>JAKCPB010000221.1:0-487886 GCA_021442155.1 Cymbidium sinense | reverse complement strand
GGAAGCATGTTTGGTATTCATTGGGAATTGAGTTTGAGTTTGATTTCATGGTTATTTGGGGATGTATCCGGGATAAGAGTTTGGTTGGATTTCTTTGATTTAGATTCTCTTGGGAGTTGGTTTAATTTGGCTCCACTAGGTTGGTTTTGAATTAGATTTTTTGCATGAGTTATTTATATATGATTTGGGGCTCCACTAGGGAGAAGGGTGTGATTTAACTCTTGGGAAAAATGATTGGGTTTAATTTAATCGAGTTAATGTATGGATCTTATGTGCGATGGACCCATTAAGAAGATATATCGAGCCTTGACCTACCTCAGTTTACAAATCCAAAAGATAGTCTACTGGGGTAGAGCTAGCCAACTAAGGGTTTCCTTTTATGTGCAATGGCTATGCTAGAAAAAGGTGTAGCGAGACTTACATCTTCCAAAGTGAGGAAAAATTGCTACATTGGATGCACAACGACTTAGGGTGACTACTAAGTGAATGTCATTGGGGACTTATGTCAACTCAAAGTAGTCGGGATTAATTTTATCTTAATTTCATGTGATTTGAAATGGTTTGTTTGGTTTAGTTCATTTTGAATTGAGGGCATATCTAGGGATGTGAGCTTGATCAAATTTGATAGATTTAATTTATGGACCATGTCGGTGTGTGATGGACCCACTAAGAGGCTATATATCAGACTTTTCTATCTGATTTATAAATCCAAAGGGTTAGTCTGCATGGGGTAGAGCTAGCCAACCTAAGGGGTTTCCCTTTGTGTGCAATGGTTGTGATAAGAAGGCATAATGACTTACATCTTCTAAAGAGGGAACAACTAGGGGTGACCTATTGGTAGCACAACAAATTGAACCCGACTTAGGGGCGACTACTGAGTGAATGCTGTTGGAGACTTATATCAACTCAAGAGTAGTAAGGCGATTCCTATGGGGAGTTTTGCTGATATTTCCAAAGATAGACTTCTTGGGAAAAGGTACCCAGTGTCCTCTAATCCACAAGTGAATATATATTTTGTTTATATGTTTATGTGGACCTATTGGTGTGAGGGACCACCTTGAGAATGGGTTATGTTTGACATATCTATTTATTAGAAGAATCGCACATCCATAGGACATATTCTCCAATGGCGGTGGTTCTAGGAAGGGAATCATATAGTAATCAGGTAGTGTCTAAATGGGGTGCAAAAGGATGTCATCCAAATATAGTGCCCATAGGGAGGTGTTGCTTGGAGTGTTATCACGAGCCTAGAAAGGAAACTATAGGTGTGGTGGCCAACTCAAGGAAAGCATAGCGACTTACATGTTTCATGAGTGGTGTATCTTAAGGTGCGAGAACCAACCAACCTAAGGTGTATCTGTCAACATGAGTGGTGTATCCGTTAGCATATTGAGAACCAACCAACCTAAGGTGCCCATCAGAGTACAATGAACAATCTGAAAAGAAAGCATGTAAGTTTACAACTTCCCAAGCAGAATCAATCATTGAAATAGGCTATCATCGGCATAACATATGTTATCTAATCTAGAGCCACTACTAAGTGGGAAGCCCCGAGGAAGGATTGGACCTAAAATTGAAGTAGTCAAGAGGGAAGGAGCCACTAGGGGACTTATCCTAAATGTTAAATATACTCGAGGTCAGTGCAAATCCAAGAACAAAGTATAGCAGACTCACATCCTCTTAAATGAACCCAACATGAGGTAGCTTACCGGGCATGTAGTAAGGCCTACCAAACAAAGAAGGTGCTCGTCGGTGTGTAGTGGCCAAGTAAGGAAAGAAAGTATAGTATACTTACATCCTCCAAAGCAAGAAGACCACTGGGGTGACACACTAAGGTAGCATGTGACCAGGACCTAGAGCATTGAGTGAGTGCCATTTGATATCTCAACTTCAGTAGCAGATAAAAGATATGTGTTTTTTTATATGTTTATGTGTAGTTTGTGTTTGTCTTATGTCGATGAAGGATAGGACACCGTTCGGGTTCTTTACACCTACCATAAACACGTCATGGAAAATTCACAAACAAGAATACTTTCAACATGGAAGAGATTGATTTGAAATGTAATTTTCATTGATGCTAATTATTTTCAAATATAATTTATAATATTTCTTTAAGTAGAGTTTATTGGTTGGAAGAATTGTATGCTCTCCCTTATGATTAATAAGCTGATAAGATCCTCTTTGGTAGGCCTTCTCTATGGAATAAGGGCATTCCCAAGTGGGTTCAAATGCCTCCCATCTTATGACAAAATGATCTCCTCATAACTAAAATAAGTGCTCCTACTTGAAAAGCTCTAGCGGACCAACTTGTTGTGAGCTTGAATCATTTTAGCTTTGTACAACTTGAGCTTTTAGCATGATGCAAGCATCTCTCCTCAAACCTTGAGCTCTTCTTCTTGGCATTGCTCTATTGATCTTGCTACCCACCATCCTTAGTGATGGGGGTTGGATTTATAATGGTAGAACAACTTGGGCGAGTTGCATTGGAGTTCTATATGTGGTGCGGTAGGCCCAAGGCTTCAACTAACTTCTCATGCCACTATCACTTTTTTATTGTCTTGTGTCTTTAGTATTTTGATGAGAGTTTTTTGATGGCTTTTTATTTCCCTCAGGTAGTTGATGGTAGAATATCTCCAATCTATGTTGTGATTTCGGGCAAAGTTGTTGATCTCGTTGCTCTTGAATGAGTACCATTATTAGATATAATTCATCGAGGCACTCTGAACCTATATATGATATGGTTCCTAAAAAATTGGAGCACATGCTCAGCTATGACCTCTCTATGTAGAATCACCTTTGCCCATTTAGAAAAGTAGTCAGTAGTAGCTAAGATGAACCGATGACCCTTGGAAGAAGGAGAATCAATCAGACCCACTATGTTGGTACCCCAACACTCGAATGGCCATGAGGCCAATGTAGGATGTAGAATGTTGGGTTAGTGTAGGACCACACCGTGTATTTGATATTGGTGGTATCCATGCAATCTTTGATCATCGATGACGTGGTATGCTAGTCTCTTGATCTTGGCTTTCATCTTTGGACTAGCTTGGTTGGCTCAATATAATCCTGAGTGTACCTCGATCATGATCTTATAGGCTTCATGCTCGCATAAATAACTTAACCATTTATAATCTAAAGACCATCAATATAAAACACCATCCACAAGAGTGCAGGAAAGTGCTGTCTATTTCATCTGATAGGCTTGGGACTTCTCTTTAGGTAGTTTGCCTTTATTTAGGTAATACATGAATGGTTGCCTCCAATCTAACTCCTCGTACTTCTTTGGAATGGAAACCTCCCCTTCAAGATAGTACTTTTTGATGAGTTCAATATCAATAAGGGATAAGACTTGTCTATATTGGACCTTTATTGATATCGACTCATCCTTCGGACATGCCAACTCCTTGGCAAACTTGGCTAAAGCATATGCTATGATGTTCTCTCCTCGAGGAATCTTATAAATGGAAACCTCTAAAATTTGGGGCAATAACTTGTACTTGGTGAGCTTGTGTATTTGGGATGTTAATGATTTGGTTGATAACTCTGATGTAGAGTAATAACTCATTCATTGAGCCTCGCTTTGTTGGTTCAAAGATTAGATGATATTAGAATCTCATCACATGCGGTCAGTTTAGAAAACTATTCACGCTTTCTTGGAATAATAGATTGTGGTTCTTCTCCTCTTTGAGAGGAAGCCGCACCATCAAAGTACACCTCTAGCGGTGAATGCTAGTATCCCCTAAGTTCATGATTTGTACATCGGGGAGATCATCACTAAGAAGAGAGTGGGGGTGTGCTAAGAAATTTCTAGTGCTTGTCCTTTCACCGCATGGAGGTACGAAGGTAATGTCAAATTGAGAGGATCATGGACCATTTTTCAACCATCTAGATAGCATATCATGAGATCTATGGTGGATTGATCTTAGAGATTAAGTTCACCTTATGAGAAAGCATGTAGTGGTGTAGCTTTTAGGATACAAAGATTAAAGTTAGGAAATTCTTCTTAATGGGTGGATAATTAGCCTCAGCAAGGATTAGATGGTGGCTGAGTAGAGTGCATTTTTTCCTTCTCTTCATCACTGGCTTGGGCTAAAAAGAACAAAGGGAGTCATCTAACACAACAGTGTAAAGTATGAGTGGCTTGAGACTAGAACTAGCGGTGTCATCGGTAATGCTTGATGTCTTCAAAGACATGCTCATACTTGTCATCCTACTTGAACTTGTCCTTTTGATAAGTCTTTAGAATGGCTAATATCTTCCGATAGGTTGGATATAAAGCTTGTTAGATATATGCCAATAGAATGATCGAGTTGAGTCAAACTTTTAGGGTGGCATTTCTAATATTGCCTTGATCTTCTCTAGATCAATTTTGATTCTTTGGTGTGGACAACAAACCCAAGGAATTTCCACGAAGCTTTATGAATGCACACTTGGGGTTCATTTTGAGGTTAAATTATTTTAACTATTTGAAAACTCTCTCAAGTCGAGATAGTCTTTTCTTTCTCTACTTTTGAGCACAAGATCATCAACATAGCACTGACTTGATGATGAATGAGTTCATCGAAGATTCAAGTCATAACCTACTGGTATGTAGCACCAACATTTCTAGGGTTTGAAGGCATGACTTTATAGCAATATTTTTCGGGTTCTAAAAGTGTTTCTTTCATCTTTAGGGCCATCTTTATTTGGTTATATCCGGATGAGCCATCCATTAAAGAGAATCATGAGATGAGGCAATGTCCACCGGACTCTAGATTGGTAGTGGAACATCATCTTTTGGGCATGCCTTATTTAAATCCTTAAAATGATGCATATGTAAATTTAGCAATTCTTTTTCTTAAGCGGGATGATCTTTGGCTAACCGGGTAGGGTATTTTTCTTCTGGATGAAAGCATCAATTTCTTGACTTCAAAATGACATGTTCAATGTCTAATCTAGGAGCTTGCTTGATAGGGTTAGAAGTAAACTCTACATGGGTGGTCCTTATAGCTAAGTCATTAGTTTCATTTACGGAACTGTATTGGCATGGGTTGGTTTGGGTTTCTTGATGTTTGGTGTTTCTAAGAATAGCTCATATGATTTAATGTGATTTCAAAAGAACTTTATATTCCAAATGATTGGTGATGACTAAGTAGTATAATCATCATTGGATGTATGCAGAATCCTAGTCCTAGTCTTGATTGAGAGCTTTTGCATTTGATCTTCCATATTCTTTCGAAGTAGTCTGACTTGTGCTTTGACTAATTATGTGGGATTAACCCTTTCTTTGCTAAATTATGAACACAAGGCAAGTACCAATCAAAAAGTAATTCTATTAAATCTTTATATGAATCATCCTCAAGTTTTACATCAACTTCTTGACTTGAGGATTATGCTTCTAGAAAGAACCTATGAGTCTTCACACCTATGGATGACCTAGGGGCTTCCTTAACTATCAAACCCTCAGCTTTTTGTGAGGCAAGTGGGGTTAGGCTAAGGTTCCCAAGCGATGCTCTATTTCACATATAAAATTGGATACACTTATGCTTTTCTTTGGAGCCATCTTCATCGCTATCTGGCTCAAGTGTCACCTCTAAGAAAATCTACTGAGAAGAGCTGGCTAGTGTGCAAACCATATAAGACTCATCCTATGAACTAGATTCTAAGTCATATGGATGCAGGTGTACTCCTTGAAGTTGGGACATATCTTCTATTGGGTGGCCAGGTTTTCCACCAGGACCCTCACAGGCGGCCTCTTCCTACTGGTGGAGGTCGGTCATCTACCCATATGTTTGAATGGAGTGATGAACTATGGGTGGAATCTAATGTCATGCTCCACTTCCTCCTCCAAGTCTATTTTTTCTCCCTTTTATTTTCTTTTCCTTTTCTTTTCTCTTTCTTTTCTTTTTCTTTTTTTATTTTAAACTTTGGCCAAGTTCATGAGAATAGGCTTGTTGATTTTGAGGAGATCTCCTTTGACATTGATCCCACCTCTCACAAACTTCATACACGATGTGGAGGATGGAACTATGTTGTTCTCATGTATCCATGGTCTCCCAAAAAAAGCTTTGAAAGATCTGACATATTTGTGAAACTTGGCTTTAGTCTTCCAATCATCTATCTCCAAGCAACACTATGGAGCCTAAGATCACTTTTGGAGTGCGGATTCAATCTTCCCATCTTAGACTTAGAGTCTTCTAGACTAAGACTTTCTAGTCATAAGACACTTAACAATTAGGTAAACACTTAACCCCTTAAAGACTTAGAAGGGTTAACCATAGGATTAGGTTATGCCTTGATTAGGATAATCCACCTACCCTACAACCTAAATCCAATCCATGTTCACCTTCTCAAACCAAACCTCAAGTTCAATTCAAACATTAAATTCAAATCCAAATCCAAGCCAAATTCTAAAACCAAATGATTGAAGCCCATGATCAAATCCAAACTTGAAACCTTTCCTAAGCCATATGACCTATCCCATGGACTTAGCCAAATCTTAATCCAAATCAATTCATTTTCTCATAATCAATTTATATCTTCAATCATCTTTCTAAATAAAATCAAATTTACATTCAAATGATCAAAACTAAATCAAACTAAATCAAATTAAATCAAACCCTTCTAAGCCATATGACCTATCCATGGACTTAGCCAAATCTTAATCCAAATCAAGTCAAACTCAATTGATTTTCTCACAAATCAATCATATTTTCAATCATCTTCACAAATTTAAATGAAATATACATTTAAATCACCAAAATAAATCAAACCAAATCAAAATCAAACCAGCCACATGACCCAACTCCATGGACTTAATTCTTCATTCCAAAACCCAAATTCAATTGATTTTCTCATTGATCATTCTTACCTTCAATCATATTCACAAATATAAATGAAATATACAATCATCAAAACCAAAATCAACCCAACAAACCCAACAACCCTTTTGACTTGAAATGTTCAAATGAACTAATTTTAACCCAAGCCAATTGCTATTGAATTTGTATATCAATCCCAAATCCATAAATAAACTCAACTAAATCAAACTCAACCCAAAATCAAGCCAATTAAACCCAATTGTTCCACTTGACCCAAAGTGGCCAATTTGATTTATTTGAACCAAGTTCTAATCCTACTCAAATTGTATTGAACGAAGTACATAAAAACCT
This sequence comes from Cymbidium sinense, assembly GCA_021442155.1. Taxonomy (NCBI): domain Eukaryota; kingdom Viridiplantae; phylum Streptophyta; class Magnoliopsida; order Asparagales; family Orchidaceae; genus Cymbidium; species Cymbidium sinense. Next base: position 480,735 of record JAKCPB010000221.1, on the reverse strand, counting down.
CCCATCATGATTTTTGATCACCCTAGGTTGATCAATTGTCATAAATCATAAGGTCAAACCAAGTCAACTTAGTCATTTGGTCAAACCCCATATGAACAAACTAGCCAAGTTGCAACCTAAGCCAAATCCCTTTAAACCAATGATTCATACTAAATCAAAATCAATATTTAAATATGACTTGACCTTCAATTGAGTCAAACCAAACCCAATTGCCCCTCTTGACCTAAGTTGGCCAAATTGACCTAAAGACTAAATTGGGTTAAATCAAAATATAAACCAAATTGATTGATTAATAGCTCAAGTTCATTCCAAATTAATTGTTGAACTTGACCAAAGCCACGATTGGACCTAATTGAACCCAATTGACCTACTTAGCTCAAATTGACCTAAAGGTTCAAGTTGGCCTAAAAAAACTAAATCCTAAATATTTGAAACCAAAACTACAATCAACTTCAATTGGTCAACTAAACCACAACCCTAAACCTAAAACCCCCAAACCTAAAACTACAAACCCTAAATCCAGCCACTAAACCCTAAACCCTAAACCCTCCCAAAACCTAAACCTAAAACTCTCTAAACCACAACCCTAAACTAAACAAAATAAAACCTAAAATAAAAATAAAAATAAAACCTAAAACATAAATAAAATAAAATAATAAAATAAAATAAAACCTAAATTAGAACTAAACCTATAAAATAAAATAAAATAATAAATAAAATAAATATAAATAAAACTTACTAAAATTAATAATAAAATAAACCTAAGAATAAAACCTAAATAAAATAAAACTAAAGTAAAATAAAATAAAATAAACCTAAAATAAAATAAAATAAAAGCTAAAACCTAAACTTAAAATAAACTTTAAAATAAAACCTAAAAATATAATAAACCTAAACCCAAACCCAAAAAAATAAAATAAATAAATAAAATAAAATAAACCTAAACCTAAACTAAAATAAATACCTAAACTAAACTAAATTAAACTAAATTTAAACCTAAACATAAACTAAAATAAACTAAAAATAAACTAAAATAAAAAATAAAACCTAAAAATATAAAATAAAAAAAATATGGACCAAAAATAAAATAAAACTAAACCTAAAAAAATAAAACTAAACCTAATAAATAAAATAAAATAAAACTAAACTAAAAATAAAACACAACCTAAACTAAACTAAAATAAAACAAAGATAAAAATCTACTAAATAATATAAAATAACTAAACTATAAAGAATAAAATAAATAAATCAGATAAATAAATAAACTAAATGATAAATTAAATGACTAACCACTTGGTTGACTGATTTTTAAAGGCCACCCAATGACCTGACCCTAAGGCACAGACCTGAGCCCTGGCCCTTCTGGCCCTAGCCTGACCATGCCAAACTGTGCTAGGCCACACTAACCCTAAAATCCAAATCTGAGCCCCCACTGGGCCTACCCTGGGCCACTGACCCTTGGGCCCTGGGCTCTAGGCCCCAGGCCATAATTACCTATCATTGACCACAACCACTGAGCCCTACCACACCACTAAACCCTAAACCCTAAACCCTAAACCCTAAATCCACTCCCTAAACTTAGCACCCACCCACCACCCAACCCTCTAAACCATAAACCCTGACTCTAAACCACAAACCTAAACCCTAAACCCTAAACCCCACTAAATAAATTTAAAATAAACCTAAACTTAATAAACTAAGCCCACCCAATGCTTGACAGCATGAACATCACCATCAACCTCCTCAGATGTGGCGGTGGGTGGGTGAAGCGAGGTGGCATTTATCATGAGTGGTGGTGGGGATCTGAGGTCTTGGATATGGAGGTGGTGGTGGTGGTGGTTATGGAGGTGGGAGGATGGAGGTTACATTCATGTTGGTGAGGAGAGATCGGGATATGATGGTGGATCTCTTTCGAGAGGGTGGTGGTTCGATGGGAACCGATCCGATCTATTGCTTATGGAACTATATCTTTATAATGAGGCTAGTTATCTAGGGTTTTGATTTTCTTTATGCTCATTTTGTTTATGTCATCGCTTGGGTTATAGAAAACTTAGTGTGTTACTTGGTTGATGAAATCAAAAGATGAAATGTTTGAATTTGTTCTTTGTTTAAAATAAATAAAACCTTAAAATTTGAACCCTAAACCTAAACTAAACCTAAAACCAAAATAAAAATAATAAAAATTAAAAAAAACCCTAACCCAACCCTAAACCCTAAAAACAGCCTAAACCTAAACCTAAAAGAACTAAACCAAACCCTAAACCTAAAATAAACCTAAATCTACCCCAAAACACAAACTAAAACCTAATCTAAATGAAATAAAATAAAGATAAAATAAATAAAAAAAAACATAAATAAATAAAATAATAATAAAATAAAAAAAAATAAAACTAAACTAAACTAAAACTAATAAAAAATAAAAAAATATAAAACTAACATAAAATAAATAAAACTTAAACTAAACTAATAAAATAAACCTAAGATAAAACATAAATAAATAAAACTAAAATAAAATAATATAAACCTAAAATAAAATAAAATAAAACTAAATAAAAAAACCTAAAACTAAAATACAAAAAATAAAACTAAAATAAATAAAAAATTAAAACCTAAACCTTAAAATAAAAAAAAACTACAGAATAAATAAAAATAAAATAAATAAAATAAGACTAAAATAAATAAAATAAACTAAACATAAAATAAATAAAACCTAAAATAAATAAAATAAATAAATAAAATAAAATAAACTAAAATAAACCAAAAAATAAACCTAAAAATAATAAAACCTAAAACCTAAACATAAAAAATAAAATAAAACTAAAACCTAAAAAATAAATTAAAATAAAAGTAAACTAAAATAATCATAAACCTAAACCTAAACCTAAAAAAATACTAAATTGAAAACCTAAATAATTAAAATAAATAAAAAATAAAATAAAATAAAAATAAAGAAATAAAAAAATAAAATAAATATATTAAAAAAAACCTAAAACTACCAGTTTATCTAATTTTTTTTTCGAAAAAAGAACCCTAAACCTTAAACCCTAAACTAAACAAATCCTAAACCTACCCTATCTAGGCCGAGCCCACACCTAAGACTAACTGGGCTTGCAGCCACCTGGGCTTAGGCCCCCTAAATCACAAAGGCCCTAAACTGGGCCCTAAACCCTGACCCTGGGCCCAAACCCTGGGCCCCTGACCCTGGGCCCTCCCTGAGCCTAAGGCCAAACACTGACCTGAGCCACAAACCTGACCCACCTAAACTAGGCTAAACCCACATTGTGGGCCACAACTGGCCACGATCCCAGGCCCTAAACCACCCTAAGATCACTAACTATACCCTGGGCCACCCTGACCCCACCCAAACTAAATAAATTAAGTAAAACCAAAGATAAAATAAAAGATCTAAATAAAATAATAAAATAAAATAAAAACTAAACTAAAGTAAACTAAAATAAAATAAAACAAAATAATAAAATAAATTAAAATAAAATAAATAAAACCTAAACTAAATTAAAAATAAAATAAACTAAGATAAAAAAAACTAAATAAAATAAAACTAAATAAAAAATAAAGTATACCTAAAAAATAAAATAAAATAAAATAAATAAACTAAACCTAAAAATAAAAAAAAATAAATAAATAATAAAACCTAAACCAAAAGAAACTAAATAAAAATAAAATAAAATAAATAAAATAAACTAAAAACTAATAAATAAAATAAAACCTAAAATAAACTAAACCTAACACTAAACTAAAATAAAATAAAATAAACTAAAAATAAACTTAAACTAAACTAAAAAAAAATAAAATGTAAGAATAAAATTAAAATAAAAACCTAAAACCTCGATGCTAAACTACAAAAAATCAAAACTAAACCTAATAAATAAAACTAAAATAAAAAAATAAAAAAAAAAAGAAATAAATGAAAAAATAAAAATAAAATAAAATAAAACTAATTAATAAAATAAAATATAAACCTAAAATAAAACATAAAATAAAATAAAGAAAATGAGCAACTAAAAGAGCCTAAAACTATAATAAACAAAATAAATAAAAAACCAAAATAAATAAAATAAAACCTAAACCTAAAATAAACTAAAACCTAAAACCAAACTAAAATAAAATAAAAAAATAAAATAAACCTAAACTACTAAAATAAAACCTAAAATAAATAAAAATAAAACATAAACCTAAAAAAATATAAAATAAAACTTAAATAAAATAAAATAAACCTACTAAAAATAAAATGAAAACTAGATTAAGATAAATAAACTAAACCTAAAATAAATAAAATAAATAAATATAAATAAAAATAAATAAAATAAAGATAAAATAAAAAATAAAATAAATAAATAAATTAATTTAAACTTTAAACCTGGGTTTCCTTTTAAAACCTAAACCTGACCTAATCAATCCTCCACAGGCCACTAAACATCATTAAGGCTAGGCTGAGCCAACCCTGACCCTAAACTGACCCTACCAGAGCCCTGATCACTGGGCCTGGGCCTGACCACTCCTGGGCCACTGGCCTAGCCACTGGGCCTAGACCCACTACCACTGACCTGACAAACCTGTTGGGCCAGCCCAGGCCTGACTAATGACCCTGGGCCACTAAATAACCTGGGCCACTGAGCCAAAACTGCCAAATACCACTGACTGGGCCCTTACATGACCTGAGCCCAATGCTGACCACTGAGCTTAGGCTAAGAGGCCACTGAGCCACAAGGGAGGCCCAAGGCCACTGACCAGGCCACAATTCTGGCCACCCGACCTGGGCCTAAACTCTGGGCCCTTACAAAGATACACACCACCCCTGGGCCTGAGCTGAAACATACCAGGCCTGGGCCCACTGGCCAACCCTAAAAGCCTGACCCAAACCCATGACCCTATAAAGAAACTGCTAAAACAGAAGATGAGCCCTAAAAATAAAATAAACCCTAAAAATATAAAAGATAATAAAATAAAACCTAAATCTAAACTCTAAAATAAAAGATAAAATAAATAAAAAAACTAAAATAAATATAAAAAAATAAAATAAAATAAAATAAACCTAAATAAAATAAATAAACTTAAAATAAAAAATAAAATAAAATAAAATTAAAATAAATAAAATAAAAAAAACTTAAACCTAAAAACAAACCTAATAATAAAATAAAACTCTAAACTAAAATAATAAAGCTAAAATAAAAGAAATAAATAAATAAAATAAAAAATAAACTAAAAAATAATAAAACTAAACTAAAATAAAACTAAACCTAAACTAAATAAAATAAAATAAACTAAAATAAACTTAACTAAAACTAAAATCAAAAAATAAAACTAAAACTAAACCTAAAACCTAAACTAAAAGAAATAAAACATTAACCTAAATTAAATAAAACCAAAATAATAAAAAAAACTAAACAAAATAAAATGAAAAGATAAATAAAATAAAACATATAAAACCTAAACCTAAACCTAAAAAAAATAAAATAAAAAATAAATAAAAATAAAAAATAAATAAAACTAAACTAAAATAAAATAAATAAATAAAATAAAATAAACTAAACCTAAAATAAAATAAAATAAACATAAAATAAAATAAAATAAAACTAAATAAAACTTAAACCTAAAATAAATAAAAATAAAACCTAAACCCAAACTTAAAAAGACTAAACCTAAAAAAAAAATAAAATAAACTAAACCTAAACTAAGATAAACTAAACTAAAATTGATAAAACCTAAACCTAAACTTAAAAAATAAATAAAATAAAATAAATAAAATAAACCAAAAAAAAAACTAAGAAGAATACCTAAAATAAACCAAAATAAACCTAAAATAAATAAATAAAATTAAACTAAACCTAAAATGTAAAATAAAACCTAAAATAAAAAATAAAATAAAATATAATTAAAATAAAATAAACATAAACCTAAACCTAACTAAAAAAAACTAAAATAAATAAACCTAAAAGAAATAAACTAAACTAAATAAAAATAAAATAAACCTAAATAAAATGAAAAAAATAAATAAACTAAAGTAAATATAAAATAAACTAAATTAAATAAATAAACCTAAACCTGTTTACTTAATTTGAAAAAAAAGAAAAAAAATAAAAAATAAATTAAAAAAATCTTAAACCCTAAAACCTAAACTGCTAAACTAAACTCAAAACCCTCCTCCCCAGTGTTCTCTGGTTTATGGAAATTTTCAAATCCCTTTGGCGTGTGCCCACGGGGTTTTAATGTCTTTGGCTTGATTTTGGATTTCAAAGGCTTGAAGCATAGCCATTTGCATGATGTTTTATCATTGACCATGGCTACGGTGAGTTCTATTCCTTGGGTTCCACCTCAAAATATGGAAGTTTTAACTAGGGCATCTGACATTTTGGGGATTGGTGGCCCTAATGTTGCATCTTCTACTAAATCTTTTAAGGAAGTGCTCTCTGGTAAGATTTCTCCCTCTATTGATTCGGTTAATCTCATTTTGATGTCTTTTAGAGGTTTTTAGCCATAATGTGCTCTGATGTGGATGTTGAAAAGTTGGAAAAACCCTTTGAATTTTCTCTTGTCGATAAATTTGCTTTGCGTCATCCGAATTTGGATAAGATCCACTCTTTTTTCCAAAATCTCAAGCTTATGGGTGCCTTTTCAGTTGGTCTTATTGACCCATATCCTGATTCAACTTTCTAATGATCTGGATTATTCATGTGTTTTTTTGTGTCATTCTTAGTTCATATTTAATTGTCAAATGTGTTTGTTGAAGTGGTCACCCCTTTTTGACATTAAGAAGAAATTTGCTATTATCTCTATATGGTTATCTCTTCCTAATATGCGCATTCATTTTGTTTCCCATCATGTAATTTTAGCTATCAGGGCTTTATTTTTCCAAGCTTTGTAACTCGACCAAGTGACCGCTGAACGATCTCACCCTTTTATGGCTCAGATCCTCGTGGAATTAGACATAACTAAAAATACCCTAAGTAAGTTTGGATTGGCTAAAGGTTGAATTGGAGAACCTTCTAATTTTTTCTCACTATAAAATACATGGTCATGATAATTTAAAATGTTTTATTCTCCATCCCACTTAAAAAAAGAATTCCTCTAAGGAAAATGTTATCTCTACCCATAAGCCAATTCTTACTTATGTTCAAAAATTGACCTCATATCCTAAGGATGGTATGAAGGCTGTTATTGAGGTTGATTCCTTGGATATTGGGGTTAATCCTATTGAACATGTTTCAGCTTCTAATGTTGGTAGGGATTTGACCAATATTCAAAATGGGAATGATGATTTACCTTTATTCCTCCTTTGAATTTGAATATTTATTATGTGGAGAATAATAAATTATATAAGTTATTAGAATATGATTCTATTTCTTTTAATTCTTTTCCTACATCTATGTCATCTTTGGTCAATGAAAATGAAGCTTTTAATAAGGATTTAAATGATATCGAGCATGCTGAAAACATTTCTGATCTAGATTTTACTTCTAGTTCTTTAAATTGTTCTAAATCATCACACTCTGTCATTTCTAATCTTGATATTCATGTTAATCCTACTTTTCAACTAAATATGGATTTGAAAGAAGGTGAACATCACTCCAAACACTTAAAGATTTCCTAAATCTATGATAATGTTCGTAAATCTTACTTGGATGAAGACTCTAGGGGAATAGAAATTGGCTTCCAATCTTACCATGCTAAAAATAAATAAATGTTTAAAATTTCCCTCCCAAATTATCCAAAAACACTAGATCTGTTGTAGCCTCTCACTACTCTCTTAATAACCTTTTTTTTATTTTCCTTATGTTTCATTTTCTTGTTCAGAATGTTAGAGGGATCAGTACCCTCTTTATTAGTAATCATATTAGAAATCTTTGTCACATTCATAATATTTCTCTTCTTAATATTCCAGAGCCTCTTATTCATGCTAATAAAATTAACCATGTTCCTAGAATAATCGATTTCAATAAATCTTCTCTAATGTTAGTAATAAGTTTTGGTGTTTTTGGAATAATTTTGTTGAGGTCTATATTCTTGATGACTTCATCAAGTTGTTAATGTTCAAATCTCTTATGGTGATTATTATGTTTTGGGCTCTTTTGTTAATGCATGTTGTTATAGATCTGGTAGAAATCTTCTTTAGGATAATTTAAGGAATTTTGTTACCTCAACAAACCTTGGTTTGTTGGTGGTATTCAACACCATTTTATTCTCTTCTAAATGAAGTGTTGGTTGCTCTCCTAATATTTATTCCATGGAAGATTTCTACAATATGATCCTTGATTATAATTTAATTGATATTGGCTTTAAGGGCTCTAATTATACTTGGCAAAACTCTAGACTTTGGCAAAGGTTGGACCAAATTCTTTTTAATAGTCATTGGATTTATGGCCTATTACTTTTGTTGAGCCATTGTCATTGTCAAATCATGCTTCTCTTCTAGTTTCTACTAAAGATAATTCTAATAGACTAAAAACCTCTCTCCTTTTAGATTTCAAAACATGTGGATTCAACATATTAATTTTTTTTAATGTTGTGGATAATAATTGGAATGCTCCTTTACATCCGATAATTTTATGGGGATGAATAGACTTTGGTTTTTAAAGACTTAAACAAAATTTGGGCTAGTAGAACAAGCATTATTTTAAAACCTTTTAGCTAGATATGTGAAAGTCTCAAAGAATATGGTGAAAGATAAAAACTTCCAAAATATGGAAAAGACTTATTAGCGCCAAAAAGCTACTAGTGAACATATTATGGATGGTGACATGAATCCTAAGTATTTCCATGCTTTGGTTAATAAAAAGAGAGTTTTAAATAATACTCAAAAAATTAAAAATGGTAATGGAGATTGGATTATGGAATATTAAGAAATTAGTTATTAATTACTTTAGAAATATGTTTAATTAGAATTGCTCTTATAAAGCTATTTCTCAATCGCATTTGATTCCTTCTATTATTACTAATGATGATAATGATTTGCTTACCATTATTCCTAATGAAGATGAAATTTACAAATTTCTAAATAGCATGAACATAGATTATGTTCTGGTCGGAGGGTTTCACTACTCAATTTTTTTTTTAAAATGTTGGTTTATAATTAAAAATGATTTGATTGAGGTTGTGATTGATTTTTTTTAATGGTAATCCTTTTCCTAGATATTTTTCTAGTACATCTATTATTCTCAAACCTAAAAGATAATCCAGTATTGTGATTTTAGACCTATTAGTCTTTGCACCTTCAATAAGCGATTTCCAATATTCTTACCAAGACTTAGTCCTTTACATAATAGAATTATCTCTCTCAACCAAATTGGTTTTGTTAGAGGTAGATCCATTTCTAATAATTTTTTTACTTGCCCAAGAATTAATTCATGATCTTGATGCCAAGACTAGAGGTTGCAACATTCTTTTCAAATTAGATATTACCAAAGCCTTTGATAACATCTCTTGGGATTTCCTTTTCCATATTCTTTATTTGGGTTTTACTAAATTTATTTTTTAATTAAAAATTATATTAATAATGCATGGGTTTCAATTTTTCTTAATGGGGAAGCCTTGGGTGTATTTCCCTCTTCCCATGGCTCACAACGAGGGGATCCTTTATCTCCTACTTTATTTATTATTATTATTGAGTACTAATCAAGGAGCATCAATGATTTTTTCTTAAATAATCGTAGTATGTACTACATAACTCTTGGTATTCTTTCTATTTTACATTTAAGATTTGCAGATGATTTCATTAATTTTTGCAATGCTTCTATTTATCACATCAAGCATCTCAAGTCTTTTTTAAATAAATTTGGTAGAGAAAGTGGCATTTCTATCAATGATAACAAAAGCTGTTTATCACTTCCTTTAGTATCTCCAATAATAAAATTAATCAAATCCTGCATATCACTAATTTTAAACATCAACACTTGCTCTTAAGTACTAGGGTGCTTACTCTTTAAAGGCCAAATGTTCTCGTCTCTTTGATGAGTTAATTCAAAAAATTTCAAATAAAATTTGTTTGGGAATTCCATTTACTTTCCTTTGGTGGTAGGCTCACTATTCTTAAAAGCACCCTCAACTCAATGCCTCTTTATTTGATTCAAACTATTATCCCCACTAATGCTACACTTATCAAAATTGATCATTTGCTTAACAAATTTTTGGGGCTCAATAATTCTACCAAAAGAATGCATTGGACATCTTGGCATAAATGTTGTGATCCTTTGGGAGAAGGTGCTCTTGGTTGTAAGCCTATTTATGAAGCTATCACTACCTTCTCTCATAGCTGGTGGAATTTTAGAAATAATGATAGCCTTTGGGCTAATTTTATGATGGAAAAATATTGCCAAGGTAAACTAAACGTGCTTATTAAGTTGATGACTCTCCAATTTGGAAAAGGCTTTGCTCCATTAAATGGGTTATTGAATCATTAATATCTTTGGGTATTTAGTCAGGTTCTTTATTCCTTTCTTAAGACAATTGGATTGTCAACGACTCTATTGATTTTCTTCCCACTCTACTGCTATCAAAGTTAATTTTTTTGGCTTAATAATAATTGGAATGAAAGCAAACTTGAGAATTATATCCCTATTTCTCTTTTTGACAACTTTAGAAATATCCCCATTTCTTTTAGCAAACTTGACCAAATTCTTTTTATGCATTCTTATAATGGTGACATTGTTCTTAAAGTGGTTTGGAATTTTATTAGAGATAATCAAAACCCCTCTAATGTTTTTTATTAAACTTTGGAACAATATCATTCCCATGTCCTATTCAATTTTAGCTCGAAGGATTTTGAATAACTTTATTCCTGTGGATTCTTTGCCTTGGGCTAAAGGGTTTTACTTAACTTCAAAGTGTTATTGTTTCTTTCATATTGGAATTGTAAATCATGTTTTTATCAATGGTGCTATTGCTTCTAAATTATGGTTTTGGTATGATGATTTATTTAATACCAACTATTTTAGGGTTCTCTTTCTTTATATCAACTTCTAGAAGTCTATTTCAAATATATTGTGAAAGGTCATATCAAAGTTTTAATTGCTATTACCCTTATCTAGTTCATCTTGATGGATAGAAATAATGCTAAATATCATGGTATTCCAATGAACCATAAAAGGATCACTATAACTAAAGAAAAATTCATGCTCTTTTTAATGACAATCTTATTAGTAATATTCATTTTAAATTTGTATAAAAGTGACTCTTATAAAAGTGCTAGGATTATCCATTTGAACTAAAGACAATTTGACTAAAGTGAATCTTGGTTTTGTTGCTTCCAATAAATATGGTTGTGGTGGTATCCTTAAGGATTCTAAAGGTCTATCATTTGTCTTGCCTATCCTCTCAAAGTTTCTATTTTTTTTTGAGCTTATGGTTTGTTAATAAAGCTATTGAAATTTGTTTGAATAGAGGTTTCCTCAACATCTGGATTGAAGTTGATGCTCTCTTGCTTCTTGACATGCTTAATTCCAACAGAAATGGGAAGATTGAATTATTTTATCTTCTTACTCATACTAAAAATCTTCTTTCTCAAGTTTGTTTTAAAATTTTCCACATCCTTCATGAAGGTAATGCTTGTGTTGATTACTTGGCTAACTTTAGTGCCAACTTATCTAAGTTCATCTTATTTGACAACCAAACTTTGCCTAAACTATTAAGTGGTTTAGTTAATCTGGTTAATACTAGATTGCCTTATCTCTAATTATAAATTCTTGGCTTTGTTTTTGTTCTTTGTCTTTGATAATCTTTATCTTTTGGTTGCTCCTTGTTAAAACCTCTTTGGGTTGTGGTTATCTACTTATTTTCTTTCTTTGGCCTGAGTTGGGTTATGTTTTTGATCTCTTACTTTTGGATTGGCCTAGTTTTGGCTACCTAGTTGTTATTATAAGTGCAGCTTGGGTTATTTTTTTTTTTTTAGCTTGGTGGATTCTATTTATCTAGCTGGGTGTTTACCATAATTTTCCCTGGGCTATTTTTTATATCCTCTTTTTGGGTTGTGGCTATGTGGTTGTAGGTTTTCCTTTCTGTATGCATTTTTCCTCTTTTCTAGGCTACTTGCTAACATACATGAGTTTGATCTACTACTGTAGTATTTGACAGGGTGGCTTTCTTGGCTGGCTATTTTCACTATTTTTTTCATTTTTTGGTGATCTGGGTTGTGGTTTATCTCTAGATTGATTTTGGCATGGTGGAGGTTGTTGGTTGGCTGTTATTTTCTCTATTTGTTGACTGGGGCTTGGTGGTTGGTTTTGCTAATTTTGTTTTGTTTCTTTTGGTTATGGTTTTGACTTCCTCTTAGATTGGCCTTCTTCTTTTGGCTACAATGGCTTTGGGTTAGGGTATTGTTCTGGATTGGCTGGTTGAAGGCTATTTTGTGGCTATTAGTTGGCATCGGGTGCTGGTGGCTTGGTTGGGTGCATTTATTGTTGTTGTTCATGTTGGTTGGCTTGTAGTCTATCTTACTGGGCTTTATACCATTTTATCTTTGGTATTCTACTTACGGATCGATTTTCTTTAGCCTTCATTGGGTTTGGTGGTTTTTTCTTCCACCCTTTCCTTGGGTGATTTTGGCATGATATTGTTGTTGGTATTTACACTTACTTGGGTCATCTACTGCTGTGGTGGTTGGCTAGGAGGATATGTTATGGTTGGTTTGGTTGGTTATATTATTGTAGGTTGTTTAGAGGGTGGCTATTTTGGTTAGTTTTCTTACTCCTTTGGTGATTGTTAGGAACTTCTTTGGTGTTCATGGCCTATATTTCACATTTCCTCTTTGTTTTTTTCTCTTGGCTAATTTTTCTTGTTTAAGTGGTAGCCCCACCCCTAGTTAAGATGGGTGTTTTTCTTGGCTCTTTTTTTCTCTTTGTTGGTGGAGGATATAAGCACTTGTGTTTTTTCTTTTTTCTCTTATTTTTCTTTGGTTTGTTTTGTTACCCCTATCATGATACTTGCTCCTTTTGATTTTGTTACTCCTTTTTGGAGATTGGTTTGGTGGTGCTCTTACTATATTATTGTTATCCCTGATGGTTGCTTGATTATCTGCCTTATTGGGCTTGGTTGTTCTAGTGGCTTGGTGATTGGCTGTTATGTTTGTTGTTGGAGGATTTTGCGTTTTTGGATGATGACTTTGGATGATGGGCTACATGAGGTATGCTATGATGATGTCTTTGTAACCCTTCTCTGAAGTTTTTATAGTGTTGCTCAATGAGATGATTATGGCTGAGCTAAGCTTTTTCTTTACAATACTCCTTTTATTTGCTCTTACTTTTTATGGTAGCTTAACTATACTCATCCTTTCAAAAGTATGTTGCGGAGTTCTTTTATAGGTTGGGAGAGTCTTGCAGGTGGATCTTGTTGGTATCAGACGGACCAAATGAAGTTTGTTGTTGCTCACATGGATTTTCTGCTATTGATTTTTTGGTTTCTCATTTGCTTTCTTTCCTTCATTATTGTAATAGTTAGGGGGTTTATCTCTTTAGGATTTATTGTAGCTCTTTGAGCATTAGCTTAGAGATTTACCACCTCAAAGGACTTTGTACTCTTTCATTGTGACAATAAAATTTCCCTAAAAAAAACCCCTAAACCCTAAACCTAAAAAAACCTAAAACCCTAAACCCCCCAAACCCTAATCCTTGTAAAACCCTAAACCCTAAAATCCAACTACCTAACCCCCAACCCTAAACCTCACCAAAACCCTAAACCTTAAACCCAAAACCTAAAACCTAAACTAAACTAAATAAAATAAAAAAAAACTTAAACCTAAATAAAATAAAATAAAATAAACTAAAAACCTAAACCTAAAATAAACAAAAAAAATATAAAGAAAATAAAAAATAAAACTAAATAAAAGAAAATAAATAAAGCCTAAATTATAAAATAAAATAAAACCTAAAATAAAAGCCTAAATAAAATAAAAAAACATAAAATAAAAAAATAAAATAAAGATAAAATAAAATAAAAACTAACTAAGAACCTAAACTAAAAAAAAACCTAAAATTAACAAAAAAATAAAAAAAATAAAATAAATGACCTAAATCTAAAATAAACAAAATAAACCTAAACTAAACTAAAATAAACTAAATAAATAAAACCTAAACATTAACCTAAACTAAATAAACCTAAAACTAAACAAACAAAATAAAACTAAAGAAACTTAAACAGCTAAAACTAAAACTAAAATAAAATAAATAAAAAACCAAACCTAAACATAAAAAAAAATAAAATAAAATGAAACCTAAACTACAAATGAAAATAAAATAAAACCTAAAAAAATAAAAATAAACATAAACTAAACTAAACCAAAGATAAACTAAGATAAAAATATAAACTAAAATAAATAAAATAATAAATAAAGATAAAAAAATAAACCTAAATTAAAGATAAAAAAATAAAATAATCTAAAGATAAAAATTAATTAAATAGGCAATGAGCTAAACATGGTTTGCTTGTTTAAAACCTAAACCCTAGGCCACTAAATCCTATAAACCTAGGCCCTGACCTAAACTAGCTCCTACTAAACCACAGGCTGGGCCAAACTGAGCTCTAGGCCATGAGCCCAAACCTGATCCTGACCACTGAGCCACAAAATCTACTGAGCCCAGGCTGCCCTGACCACTGGCCCTAAACCCTGGCAAATTCCCCTAAACTCAAACCCCTAAAACCCTCAAACTAGCTAAACCCAAAACCACAAACCACAACCCACTAAACCCCAAACCCCAAACTAAAGCATAAACCATAAAATCTTAAACCTAAACCTAAACCTTAAACCCCAAACCTTCCCCAACCCTAAACCCCAAACTATACTTAAACTGTAATAAATAAATTAAAAATAAAACCTAAAATAAGCTAAACCAGAATGGAAGAACCTTGATGACAAGAACATCATCGTCAACCCAGGCTCACTAGATCTGGAGCAGAGGTGGTGGCGGTCATTGCGTGATGGTGGGGATCTGGGGTGATGGTGGATATGGAGGGTGGTCCAGTGGTGGTTATGGAGACAAAAGCGATGGAGGTTCTGACATGGTGGTTTGAGAGGGAGATCGAGGATATGATGGTGGATCCCTACTCAGAGAGGTGGTTCTGGGAAGAGAAACTAAAGAATGGCAGGTAGTTATCTAGGAATTTTGATTTGCTCATGCACTCCTTTTATGTCATTCGAGTCTTAGAAAACTTGGTGTGTTACTTGGATGATGAAAGAAGTGTTGAATCTGAATTTGCTCTTTGTTAAAAAAAAACTAAAAACTCTAAACCTAAATTAAAACCTAAACCCCAGACCTAAAACTAAACTAAACCCTAAATCCTAAACCCTAAAAACTGCACATTAAAACCCACAAAATCTAAAACCCCAACCACAACCCCACAAAACCTGAGCCCAAACCTAAACCCTAAACCCCCAAACCCCCAAACCTAAACCTAAACATTCACTCAGCTAAAACCTAAACCCTCATGAAACAAAAATTGTAAAAACATAAACTAAAACCAAACTAAAGAAATAAAATCTAAACTTAAAAGAAATAGATGTAATAAAATAAGATAAAATAAAACCTAAATAAAAGATAAAAATAAAATAAAACCAAAATTAAAATAAATAAAAATAAATAAAACTAAATAAAATAAAACATAAAATGAAATAAAAAAAATAAAAAAAATACTAAATTAAAAAAAATAAAACCTAAACCTAAAATAAAAATAAAATAAATAAACCTAAACTAAAATAAACTAAACTAAAATAAATTAAACCTAAAACCTAAAGATAAACTAAACCTAACTAATCCAAATAAAAAATAAAATAAACTAAAATAAACTTAAAACTACTAAAATTAAAACCTAAAATAAACCTAAAATAAACCTAACCTAAAAAAATAAATAAAAACTAAAACATAAAATAAAAAATAAAATAATGCCAAACATAGATAAAATAAAATTAAATAAACTAAAACTAAACATAAACTTAAACCTAAAAACTAAACTAAAAAGAATAAAATAGTAAACTAAAAATAAATAAACTAAACAAATAAAATAAAATAAATAATAAATAAAAGATAACCCTAAATGGGTTTGATTTAAGGAAAACCCTAAACTGAGCCTAAAAAGGCCACTAACCCTAAAGGACCCTGAGCCATGACCCTAAACCTAAACTACCTAGGCTGAGCCACTGAGCCTGTGGCACTCCAGGCCCTGGGCCACCTGAGGCCAAGGCCTGGGCCTAGCCACAGATCCTGGGCCATGAGCCCTAAATCTAAACCAACATAAAGAAAACCCAATAATAGAAAACATGGGTTAAAAATAAATAAAGATGAAACCTACTAAACTAAACCTAAACCTAAACTAAACATAAAAAATAAAATAAAACTTAACTAAAATAAATAAAATAAAATTAAATTAAACTAAAAGATAAACATAAAAATGAAAAATAAAATAAAAAAACTAAAAAATAAAAGATAAAATAAATAAAATGAATAACTAAATAAAAAACTGAACCTAAAATAAAATAAAATAAAACCTAAATAAAAAAAAAAAACACCTAAACCTAAAATAAAATAAAATAAAATAAACCTAAATAAAATAAAATAAATAAACCCTAAATTTAAATAAAATAAATAATAAACTAAATATAAACCTATTTAAACTAAAAGAAACTAAACCTAAATATAATAAAAAAACCTAAAAGAAATAATAAAACTAAAATAAAAGGCAAAAACCTAAACTTAAAATAAATAAAAACTTAAAAAATAATAAATTAAAAGATAAACTAAAAATAAAAAAATAAAATAAACTAAAATAAAATTAAATAAATAACTAAATAATAAAATAAACTATTTAAACTAAATAAACTAAACCATGGGTTTGCTAAATAAACTATCCACTGAGCCCAGGCTGATCTCTGACCCTGGGCCCTGGGTCCTGACCACTAAACCCCACCAATCCAAATACTGACCCTGGGCTTCTCCAACCTGGGCCACTGGGCCCTACAAACCCCAGGCCCTGGGCCACTGGGCATGACCCACCACTGAGGCCACTGGGCTGAGACCCTGAGCCTGGGCCACTGGGCCACCAGGCCTGAGGCCCTGGGCCAGGCTCTGAGCTACAAGACTACAGGACCCTGGCCCTCCACAGGCTCTAAACCCCTCAGGCTGGCCACAAAACTGAGGACTCCTGGGCCTCCACTGAGACACACTAAAACCCTGGCTCTCCCTAAACCACAAAGCTCCTAAACTATTCATACCCCTGACCTAAAACTTGAAATAAAACTAAATAAAACAATAATAAATAAATAAAACTAAACCTAAATGAATAAAATAAATAAAATAAAATAAAATAAACTAAAACTAAACCTAAAAAATAAAATAAATTAAAAATAAAAGAAAATAAAATAAATAAAATACTATAATAAAATAAACTAAGAATAAAAACCTAAATATAAATATAAATAAATATAATAAACCTAAAATAGATTAAAATTAAAAGTAAATAAAACCTAAACCTAAAAGTAAAAAAATAAAATAAAATAAAATAAAATAAAACCTAAACCCTACACTAAAACCTAAACTTAAAATAAAATAAAATAAAACAAATGAAATAAACCTAAACATAAAATAAATAAAATAAACTATGATAAATAAAATAAACTAAACCTAAACCTAAAAAAAATAAAATAAAATAAACTAAAATAAAACATAAACCAAAACTAAAATAAAACTTAAAATAAACCTAAAATATAAACCCAAAACCTAAACCTAAAAAAATAAAATAAAAACCTAAACATAAACATAAAAAAAAAAACTAACCTAAAAAATAAAATAAAATAAAACTCAACTAAAAATAAACTAAAATAAAATAAAATAAACTAAAATAAATACATAAATAATTAAATAAAAATAAATAAATAAAAAATAAAATATAAAATGAACTCAAATAAATAAAATGAAAACATAATAAACTAAATAAACTTAAACCTCTTAGTTTACTTAATTTAAAAAAAAAACCCTAAACCCTAAATCCTAAACCCTAAACCCTAAAAATTACCATAAACCCTAAGAACGGGTAGAACCTTTATGGTAGGAACATCACCATCAACTAGGCTCAGTCAAGATCTGGTAGTGGAGGTGAAGGTAGAGGAGGTGGTTATCACAGTGGTGGTGGGGGATCTGGAGATACTGGTGGATATAGAGGTGGTGGTCAAAGTAGTGGTGGTTATGGAGGTGGGAGGAGCGATAGAGGTTACAGTCGTGGTGGTGGGGGAGGGAGAGATCAGGGATATGATGGCGGATCCTGCTACTCGAGAGGCGGGGGTGATAGCAATTGGAGAAATTGAAGAATGGATGATCTGATCTGTTGCTTTTGGAACTGTGTCTTTATAGTAGAGACGATTCGATTTATCTAGGGTTTTTTATTTTATATATGTGTGCTCATTTTTTATCTATGTCGTCGCTTATGTCTTAGAAAACTTGGTTTGCTACTTGGTTGATGAAATCAAAAAGAAGAAATATTGATTTGAATTTGTTCTCATTAAAAAAAAAAACCCCTAACCCTAAATAAATTTAAACCCAAAACCTAAACCTAAACCCTAAACCTAAACCTAAACCCACCTAAACCTAAACTAAACCCACTAAACCCTACTTTTAAACCTATTAACTCCTAAACCTTAAAACCACCCACCCCACCCTCCACAAAACCTAAACCTAAACCCACAAACCACCCACTCTCCACCTACCCTAAACCCTACCCTAAACTAACCCACTAACCATACTAACCCCTATACCCTCCCAACTTTGAATAAAGATGTCTTTAGGGTAGTGAAGAATGACCTAATCAACATAGTTATGGTATAATGAAAATGTCTTCCCTTGTTGATTTTGAATTTGAATGCCTAAACCCTAACCTAAATCATATTATAATATATATTATGGTATAATGTAGCATATATTTGAGCATGTAGTGATGTGTTTTTTGGATGTTATAAGATGTTTTGAAATATTTTAGTATATTATGGTATTGTGCCTTATAGTCTTTATTAATATAAATCATAAAATACTTATTTAATAAATCAGATGATGAAATTTGTTAAATTTTGAAGAATTAGGTTGTAGTACCAAAGGTGTGCCACCACTTAGTCTAAAAGTAAGATTTTATGTTCAAAATAAATATTATATGTTCTAGCATAGTATAGCCTCATATATCATAATATATTGTTCTACACATTTTAAATTCTTTTAGTATTTTACAATCATGCGGTTACTACACTAGCATTATTTATAAAAATGTTGATTTAGACTTTAAAATGGTAGAATTTGGCCAAATTCATAATAAGTAGAGCATGCCATCATTATATATTATTTAAATTCAAAATATGTAAGTGATACGACTAAAATATATAGTTTATTATTATTTAGACTAATTTTATAACTTTTTATCTTAAGCAATCCCTTATGATATGATATGCAATATAATATAATATAATATGTTTTAGAGTATTATAATATAGTATGTCATAACATAGTGTAGCATCATGCATTATAGCATGCTATTGTGTATTACTATTTGTTGTTTGTTATTGTATGATGTAGTAGAGTTTGTACTAGTATAATTCATAAAAATATTGATTTATACACTGAGATGATGGGATTTTCTTAAATTTAAGGTAAGCTTTAGGGAACAACATTGGGGGTGTGCTATGGTGTGTCATTTAATCAAAAGAATGTAATTTTTGCATACAAAATAAATGTTCAATTTTCAACCAAATTTTAAAATTTTTTTGCTTAAAGTGATTTATTTTAAGGTGTAATGTAAGATAGTATATTATATGAAAGCATATTAAAATTTAATGTACATAACAATATAACTTCACATATATATGAATTTGGTGGTGTGTTACTAAATGTTATTGTACATTTTAGTATGTTTTACTTTTGTTATAATACATTGGGTCAAAACTCACAAAAATATTAATTTGAATGTTGAGATGGAAAGATTTGGCCAAATTCATGGCACACACCATGAAGCAACACCAAAATTATGATAGTTTGTACCATTTCTAATAGAAAAATAATAATGTTACATCCAAAATGAACATTATTCATATTTTAAGAAAATTTTGTAATTTGTTCCTTTTAAGTGATTCTAAAGAGGTGTAATGTTAGACAATATATTTTATTATAGCAAATTATAATATAACATCATATATTATAATATAATATAGTGCGTTAATTCACACTATAATATGTTTAGCATGATATTGTATAATTAGTTTGATCTTGCACCATCATAAATCATACAATGTTGATTACAATGTTAGGATGATGTAATTTGAATGAATACATTATTAGGATTTTGGTTGATGTATTAAAGGTCTGCATAAGATAAGAAATAATATTTGATGATAATTCCATGTTAAGGATATCGAGAGAGATCCGCTAGGGGATCAAACATGCATTGGACATGACATGTGAGGGGTATATGTCGAGGGCATAGAAGAAGAAAATTTGCTAGGGATAAGAATTTATAATTCACTAGGGATTAAGATAAAATCAGCTTTAATTTATTTTATTTTAACTGATGTGGAGGCATAAATGCTAGAGATATGGGCTCAAGTCCGCTAGGGATCGGGTATATGAACCTTCCACTAGGGAAGCAGGTTCAAGCTATCCGCTGGGGATTGGGATTTGAGTTTGATTTCATAGATTTGTTTGGGGATGTATTCACTAGGGATAGGAGTTTGGTTGGATTTCTTTGATTTAGGCTCTATTGGTGGAGTTGTTTAATTTGTCTCCATTGGGGAGGTTGGTTTTGAATTTGATTTATTTGCTTGACTTGTTTATATATGATTTTGGGCTACATTGGGGAGAAGGGTGTGATTTAACTCCACTAGGAAAAATTAGATTGGGTTTAATTTGCTAATGTATTGACCCACATGTGCATGATGGACCGAAGGGGTTATATCGACCTTGACCTACCTGGGTTTACAAATCCAAAGGATAGTTTAGTTTGGGGTAGAAATAACTAAGGGGTTGCCTTTCAGTGTGCAACAACTGTGCTAAGAAGAAGGTGTAGCAGACTAACATCTTCTAAAGTGAGGAACAACCGTTAGGGTGACCTGTTTGATGCACAATAAATTGAACTTGACCTAGGGTGACTACTTAGTGAATGTCGCTAGGGACTTATGTTAACTCAAAAGTATTCAAGATTAATTTTATCTTAATTTCATGTGTTTTGATATGATTTTTTTTTTGGTTTAGTTTAATTTTGAATTGAGGGCATATCCACTGGGGATGTGAGCTCGATCAAATTTGATAGATTTAATTTATGGACCATGATGGTGTGCGATGGATCCACTTAGAAGGGGCCATATCATACTTGTCCTATCTCAGATTTACAAATTCAAAGGGATAGTCTACTGGCCCTGGGGTAGTGCTAGCTAAACTAAGGGTTTGCTTTTTGGTGTGCAACAGTTGTGCTAGGAAGAAGGCGTGGCAGACTTACATCTTCTAAAGTAGGGAACAACCATTGGGGTGACCTTTTGGTAGCCTGTCAACCCAACTTAGGGGTGACTAAGTGAATGTTAGGGACTTATATCAACTCAAGTAGTCATTCTTATAGGGAGTTTTTGACACGCCTAAAAATAGGATATATGCATGGGAAAATGTACCATGGGTGTCCTCTAATTCACAAGTGAATTTATATTTTATTTATATGTTTATATATGGACCTGTTGGTGTGGGACCACATTGAGAAGGGCTATGTCACCTTGACCTATCTCGATTTATTGAACCAAGGGAGAATCCATCCATAGGATAGATTCTCCAACCATAGGTGGTTACTAGAAAAGGGAATCTAATTTGATAACTTGGTAGTGTCTAAATGGGGGGACATGATCCAAATATAGTGCCGGGAGGTGCTACTAGGAGTTATCCGAGCCCTAGAAAAGTAAGCCTATAGGGGTACGGTGGCTAACTCAAGGAGAAAGCATAGCAGACTTACATTTGCCATGAGTGGTGCATCCGAAGGTGTGAAAATCAACCAACCTATTGTGTATCCGTCAGCATGAGTGGTGTATCCATCAGCATAGTGAGAACCAACCAACCTAAGGTGTCTATTGGTGTGCAATGATCAATCTAGAAAGAAAGCATGTAGGCTTATAACTTTTCAAGTGGAACTAATCTTCAAGATAGTCTACCAGATGGGATGATATCTAACTAGAGTACTAGCGGGGAGCCCAGTGGACTCGACTTAAAGCATTCAAAGGGAAGGAGCACTAGGGGACTTATCCTAAACCTTAAATATACTTGACCGGTCTTACAAGCTAATCCAAGAAGAAAGCATAGACTCACATCCTCTTAAATGAAGCAAACATGAGGTGGGTATCGACCAAGTAAGGATCAAACTAACTCTCATCGGTGTGCGGTGGGGTAAGGAAGGAAAGTGAGCTTGCATCCTCAAAGCAAGAAGACCACTAGGGTGACACACAGTGGGGTAATGTCGACCTATTAGTGAGTGGTAACTTTGGGGGCATTATCTCAACTTCAGTAGCGAGATAAAAGATATGGGTTTTATATATTTGTGTAGTTTGTTTGTGTATGTGTGATGAAGGATATGATCTTTCGGGTTCCTTACACCTACCTAAACACATCATGGTGAATTGAAATAAGAATACTTTTAACATGGAAGAGATTGAATTCGAGATGGAACTTTCATTGATGATAATTATTTTCAAACATGATTTATAATATTTCTTTAAGTAGAGCCCATTGATTGGAAGCATTGGGTGCTCTCCCTTATGATTAATAAGCTGATAAGATCCTCCTTGGTAGGCCATCTCTATGGCAAAAGGACCTTCCCAAATGGGTTCAAACTTGCCTCCCATCTTACGACGAGCAACAATCAGTCTCCTTAGAACTAAAATATGCTCTCCTATTTGAAAAACTCTAGGACGGACCAACTTGTTGTGAGCTTGAAGTTCTTTAGCATTGTATAACTTGAGATTTTGACATACCTGCAGGCTTCTCTCCTCCAAACTTTCAAAATCTTCTAACCATAACTTATTGTTCTACTTTGTTGTGATCTTGCTACCCACAACTATCCTTAGTGATGGGAGTTGGACTTCTAATGGTAGAATGTCTTCATACCCATGTAGTAGTAAAGTAGAGTAGTTGGAGTTCTATATGTGGTGTGGCCCACAAGTAATGCTTGCTCATGGCCCTATCGCTTGTTGTTGTCGAGTGTCTTCTTTAGTATTTGGATGAGAGTTTTTTTAATGGCTTGCTAGCCATTTGCCCTCGTAGTTGATGGTAGAATATCTCTAATTTATGTTGTGTCTTCGAGCAAAGTTGTTGATCTCAGTGCTCTTGAATGCAGTACCATTATCAAATATAATTCATCGAGGCACTCTGAACTTATATACGATATGGTTCCTAAAACACTGGAGCACATGCTTAGCTGTGAGCTCTCTGAGCTGAATTGCCTTCGCCCATTTGGAAAAGTAGTCAGTAGTAGCTAAGATGAACCGATGACTCTTGAAAGATGGAGGATCAATTAGACCCACTATGTCGGCACCCTAACACTTGAATGGCCACATAATGTATTTGACATTGGTGGAATCACCTAGCTGTATCCATGCAATCTTTGATCATCGATGGACAATAGTATCCTAGTCTCTTGATTTTGGCTTTCATCTTTGGACCGATTTGGTTGGCTCCACATAATCCAGTGTACGGATCACAATCTTATGGGATTCATGCTTATCTAACCACATATGATGAAAGGTAGATAGACACCATCCATAAGAGCATAGGAAAGTATTCTCTACTTTATTTGATGGGCATGGGACTTCCCTTAAGATGGTTTATCTTAATTTAGGTAATCCATTAATGGTTGCCTCCAATCTAACTCCTCATCCTTCTTGGCAATGCCAACCTTTTCTTTAAGTACTTTTTGATGAGTTCAATATTAATAAGGGATACGACTTGTTTATTTTGGAACTTTATTGATATGGACTCATCCTCCAGACATGCCAACTCCATGGAAAGCTTGGCTAAAGCATACATTACAATGTTCTCTCCTCGAGGAATCTTATAAATAGTAACCTTTGAGATTTGGGCCAACAACTCCATGGTGTACTTATGGTAGTGATGGAACTTGGGCTTTATAATCTTATAGGACCTAGCAATTTGGTTGATAACTAGCTGAGAATCCCCAAAGATATTGATGTTCTGGATGCTTAGAGTAAAGACTAACTCTAGACTAACAATAAGAGCCTCATATTCAGCCTCATTATTGGTACAATGATTGGGCAGATGATATGAAAATATCATCACATCGTGGTCCAGAGTTAAGAGATCTCTACCCACCTTTCTTGGAATAGTAGATTGTGGTTCTTCTCCTCTCTGAGAGGAAGATGCACCATCAAAGTACATCTCCCTGCAGTGAGTGCTAGTATACCCTATGTTCATGATTTGTTCAACAGAGAGTCATCACTAAGCAGAGAGTCGGCAGGAAGTCGGTGTGCTACTAAAAATCTGCTAGCGCTTGTCCTTTCATGCATGGAGGGGTACGAAGGCAATGTCAAACTACGACAGGTGCATGGACCATCATGCCAATCGTCCGGATAGCATCGACCATGTCATTAGATAATGTAGTGGATTGATCCTAGAGATTAAGTTCACCTTATGAGGAAGCATGTAGTGGTGTAGGTTTTGGGATGCAAAGACTAGAGCTAAATGCTTCTCAATGGTGGATAATTAGCCTTAGCGGGGATTAGATGATGGTTGAGGTAGTATAGTGCATTTTCCTTACCTTTGACTTTGGCCAACAAAGCACCAAAGGACTCATCTAACAATAATGTAAAGTATGGCTTGCCAAGATAAAGTTGGAACGGTGGCATCATCGGTAATCTTGATGTCTTCGAAGGCATGTTCACACTTGTCATTCCACTTGAACTTGGCATCCATTTTGACAAGTGTTGAGAATGGCTGACATCTTTCCAATAGGTTGGATATAAAGCGTCTTAGATACGCCAACCGCCCTTGGAATGATCTGAGTTGAGTTAAACTTTTACGGGGTAGCATTTCTAATATTGCCTTGATCTTCTCCCGATCTATTTCGATTCCCTAATGTCGGATAATAAACCCAAGGAATTTCCTTGAAGCTACTCCGAATTCACACTTCAGGTGGTTCATTTTGAGATTAAATTATCTTAACTGTTCAAAAACTACTCTCAAGTCTAGGAGATGGTCTTCCTTCTCTTTACTTTTGACCATGAGATCATCGAGATAGCACTCGACTTGATGATGAATGAGTTCGTCGAGAAATTCGAGTCATAGCCTGCTGGTATGTAGCACTAGCATTTTTAATGCTGAAAAGCATGACCTTATAGCAATAGACTCCAATTGGTGTTCTAGAAGTAGTGTTTCTTTCATCTTGAGGCCATCTTTATTTAGTTATATCTAGATGAGCCATCCATGAAAGAGAAGACTGAATGAGATGAGGCAATGCCCACCATCAGCTCCGGGATTGGTAGTGAAAATTCAACTTTTGGACATGCCTTATTTAAATCCCTAAAATCAACGTAAATGTGCATTTGACCATTCTTATTTGGAAATTCATTTTTTGGATGCTGGCTAAATCCCTAAAATTGACATTGGCTAAACCCTAAACCCTAAAGAATAAAACCCTAAACCCTACACCCTAAAACAAAACACGAAACCTAAACAAACTAAATAAAACCTAAAATTAAATAAATAAATAAAACCTAAACCTAAATAAAATAAAATAATAAATAATAAAATAAAACATAAACTAAAACTAAAACCTAAACTAAACAACTTAAACTAAACCCTAAACCTAAACCTAAAAATAAAATAAAATAAAAAATAAAGACTAAACTAAAATAAAATAAATAAAAATCTAAACTAAATAAAATAAACCTAAATATAAAAAATATAAATAAAATAAAATCTAAATGTAAGATAAAAATAAAATAAACCTAAAATAAAATAAAATAAAACTAAAAAATAAACTTAAACCTAAACTAAAATAAAACCTAAAATAAACCTAAAATAAAACCTAAAAAACTAAAATATAAAATAAAACCTAAAATAAAACCTAAAAATAAAAACAAACCTAAAAATAAAATAAAAATAAAACTAAACTAAAAATAAACATAAACCTAAAACATAAACCTAAAAATAAAATAAAATATAAAATAATACTAAATAAAAATATAAAAATAAAATAAAATAAAATAAATAAATAAACTAAAAGAACTAAACATCTGGGTTTTTTTTTTAAAAACTCTAAACCTAAACCTAAACCCTAAACTAACCACACTGACCCTACCCCTAAACTACCCTAAATCCTACCCACTAAACTTACCCACTGCCTGACCCCTGACCTGACTAAACCCAGGCCCTAATGACCCTCCAAAACCACTAGGCCTAAAAATAAACCCTAGCCCACTATCAACTATCTGAGCCCTAGGCCTGCACTGAAAACCCTGAGCCCAAGGCCACACTGGGCCCTACCTAAATCCCCTGAGCCAGGCCACTGAGCCCTGGGCCACCCTAACTGACCAAACCTAAACCCACTAAAAAAACCTAAAATATAAATAAAACTAAACCTATATAATATAAAATAATATAAAACCTAAATTAAAACCTAAAAATAAATATAAAATAAAATAATAAAACTATAATAAAATAAATAAACCTAACTAAATTAATAAAATAATGATAAAACATAAATATAGTAAAACTAAATGTTAAATAAATAAACTAAACCAAATAAACATAAAAAATAAAATAAACCCAAATCTAAATAAAAAAACCTAAAATAAAAAAATAAATCTAAACCTAAACTAAAATAAACTAAACTAGAATAAATAAAATCAAACCTTTACCTAAAATAAACTAAACCTAAAATAAATAAAATAAACTAAACTAAAATAAAATAAACCTAAATATAAAAAACAAAATAAACTTAAACCCTACTAAACCCTAAAAATCTAAAAACCTAAACCTAAACTAAATAAAATCTAAAAATAATATGAATAAGTAAACCAAAACCAAAAAAAATAAAAAAATAAAATAAAACACTAACTAAAGCTAAATCTAAAATCAAAAATAAATAATAAAACATTAAAAACTAAATTAAAAATAAATAAATAAAAACCTAAACTAAGCTAAAAAATAAAAAAACTAAATCTAAAATAAAAATAAAATTAACCTAAAATACAATTAAAGAAAAACAAAATAAAAACCAAAACCTAAAAAAATATAACAAAATAAATAAAATAAATAAATATAAAACTAAACCTAAAACTAATAATTAAAAATATAAAAAAATAGATAAACTAAACTAAAATAAATAAACTAAACCTAAAACTAAATAATTGAAAAGACTAAATATAACAAAATAAAAAAAATAAAAACCATAAAAAAAATACATAAAAAAAATAAAAACCTAAAATCTAAACCTAAAAATAAAATAAAACTTAAAATAAACCTAAAATAAAACTTAAAATAAAATAATAATAAAATAAAAAAAATAAACCTAAACCTAAAAAAAATAAACTAAAATAAATAAAATAAATAAACTAAATCAAAATAAAAATAAAATAAAAAAAATAAAATAAATAAAAAATAAAACTAAAGAAACTAAACAAACATAGACCTACTGGTTTACTTAATTTAAAAAAACATAAAAAAATAAAATAATAAAAGAAAAACCCAAAACCTAAATAACCCTAAACTAAACCCTACCCTAAATCTACTCAAAACCCAAATTCTAAACCCTCTAAGCCCATGCTATATGAGCCCTAAAAATCTAAAATAAAATAAACCTAAACTAAAAAATCAAAACCTAAATAAACATAAACCTAAACTAATAAAACCTAAAAATAAACCTAAAATAAAACCTAAAACCTAAACCTAAAAAAACCTAAACCTAAACTTATAATAAAAAAATGGACCTAAAAATTAAATAAATAAAACTAAACTAAAATAAACTTAACTAAAATGGATTAAAATAAAATAAAATAAAATAAATAAACTAAAATAAATAAACTAAACTAATTAAAATAAAATAAATATAATCAAATAAAATAAATAATAAAATAATACATAAAATAAACTAAATAAAATAAACACATTTTACTTTTAAAATAAAAATAATAATAATAATAAAACCTTAAACCCCAACTACTAAAAACCCTAAACCCTAAACCCTAAACCCAAACTACCCTACCTACCAAAAAACAACTTAAATAAAATATAACTAAAATAAATAAAAAAACCTAAACCTAAATAAAATATAAATAAAATAAAATATAAAAAAATTAAACCTACCTAAAAATAAAATTTTTTTAAAAAAACTAAAATAAAATAAATAAAAACCTAAATTAAATTAAAAAACTAAAATAAACCTAATAAGAAAAAACATAAATAAAAAAACATATGATAAAATAAACCTAAAAAGTAAACTTAAAATAAACCTAAAATTATTTTAAAAAAAACTAGAAAACTAAACCTAAAATAAAAATAAAATAAATAATAAAAATAAACTATAAAACAAATAAATAAATAAACTAAACCTAAAATAAAATAAACCTGACTAAATAAAATAAAATAAACTATTCCTAAACCTAAAAATTAAAACCTAAAATAAACCTAAAATAAAACCTAAACCTAAACCCTAAACCCTAAAAGCTAAAACTTAAACATAAACTAATTAAAACCTAAAATAAAATAAATAAAACTTAAACCAAAATAAAATGAAAAAATAAAATAAATTAACATAAACTAAAAAAAAACCTAAAATAAAATAAATAAAACTTAAACTAAATTAAAAATAAATAAATTTAAAACTAAAACTAAAATAAAATAAAAATAACCTAAATAAAATAAAATAAACCTAAACTAAAATAAATAAAATAAATAAAATCAAACCTAAACCCTAAACTAAAAAAAACCTAAACCTAAAATAAAAATAAAATAAATCTAAACTAAGATAAACTAAACTAAAATAAATAAAACATAAACCTAAACCTAAAATAAACTAAACCTAAATCTAAACCTAAAATAAAATCCAAAATAAACCTAAACTAAATACATAAAAATAAACCTAAAATAAACCTAAACCAAAATAAAATAAAACCTAAACCTAAATGTAAAATCAATTAAAACCTAAACCTAAAATAATAAAATAAACTAATCTAAAAAATAAAAAACCTAAACTAAAACAAAATAAATAAACAAAATTAAATAAAAGTAAAATAAAATCTAAATAAAATAAAATAAATAAACTAAAATAAATAAATAAACCAAATAAATAAACCTAAATCAGTTTGCCATTTAAAATAATAAATATAAAATAAAAACAAAAACTTTCTAAACCCTAAAACCAAAATATTAAAACCCTATCCTAAACTCCTAAAATCCTAAACCCTAAACCATCTCCTAAACCCTAAACCTAAAATAAATAAACCTAATCTAAAAAAATAAAATCTAAAAAATAAACATAAATCCAAAACTAAAAATAAACATAAAATAAACCTAAAATAAAACTTAAAATTTAAACCTAAGAAAATGATAAAACCTAAACCTAAACCTAAAATATAAATAAAATTGAAACCTAAAATATTAATTGAATAATAAACTAAACAACTCCTAAAAACCTAAAAATAAACTAAGATAAAACCTATACTAAAATAAATAAACTAAACTAAATAAAATAAAAATAAACTTAAATCAAGATAAAGTAAAGATAACAATATACATAAATGACTAAAATAAACTAAACCCGTTTTGCTTTTGTTTAAAAATGGCTAGCCTAGCCCACAAATTAACCCTAAACCCTAAACCCTACTGCAACTACAACCCTGACCACAAACTGGGCCCTACCAACCCCAGGCCCTAAACCTGACCCTACTAGGCCCTAAACAAACCCTACCTAACCAAACCCTAAACCTAAAATATGACTCACAGGCCACTAAATCCTGCCTGACCCAGGCCCTGGGCCCTATCTTGACCCCTAGGCCCACTCCCCACTGAAACCAGGCTAATCCTAAACCTGAGCTACCTAAACTTAAACTAAACCAGATCCTAATTAAAATTAAACCTAAAAGATCCTAAAAATACATAAAACCTAGAAGATAAGATAAAACCTAAATCTAAAAAAATAAAATAAATTTGAACAAAAATTAAATAAAAATAAACTTAAATCCTAAACCTAAACTAAGATAAATACCTAAGATAAAATAAACTATCTAAATAAAAATAAAAATGGACTTAATAAAATAAGATAAACCAATACATAAAATAAACTAAATACCAAAACTACTGGTTTGATTTAAAAATAAAAATAAAAAAAATTAACTCTTAAATCTAAACCACTAATTAACCTAAACCCTAAAATCTGATCCTACCTATAACCCTAAACCCTAAACCCTAAACACTAAACCCTAAACTAAATCCCACAACCACAAACCCAAACCACAACCCCACCCATGCCAAACCCCTAAATCCCAAAACCCACTAAACCCTAAACCCAAAATCCTAAACCTAAAACCTAAACCTAAACTTAAATAAACCTAATCCTAAACCTTGAACCTAAACCCAAAAAACCTCCCCCCCCCCGAGCACTCTTTTCTCTCAAGATTCCTTTTATCTTGGTCTCCTCGATTGGGATCTACATTTTTTTCTTGATTTCTGATTCAAGCTTGATCGACATTTTATTTGTGTGATGCTTTGTCCTTTATGATGGGCTGGTGAGTTTGATTCTTTTGGCTTCACCTTAAATTTTGGATGCTTTGCTGGGGCATCGACACTTTGGAGATTTTATTAGATCTTACTAAATCATTTAAGGAAGTTCTCTTTTGTAAGGCTTCTCACTATATTGAATCGATTAATCTCATTTTGACCTCTTTTTGTGGTTTGCCAATCGTTATGAGCTTTGATGTGGATGTTGAATTGTTGGCGAAACCTTTTGAATTCTCTCTTATCAAAAAATTTTCTTTACGTCGTCAAAATTTGGATAAGATTCACACCTTTTTTTCATAATCATAAGCTAACGGGTGCCTTTTCGATTAGTCTTATTATCCCTTGACATATTCTGATACAACTTTCTAATGATCTGGATTATTCATGTATTTTTGCATGTCATCCTTACTTCATCTTTAATTTTCAAATGCACTTATTGAAGTGGTCTCCCCTTTTTGACATTAAGGAGGAATCTCCTATTGTCCCTGTGTGGTTATCTCTTCCTAATAAGCGCATCCATTTGTTACTCATCATGTGCTTTTTTATTGTTGGGGCTCTTTTTGGTCGCCTTTATAACTCAATCATTCTACAATACCCTATGTGGCTCAGATCCTAGTGGAAATATACATAACTAAAAAATTTCCTAAGGAAGACTGGATTGGCTTTGAAAAATCTGTATTAAAAGGTTGAATTGGAGAATCTTCTAGTTTTTGTTTTCATTATAAAATCATCCTGGCCGATCATTCATAATGTTTTATTCTCCATCCCCATTTAAAAAAGTGAAATCCTCCCAAAAAAAATCTTGCTCCTAGTCATAAGCCGATTCCTACATATGTTCAAAAAATAGCCTCGGATCCTAAGAATGGTTTAAAGGATGCAATTGAGGTTGATTCATTGAATATCAAAGTAATTCCTGTTGAACCAGTTTTTGTCTCCTACTATTGATATGGCTTCGACTGATTTTTACAATGGGAAGGATGAATTACCTTTTATCTCTTCTTTAAAGTTGAACATTTCTAATGCAGAGAATAAGAAATTTTCAAAATTATTGGATGACGATTCTATTTCCTTTGATTCTATCCCTGCATCTATGCTGGCTTTGATTGATGAAAATGAAGTTTTCAATGAGGATTTAAATGATGCTGAGCATGTTGAAAATATTTTTGATCCAGATTTAACTATTTGTGCTTTAAATGGTTCTAAATCATCACCATTTCTCATTTTAAATCTTGATATTCATGTTAATCCTACTTTTCAACTTAATCTAGATTTGGAAGAGGGTGAATTTGCCCCTAAACACTTGAAGAAGTCTCCTAAATTGGTGACCAATGTTACTAAATCTTACTCGGATGATGATTCTAGAGGAAAGAAATGGTTTTCAACTTATCATGTTAAAAAGAAAAAAAGTGTTAAAAATTTCCCTCCCAAATTGTCCAAAAACACTAGATCGGCTACGGCCTCCCACACCTCTCTTAATTAACCCTTGCTCACCCCCCTTCTTTTTATTATGATTAATTTTCTTGTTCGGAATGTTAGAGGGATTGGTACCCTCTCTATTCACAATCACATTAGAAATGTTTGTCGCATTCATAATATTTCTTTACTGATTATTTTGGAACCTCTTATTCATGTTAATAAAATTAACCATGTTGCTAGAATGATCGGCTTCAATAAATTTTAGTCTAATGTTAGTAATACGATATGGTGTTTTTGGAATAATTCCGTTGATGGTTCTATTATTGATGATTTTCAACAAGTTGTTAATCCACAAATTTCTTATGGTTAATATTGTGTTTTGGGCTCTTTTGTTTAAGCATCCTATCATAGATCTGGTCGAAATCTTCTTTGGGACAATTTGAGGAATTTTTCTACCTCGGTCAACAAACCTTAGTTTGTGGGTGGTGATTTCAATACTAGTCTTTTTTCTTCTGAATGGAGTGGTGGTTGCTCTCCCAAATATTCATTCTATGGAAGAATTTTTCAATATGATCCTTGATTGCAATTTGGTTGATATTGGCTTTAAGAGTTCTAATTACACTTGGCAAAACTCTAGACTTTGGCAAAGGTTGGATAGGATTCTTTTTAATACTCATTAGATTACTCAATGGCCTATTACTTCTACTGATCCATTAAGCAGAACCTTGTCTGATCATGCTCCGCTTCTAGTTTCTGGTAAAGATAATTCTAATAAACTTAATAACTCCTCTCCTTTTAGATTCCAGAACATGTGGATTCAGCATATTAATTTCCTTGATATTGTTGCTAAAAATTGGAAGGCCCCTTTACATTTTCATAATTCATTTAAGGGGATGAATAGACTTTGGTTTAAACTTAAAAGACATAAAAAAAATTTGGGTTGGTGGAACAAGCATTATTTTAAAAACCTTTTTGCTAATATTAAAGACATAGACATGTTGGTTTGTGAACTTCAAATCTCTGTTATGTCTAATCCTCCTAAGCTTATAGATTTGACTGAGGCTAAAGATAAACTTGACAATTTCTAAAATATGGAATAAAAGTGCCAAAAAGCTACTAGTAAATATATTGCGGATGGAGATAGGAATAGTAGGTATTTCCATTCTTTGGTTAACAAAAAGAGAGCCTTGAATAATATTCTAAAAATTAAAAATGAAAATGATGATTGGACTATGGAAAAAAATGATATTAAAGATTTGGTGATTGATTACTTTAGAAATATGCTTAATAAGAATTGCCCTTATGAAGCAATTTCTGAATCATAGTTGATTCCTTCTATTATTAATAATGATGATGATGATTTGTTTACCATCATGCCTAATGAAGATGAAAATTTTAAATTTCTTAATAGCATGAATTTTGATTCTATTGTTGGTCCAACGAGTTTCACTACTCATTTTATTTCAGAAATGCTGGTTTATCATTAAAAATGATTTGATTGAGGGAGTGATTGCTTTTTTAATGCTAATCCTTTTCCTCGATATTTTTCTTGTACTTCTATTATTCTCATATATAAAAAGGATAACCCAGACTTTTGGAGTGATTTTAGGCCAATTAGTCTTTATACCTTTTTCAATAAACTGATTTCCAAAATCCTTACAAATAGACTTAGTCCTTTACTCAATAGAATTATCTCTCTAAATCAAACTGGTTTTGTTAGAGGTAGATATATTTCTGATAATATTTTACTTGCCCAAGAATTAATTCATGATCTTGATGCCAAGACTAGAGGGGGCAACATTCTTTTCAAATTAGATATTACCAAATCCTTTAATAACATCTCTTAGGATTTTCTTTTTCATACTCTAAATTTATTTGGGTTTTCTAGGAACTTAACTCTTCTTATTGAAAATTGTATTAATAATGCCTGGTTTTCAATTTTTCTTAAAGGAGAAGCCTTGGGTTTCTTTCCCTCTTCCCATGGCTTAAGACAAGGGGATCCCTTATCTCTAGCTTTATTTATTATTACTGTTGAGTACTTATCTAGGAGCATCAATAATTTATTCATAAAAAAATCCTAGTATGTACTATATAACTATTGGTGGTCTCCCTATTTCCCATCTAAGTTTTGCCGATGATTTCAACATTTTCTACAATGCCCATCACATCAAGCATCTTAAGAATTTTTTAAATAAATTTGGTAGAGAAAGTGGCCTTTCGTTCAATGATAACAAAAGCTATTTTATCACATCTTCTAGTATCTCCAATAATAAAATCAATCAAATCCTTCATGTCATAAATTTTAAATATCAACACTTACCTCTTAAGTACTTGGGTGCTCTACTCTTTAAAGGCCTGAAATGTTCCCACCTCTTTGAAGAGTTAATTCATAAAATTACAAATAAAATATCTATTTGGGAATTCTATTTACTATCCTTTGGCGGTAAGCTCACCATCCTTAAAAGCACTTTCAACTTTATGCCTCTTTATTTGATTCAAACAATTATTACCACTAATGCTACTCTTATTAGAATTGATCATTTGCTTAACAAATTTTTTTGGGGCTATAATAATTCTATCAAAAGAATGCATTGGACATCTTGGCTTAAATGTTGTGGTCCTTTGGGTGATGTTGCTCTTGGTTGCAAACCTATTTGTGAAGCTATCATTGCTTTCTCTCATAAACTCTGGTGTAATTTTAGAAAGAATGATTGCCTTTGGGATAATTTAATGATGAAACAATATTGTCTAGGAAAACACCCTCTTAAATATGCTTATAAAGTTGGTGACTCTTCGATTTGGAAAAGGCTTTGTTACATTAAATGGGTTGTTGGATCATTAATATCTTGGGGTATCCAGTCGGGTTCTTCCTTCTTTTGGCAAGACAAGTTGATTGGCAATGGTTCTGACACACCATTATGTACCCACTACTACTATCAAAGTTAATTCTTTTTGGCTCAATAACAATCAGAATTAAAATAAACTTGAGAACTATATATGTATTTATCTTTTTGACAATTTTAGAAATATTCCCATTATTTCTAACAAACCTGATCAAATTCTTTTTAAAGTTTCTCATAATGGTGATTTTGTTCTTGAAGAGGTTAAGAACTTTATTAGAGATAAACAACACCCTTGTAAAGTTTTTATTAAAATTTGGAACAATATCATTCCCATTTCTTATTCAATTTTAGCTTGGAGGATTTTGAATAACTATATTCCTTTGGACTCTCTTAGCTGACTAAAGGGTTTTATTTACCTTCAAAGTGATATTGTTGCTTTCATATTGAAAATGTAAATCATGTCTTTGTAAATGGTGATATTGCTTCAAAATTATGGTTTTGGTATGATGATTTATTTAATTCCAACTATTTTCATGGTTCCCTTTCTTTATATCAATTCTTGAACCCTATTTCAAAAACACTGTGAAAGGTCATATAAAAGTTTTAATTGCTATTACCCTTATCTGGTTCATCTGGATGGATAGAAATGATGCTAAATATCATGGTATTCCTAAGAAACATAAGAAGATCTTGGCTAGAACTAAAAAAAAAATTCATGCTCTTTTTAATGCCAATCTTATTAGTAACATTCATTTTAGAGGTTACAATTTTGCAGCTAAAAAATTGGGTATCATTCTGCCTGATCTTGACTATCAGAAAGGTGCTAGAATTATCCATTGGATCAAACCTAATGATAATGTGATTAGTTAATACTGATGGTTATGTTGCTTCCAATAAATATGGTTGTGGTGGTATCCTTAGGAAATATAAAGGTACTGCTGTTCTCTTTGCCAAGCTTATGGTTGTTAATAAAGCAATTGAAATTTATTTGACTGGAGGTTTCCTCAACATCTGGATTGAAGTTGATGCCCTCTTGCTTCTTGATTTCCTTAAATCTAATAGAAATGGGGATGCTGAATTATTGTATCTTCTTGATCATAGAAAAAATTTTGCTTTCTCAAGTTTATTTTAAAATTTCCCACATCCTTTGTCAAGGTAATGCTTGTGATGATTATTTAGCTAATTTTGGTGCCAACTTGATTGAGTTAACTTTATTTAACAACCAAACTTTGCCTAAATTATTAAGAGGTTTAGTTAATCTAGATATCTTGGATTATCTATCTATAAATTCTTAGATTGGTTTTCATTATTTTTGATTATCTTTTATTTTTGTTTTGGCCTTGTTAAACGATCTTTGGGTTGTGGTGAACTTCTAATTTTACCTCTTTGGGGTTTTGTTTTTCAACTCTTCTTTTTTTCTAGCCTGGTTGTTGCTCCTTGATGATTTTTGTTTGTGCAACCAAGGGTGTTTTGGTTTTTTTAGCTTGGTGGTTGCTAATTGTCTAGCGGCAACTTTACCAACTTTATCCCTTTGCTGTTTCCTATTTCCTTCTTCTGGGTTGCGGCTTTGGCAGCTGTAGAAATTTCTATTTGTATGGATTTTGCCTCTTTTTTTGGCCTACCTACAAACTTATTATATATACTACTGTAATGGTTGATTATGTGGCTTGGTTGGCTAACTGGGTTGGTTGAAAATTTTTGTTGGTTGGGTTGGCAGGATGGTTGTTTTAGGTGATTTATCTCTAGCTTGATTTTAGCATGGTGGAGGTGGTCAGCAAACTATTATTTGCTCTATTTTGTTGACTAGGGGTTGGTGGTTGGTTTGACTATTTTTATTTGGATTCTTTTGGTTATGTGTTGGACCTCCTCCTGTACTACTATGGCTTTGGGTTTGGGTATTGTTCTAAAAATGGTTTGATGGCTTTATATGTGCCGGCACAGGCTGGCAGGTGGCTAGGTTAGGTACCTTTCTTGCTGCTATTTTTGTTTTTTGGCTTGTTATTTGTCTAATTGGGCTCTATATCTTTCTCTCGCTAGCTAGTTTTCTACCTTTATGGATTGGTTCTTTCTTTGTCGTGATTGGGTTTGGAGGTTGTTGTCTTTCTCTACCCCTTCTCGGGCTGTTTTGGATGTTTCTGGTGTGATGATTAATGTTGGTCTTAATAATGATGTATTTTGTTTTGATGACTTGGATCTTCTCACGTTGAGGTGGTTGGCTAGGAGGATTTGTTGGATGGCTGGTTGGATTGGTTGTTTTGGCTGGCTAGACTAGTTGGAGGAGTGGCTGCTTTGGCTATTTTTTTCTACTCCTTTGGTGACTGCTCTAAGAACCTGCTGGTTGTCTTTCTATGATTATTTTCTTCGAATTTCCCCTGCTTGGTCTCACCTCTCTTGACTGCAGCAGAACACCCTTTTCCTGCTTGAATGGTAGCCTTGCTCCCCACCCCTCTTGCTGTTAGGCTGGGTTTTTCTATTTGGTGGATGAAGGATTTGAGCACTTATGGTTTTCCTTTTTGCTCTTGTGTTGTCTCTTTTTAGTGTTGTCACCCATGTCATGATGCTTGCTCCTCTTGAATTGGTTATACCTTTTTGGCGGAGGCTCTGGTGGTGCTCATACTATTTTGCTACTATCCTTGCAGGTTGCTTGCCTAGTTGTCTTATTAAGCTTGATTATTCTGGTGGCTTGGTGCTTGGATGCTACCTTTGCTATTTTGAGGATTTTTTGTAGGAGGACCATCTTTGGATAATGTGTGAAATGAGGTATTCAATGATGGCCTTAATGTTTCCACTCTTTCTTTTGGTGGTAGCATTATATGTAATTGTAACCCTTCTCACGAAGTTTGGATGCTTACATATAATGTTGCTCGTTGAGATGATTAACTGCAGCCTTTTCTTTACTTTACTCCTTTTATCTGCTCTTACTCTTTATCCTTGATTAATTGTACTCATTCTTCCAAATATATGTTGCAGATTTCTTTTACACGGTAGAAGACTCTTTCAGGTGGATCTTGTTGGCATCAGAAGAACTAGATTAAGTTGGTTGTTGCTTACATGGATTTTATTTGTTGTTTATTTGGATATTTTTCTTTTGCTTTCTTTACTTAATTATTATAGTAGTTAGGAGGTTTATCTCTTTAGGACATATTTTACCTCTTTGAGCATTAGCATAGAGATTTACTCCCTTTAAGGACTTTGTACCTTTTCTTTGTGGCAATAAAATATCCATAATTTCCTTTTAAAAAAAACCAACCATAAACCCTAAACCCTAAACCCCAAACCCTAATCCCTAAACCCTAAAAACCTAAAAACCTAAACCTAATCTAAATGAAACCTAAAAATAAAATAAATAAATAAACTTAAACCTAAATAAAATAAAATAAAATAAAGTAAAATAAAAACCTAAACTAAAACATAAACTTAAAGCAGAACCTAAACCTAAAACTAAACCTAAACCTAAAATAATAAATAAAAATAAAACTAAACTAAAATAAAATAAAATAAAACCTAAAATAAAATAAAATAAACCTCAAAATAAAATCCAATAAAATAAAACTACAAATAAAATAAATCTAAAATAAAATAAAATAAAACTAAATAAAATCTAAACCTACAAAAAACAAAATAAATAAATAAACATAAACCCTAAACTTAAAAAATCTAAACATAAAATAAATAAAATAAACCTAAACCTAAACTAAAATAAATAAAACCTAAACCTAAACTTAAAATAAACTAAACCTAAATCTTAAGCTAAAATAAAATAAACTAAAATAAACCTAAAAATAAATAAACCAAATCCTAAAATTAATATAAAATAAACTAAAAATAAACCTAAACCTAATCTAAAAAATAAAATTTGAAAATAAACCTAAAATAAAAACATAAAATCAAAACTTAAACAAATAAAATAAAAACCTTAACCTAAACCTAAAAATAAAACAAAATAAAACCTAAACTAAAAAAATAAAATAAAAATAAAAATAAAATAAAAAAACCTAAACCTAAACCTAAACCTAAAAAATGAACTAAAATAAAAAACATAAACTAAAATAAATAAACCTAAAATATATAAACTAAACTAAGTAAAAATAAAAAAATAAACCTAAATATAAATACTAAATAAAATAAATAAATAAATACATCTAAACTACCTGTCGATTTGCTTAATCTAAAATTCTAACCCTAATCCCTAAATATTAAATCTTGATGAGCACAAGCCTAAACTCTTTAAATCATGCCCTCACCCTAAACCCTGACCACATCCTAAATCTTACCCTAGTGACCCAGGCCCAAACCCTAAAAAATGACTACTCAAACCATAAACCACAATAAACCCTAAACCATAAACCCACAAAGGAACCACGCCCTAACCCTAAACCCCTAAACCTAAACCTCCTAAACCTAAACTAAACTAAACTAAAAAATAAAATAAGATAAATAAAATAAAAAAAGATAAATAAATGGATAAACTAAACTTGAACCTAAATCAAAGTAAAATAAAATAAACTAAATAAAATAAATAATAACCTAAACTAAACTAAAATAAAGATAAACCTAAGTAAAGGCTATAATAAACTAGTAAAATAAAATAAAATAAACCTAAAATAAAAGATAAACACAACAAAACCCAAAATCCTAACCACTGATGGCCCCACTAAACTTTATCCTAAATCCTACCAGGCCCAAAACTACCCTTCTAAACCTAAGGCCACTAAACTGGCCCTACCACAACTAACCTACCAAACCAACTCAAACCAACTAAATACCCTAAACCTACCCAACTACCCCTAATGACTGAGCCCTAACCACTGACACTAAACCCTGATCCCACACAACCTGACCCTAACCTTAACCCTAGGCCCTAAACATACCCTAAATTAAGACCATAACCTGAGCCCACTCTGACCACAGGCCCTTTTAAATTAACTGGGCCCTAAATTGTGGGTTGAACCCAGGCCTAACTTCCAGGCCACTAAACTACACCTAAACCTGGGCCCTAAATCCTAAACCAATCCTAAACCACAGGCCACGGACCCCAAACCACAGAGCTAAACCTAAACTAAATACCTAAATTAAAATAAAGAAATAAATCTAAAATTAAATAAAATTAAGATAAAATAATAAAAACTTAAACTAAAACTTAAACCTACCAAAATAAAATAAAATAA
Organism: Cymbidium sinense; assembly: GCA_021442155.1. Taxonomy (NCBI): domain Eukaryota; kingdom Viridiplantae; phylum Streptophyta; class Magnoliopsida; order Asparagales; family Orchidaceae; genus Cymbidium; species Cymbidium sinense. The sequence continues at coordinate 440,577 of JAKCPB010000221.1, read as the reverse complement.
ATAATAAAATAAACTAAAATAAAATAAAGACCTAAACTAAACTAAAATAAAATAAACCTAAGAGTAAAAAACCTTACTAAAAAAAATAAAATGTAAAATTAAAATAAAATAAACCTAAAATAAATAAAATAAAAACTAAATAAAAATCTAAACCTAAAATATAAACCTAAAAATAAATAAAAAATAAAATCGAAACCCTAAACTAAAAAACAAAAATTATAAACCCGAAACCCTAAACCCTAAACTAACCCTAAACCCTAAGTTAAACCTAAACCCTTAACCCTAAACCATAAACCCTAAACCATAAAACCTTAAACCCTAAAGCTAAACACTAAACCCTAAACCCAAACCTAAACCCAACCTAACCTAACCTCAAACCAAAAAACCCTGTCCTCTCTCGGCCGTGACGCTCTCTAGCGATTGCATTTTTCCTTTCATTTTCCTTGCGTCTTGGCCGATTTCCCATCATTCTCGATCAATTTTTATGATAATTTGTCTATGATTGGCCTCTAATGTGAGTTTCCCCTCCCTCTTTCAATGGCGGAGGATCTTCTTTCTGCATAGCCAAGCTTATCCATCTTGGAGGCATCGGTTAGGGCATCAGATTTACATGGAATTATGGATCCGAAATCAACCGCTACTCTGCCTACAATTAAGTCCTTTAAGGATGCATTATCTGGTAAGAACCTTTTCTCTAATGCTTCGGTGAATTTGATCTCAACCTCATTTCATGGGATGCCTGTTGTTTTGTGCTCGGATCTAGACATGGAAAAGTTGGTGAAGCCTTTTGAATTTTCTTTAGTTGGTAAATTTTTCTTATGTCAGCCAACTCTCAATAACATCCGATCATTTTTTCATAGCCTTAAACTTTCAAGTGTTTTCACTATCAGATTGATTGATCCTAGGCATATTTTAATTCAACTCTCTAATGACTTAGATTATTCAACAGTTTTTGCCCGCCGCTCTTACTTTGTGTTTAATTGTCAAATGCGAATTCTGAAATGGTCAACTCTTTTTGATATAAAAGAGGAATCCCCAATTGTTCCTATATGGCTAGCTCTTCCTAATATAAGAATACATTATGCTACACATCAAGTTCTCTTTGCGGTTGGGCTCTCTTTGGTCGGCCTCTTCAAATTGATCGCCACATTTGTGAGATCGACCTTCTGCTCATATTTTGGTTGAGATTGATATTACTAAAAGCATCCTAAAGAAGTTTGGATACAGAAGTTCGGTTATAATCAAAAAGAATTTGAGAACTTTTATTTTTGCATTTTAAAATTCATGGTCATGATCATTCTGAATGTTTTGTGCTGCATCCTCATCTTAAAAAAAATAAATTGTCAGATCCTAATCTTACTCTATCAAATGAAAAATTCGGTAAATTTGCTTATGTGCATAAATTCACTCAAAATGGGAATCATCCCTCTACCCTTACTCCTTTTCTATCCACTGATTTGCCTATTGGCGAGCAATCTGAGCATGATAAAAATAATACTTATGAGGTTTGTGAGGAGGCTAATGATAAATTAATTAACATTTCTTCTAATTGTAATAATTTGGCTCCTCAAGACAATACCTTGACTCAGTCTAACCTACCTCTTTTGGCTAGTGAACCTGAGGAGACTCATATGAACCCTAGAAGTGATTTGAATGGAAACTTTAGGTTGGATCAAAATCTAAAAACAAATTCTGGAGTTGATCCATTGATGAAAGAACAAAATTTGAAAATTGTTGATCCTTTGATGATGGAACAAAATCTGAAAAGTAATTATGAAATTGAGCATGAAATCTATGCTATTAATGGCTTCACAACCTCTCCTTCTCCTACCCTTCAGAGTGATACACATGCTAACCCACTTTTCTAGCTTAATTCTGACATTAAAAAAGGGGAAATTACCATTAGAAATACTTTGACTGATGCAGGTCCTATTCTGAATATCACAAATCAGTCTCTCCCAAATGGTGATATTTTGGACAATGATAGATCTTTTCAAACTATTTTTAAAAAAAATCTCTTAAAGCTAGAATGTTCACTAATAGCTAACTAGAACTACTAGATCTTCTCTAACTTCCCATTTTTGTTTATTTCTTTAATTATCTCTTTTCCTTTCTTTCTTATTTTATTATGATCAATTTTCCAATTTGGAATGTTCAGGGTATTGGGACTCTCATTATCCACAACCATATTAGAAGTCTTTGTTGTATTCATAACATAGCCTTACTTGTGGTTATTGAACCATTCATATACTCTTATAAGATCAACCATGTTGCTAGAATGCTTGGCTTTCAAAATTTCTTTATAATATTAGCAATAGAATTTGGTGTTTTTGGAATAATTTAGTCAACATCTCTATCCTTGATGATCTTCAACAATTGGTTAATGTCCACATCTGATTGGGTAAATTTTTTGCTTTAGGTTCCTTTATTTATGCTTCTTGTAATAGAGCTGGTAGGAACATCCTTTGGGATAACTTAAGAACTTTTGCCTCCTCGGTCAACAAACCCTAGTTGGTTGGGGGTGATTTTAACACTATTCTCTCTTCCTCAAAAAGAAGGGGAGGTTTCTCTCCTAACATTAATTCCATGGAAGATCTTTTTAATATGATTCTTGATTGAAATCTGATTGATATTGGCTTTTTGGGCTCTGACTATACGTGGCATAACTCTAGACTCTGGCAGTGGCTTGATAGGAATTTTTTTAATTCTCTTTGGATCAATCAATGGCCCCTTACTTCTGTTGAACATTTGAGTAGAACTTTGTCTGATCATTCTCCGCTTTCAATTACTGTCCAAAATCCTTCCAATAGATTATCCTCTTCAACTTCTTTCAGATTCCAAAATATGTGGATCCAACACATTGATTTCATAAATGTTGTATCCATTAATTGGATGGCTCCTCTTCATCCGGATAATTCGGTTAAGGGCATGATTCACCTTTGACTTAAGCTTAAAAGGCTTAAAAAAACCTAAATTGGTTGAACAAGCATCATTTTAAAAATCTTTTTGCCAATATCAAAAATATGGAACAATTAGTTTGTTCTCTTGAAGATGCTGCTTTGACTGATTCTACTAAACTTGAGGAGTTGAATGAAGCTAAAGATAACTTGGTTAATTATTAGAATATGGAGGAAACATACTGGCAGCAAAAGGCTGCTAGCAAATATATTGCTGATGGTGATAGAAATACCAAGTGTTTTCATGCTCTTTTCAAAAAAAAGAAAGCCTTAATCTCTATTAAAAAAAATTAAAAATGATTACGATAGCTGGATCACTGATAATAATGATATTAAAGATTCTGTCATACATCATTTTACAAAATTATTAAACAACAACCCTACCTTAGAAGCTCTCTCCAACTCTCACATGATTCCCTCAATGATTACTAATGATGATAAACATTTGCTTAATTTGCATCCTACGAAAGCTGAGACTGGTAGTATTCTCAATAGCATGAACACTAATGATTATTTGATCCCGAAGGTTACGACTCAATTTTTTTAGCATTGTTGGCCTATTATTAAGTCGACCTTGTGCTGTCGATTGATTTTTTATGGCAATCCTTTACCTAGATATTTATCTAGCACTTCCATTGTTCTCATTCCTAAAATTAATAATCTAGAATCTTGGGGTGATTTCAGACCTATCTGCCTTTGCACCTTCTTTCATAAACTCATTGCTAAATTAATTGCCAATAGAATCAGTCCTCAAATTATTTCCCCAACTAAATGGTTTCATTAAAGGTAGAGCTATATCGACAACATTCTTCTTAGAGCTGATTCATGACATTGATGCTTCTAGGTGGTAACATCCTTTTCAAATTAGACATCTCTAAAGCTTTTGACAACCTCTCTTGAAATTTCCTCTTCCAAAATCTTCTTTTGTTTGGTTTTTACTCTTATCATCTGTTGTATTATTACTAATGTTTGGTTTCTCCATTATCATGAATGGTGAGTCCCTAGGTTTTTTTTCTATGCATGGTTTGAGACAAGGAGATCCCTTATCTCCCTCTCTTTTTATTATTGTTGTTGAATATCTTTCGAGGAGCCCTAATGATCTTTTCAACAATAATCCTAGCATGTTTTTTAGAACTCAAGGTGGTCTTCTAGTCTCTCATCTTAGTTTTGCTGATGACTTCATAATCTTTTGCAATGCCTCTACTCATCACATTAAAACTATTAAGAATATTTTCAATAAATTTGGTAACGAAAGTGGTCTCTTTCTTAACAAAGGTAAAAGTTGTTTCATTCCTTCCTCTACAATCCCTAGAAATAGGATCAACCAAATCTTGAGAATTACAAATTTTTAGCAACAACAACTTCCGATTAAATATCTTGGTGCTCCGCTCTTTAAAGGTCAGAAATTATCACATCTCTTTGATGAGTTAATCCAAAAAATCTCTAATAAAAGTTATGTTTGGGAATTTCATTTACTCTCATTTGGTGGTAGGCTCACTTTGATTAAGAGCACCCTTAACTCCATGCCTTTATATCTCATTCAAACCATTGTGCCGACCAATTCTACCATTAATAGAATTGAGCGCCTCCTTAACAAATTCTTCTGGGGTTCTAATAATTCTACTAAAAGAATGCATTGGACCTCTTGGTATAAAAGATGTGGAACTCTTGCTAAAGGTGGGCTTGGCTGTAAGCTAATCAGGGAAGCTATCACTGCTTTTTCCTATAAACTTTGGTGGAATTTTAGGAGCAACAATAGTCTTTGGGCTAATTTTATGATTGCCAAATACTGCCAGGGTAAGCACCCTCTCATTTGCCCCTATAAAGTGGGAGACTCTCCTGTATGGAAAAGACTTTGTTCCATCAAATGGGAAGCAAAATCTTTAATCTCTTGGGGATTAACTCTGGAACCTCTTTCTTTTGGCAAGATAACTAGACTGGAGGTGGGTCCATTGATGAATTACTTTCTACCCACTCCGCTATTAAAGTGAACTCTCCGGGAATAATAAGTGGAACAATAATAAGCTTACTGACTATATTCCTTTCTCTCTTTTAGATAAGCTTACTATTATTCCTATCATTCCTAGCAATCATGATCAAATCCTTTTTATGCTTTCCCAAAATGGTGATTACAACCTTAAAAATGTTTAGATTCATATTAAAGAAGCTCATGATTTCTCCAATGTGTTTTTTAAACTTTGGAATAACACTATTCCTATTTCCTATTCTAGTCTAACTTGGCATATTTTGAAAAAAATTATCCCTGTTGACTCCTTGATGTGGGGGTAAAGGTTTTAACTTACCTTCAAAATGCTACTGCTGCTTTCACATTAAGAATGTGAATCATGTATTTGTTAGCGGAGCCATTGCTTCCAAACTTTGGATTTGGTATGATGATCTCTTTAATATTGTCAAATTCAAAGGCTCCTTAACTCTATACCAACTTCTTGAACTTTATTTTGAAAACACTATTAAAGACCACATTAAAGTCATAACTGCTATCACTCTTATTTTGTTCATATGGATGGACAGAAATGAAGCAAAACATCATGGGATTCCTATGAACCACATGAGGATAGTAGCTAGAATTAAAAATAAAATTCGTGACTTGTTTAATTTCAATTTAATTAACTACAATCAATTCAAAGGCTATAAATTTATGGCCAATAAACTAGGTTTTAACTTGTCGGATCAACCCAACTGTAAAGATGACAAGATTGTTTATTGGGTAAAATCTCATGATAATACAATTAAAATTAATACCGATAGCTCTGTCTCTCAAAATGCTTCTGGCTATGGGGACATTTTCAGAAACCTTAATGGTAAAGTCCTATGTGCTTTTGCTTACCCCCTTAATACTTGCTCTATTCCTTTTGCTGAGCTAATGGCAATTTACAAAGCAATTGAGATTTGCCTTCAAAAAGGTTGGCTCAATATTTGGATTGAGGTGGATGCAATGTTGTTGATTGATCTTTTGAATTCTACCAAAATGGGGAATACATAATTGTACTACCTTCTCAAGTAGACTAGAGCTTTCCTTTCTCAACTCTATTTTAAAATCACTCATATATGGTGTGAAGGTAATGCATGTCTTGATTGACTAATGCTGCTATATTAGATGGCATAAAATTCTTTGATCAACTTACACTTCCTAAACATTTGTGTGGTTTGGTTAATTTGGAAAATACTGGATTCCTTATCTCAAAATTAATACATCCTATTGGTTTGGCCTGTTATATTACCTGTTTAATCGCATGATCAACTTCTGTTTAGTCTTATTGTTTCTCTAGATTTTGCTGATCCATCTCCCTGATACCCCTTTCTAGTTAATTGTTGATCTCTATGGCATCTGCTGTTGGATTAATTACCCTAACCTTTTTTGGGGTCTTACAGCTTCTATTGTTTCCACTGTTAATGGTAAGGTGTTTCTGTCTTTGGAGGAGATGTATTATACTTTACTTTCTTTACATTGATCAGGGATAGACTTCTTGCCATATTTTTTGTCCTACTATATCTATTTTCCATTATATGATTAAGGTTGTGTTTTGTCTCTTTTCCTTTTTCTGGAAATCTATTTTGGAGCTCATGACTTTGTTGTATCAATGTTTAATTGCTATATTTTTGTATAGCTTCATGACAAGCCCTAATTTATCTATTTTTTCTCCCTTTATTATGGATGTGGCCCCTCTTATGCTCCCCAACCTCTCCTCCACATCCTGTAAGGAGAGAAACTACAATACCATTACTATAACTTTTTTCTTTGCGGATTACTTTTTGATTTCCTTCCGACTATTTTCTTGATATTGTGGGCTTATTTTTGGCTTTTCTTTATTGAAGGATTTCAAAGATGGCTTTCCTTTGAACCACTTTCATCTCTATGTTATACCACTGCTTTTTTTTGGATTATCCTATGGTGGGTACAATAAATGTTTTGTTGTTTTAATTGTTGGCTGTTGGATTTTTGGGTCTTATGTCCAGTAGGCTGCTTTTGGGGCTATTTTTCTGATTGCTTTTGCTAACCTCACCTTACCAACTGTAAGAGAAAGCGCCATACCTTGTTATTATTATTGTCTCTTTGCAAGATTGGACTTAATGATTTCTTTCCAGTCTGCTTTTACTGAGGATATTAGTTTAGCTGCAAGCCTACTCTCCTTTGTCTTGAAGGATTTCAATGATGGCTCCCTTTTGAACCCCTTTTGTTGTAGTACCACTTTTTTTATTGTCTTATCTTATGGTGGGTGCAATAATTGTATTGCTATTTTAATTGTTGGCTATTGGATTTTTGGATCTTATGTCCAGTACTTGAGGTTGTTGGATGTTTATTGGCTTTTGTTTTTTATTGCTTTTTCTTGTTTGCAATGTATGTGATCACCACATGTTTGTGGTCTATCTATTTGCTATTATATTTTTCCATCTTGATTCAATTAGACTTGTCTAGATCACTGTGATTATGTTATTACCTACTTGGAAATTAACTTACATTGTCTATTAATGGGTGGTTTTATGGCCGCTTCTTTATTTGTTGTCTTGGTTGTTGGGACTGGATTATCGGTTTTGCCCAAAGCTATTAGGGTTGTCTCTCATGTCCAGCAGGCTACTTTTGGGGCTATTTTTTTGATTGCTTTTGCTAACCTCACCTTCCCAACCTGTAAGGAGAGAAACTGCAATACCTTGTTATTATTATTGTCTCTTTGCAGGATTGGACTTACTTAATGATTTCTTTCCAGTCTGCTTTTACTGAGGATGTTGGTTTAGCTGCAAGCCTGCTCTTCTTTGTTTTGAAGGATTTGAATGATGGCTCTCTTTTGAACTCCTTTTGTATCTATGTTGTACCTCTCTTTTTTACTGGCTTATCTTATGGTGGGTACAATAATTGTATTGCTGCTTTAATTATTGGTTGTTGGATTTTCGGGTCTTATGTCCAGTAGGCTGCCTTTGAGGTTGTTGGCTGTTTGTTGGCAGTTGTTTTTCTGATTGGTTTTGCTATTTCCAACCGGGCTGTAGCTGATCACCTCATGTTGGTGGATTATTTAATTTGCTGTTGTTTTTATCATCTTGTTTCAGTTAGACTTGTGCAGATCACTGTGATTATGCTATTACCTACTTGGATATTATCTTATATCTGCATTATGAATGGTGGTTTTATGGCGACAACTTGTTATTTGATGTCTTGGTTGTTGGTTGAACTGGATTATCAGGTTTGATGCCCAACAAGCTACTACTGGGGTTGTCTCTCTGATTGTCCTTATTTGGAATTGTTTGTGGTGGGGAGCAGCTAATTACCTATGGAATCTGGTCCATCTAATCTACTATCACATTCCCATCTTGGCTCTATTAGACTTCTGTATTTCTTGTTTGAGTTTGGGTTATGCTATCTTGCTTTACATTTGCTGGTTATTAACTTCTACAATGATTATTAACAAGGGGGTTGTTAACATCTGCATTGCTTATTTTGATTGGATACCTTTTTCTGGGCTATTTTCCTGGGCTGTATACCAAGACTGTAAGTTTCATATATGTCCCATATGTTTAGGATGGAGTTAATTACAAGCTATTTGATTTGCCTTGCTAGATTTCAGCAGGCTTTTCAACTGGTTGTTTATTGCTTCTTTCCTCACGGCCTTTTTTTTTTTTTCGGTGGGTTTTCATCTTGCCTAATTAAACTCTTGGCTCGGTAAAAAATAAGGTGGATCAGCAAAGATGGTTCATTTTCATATGTGTAGGGATTCTCATGCCATGGTGACTATATTGATGATATTTATTCTACATGGGATCCCTTTCCCATTCTCGCTTCTTTGTATCCTTTTCTATTGTTTATATTTTGTTTAGGTTTGTACTAAGGCTCATAAGACTTTCAACAAATGGTTGCTATCTTCCCACATGTTTGTTGGCTATGATGGTCGTGATGATTTCACTCCTTTTGGTTTGGTAGTAGCTCTTATGATGTAACCCTTCCAATAAGTTTGGATGCTCATATTTGCATCACTAGTGTGAGCTGAGCCTTCTCTCACACACTTCTTTATAATCTTTCTGTTTATATTTTCAATTTTCATACTCAACTGCTTAATCTATCTTACATTTTGCAAGTGCATGTTCTCTTGTAGGTTTCCTACCTACATGCATCTCATTCATCCCAAGAGCTTTGGCCCAGATCTATTGATTATTTATCTATGTTAATCAATTTGTATCTTTGCTTTCCTTTATTCTTTTATTTTGCTTTTGGTTGTACTTAGATAGGGATTTACTCTAGTGATTGTAGCTCTTTAAGCAATAGTTGTGGAGTTTATCCCTTGTTAAGGACCTTGTAACCCTCTTTTTGTGCAATAAAATTCCCCCTATATGCAGTTTCCTTTAAAAAACAAAAAAAAACTCTAAACCCTAAACCCTAAACCCAAAACCCCAACGCTAAATCCTAAATCCTAAAACCCTAAACCCTAAAACACTAAACCCTAAACCCTGAAGCCTAAAACCTAAAAACCTTGAAACCTAAACCTAAACTAAATAAAACATTAAAAAAAACTAAATAAAACCTAAAACTAAAATAAAGAAATAAAATCTAAAATTAAATAAAATAATAAGACAAAATAAAATAAAAACTAAAACTAAAACTTAAACCTAAACCAACAAATAAAATAAAATAAATAATAAAAATAATCTAAAATAAAATAAAGAAAAACTTAAACTAAACTAAAAAAATAAAATAAACCTAAGATTAAAAAAGCTTAATAAAATAAAAACAAAATGAAAAATGAAAATAAAATAAACCTAAAATAATATAAAATAAAAATTAAATAAAAACCTAAACCTAAAATATGAACCTAAAAAGAAAACTTAAAAATAAATAAAAAATAAAATCGAAACCCTAAACTAAAAAACCTAAATTATAAACCCTAAACCCTAAACCCTAAACTAACCCTAAACCCTAAGTTAACCCTAAACCCTTAACCCTAAACCGTAAACCCTAAACACTAAACCCTAAACCCTAAACCAAAAACCCTAAATCATAAATCCTAAAACCATAAACCCTAAAACACTAAACCCTAATCCCTGAAGCATAAACCCTAAAAACCTTGAAACCTAAACCTAAACTAAATAAAACCTAAAACTAAAATAAATAAATAAAATCTAAAATTAAATAAAATAATAAAATAAAATAAAATAAAAATTGAAACTAAAACTTAAACCTAAACCAAAAAATAAAATAAAATAAATAATAAAAATAAACTAAAATAAAATAAAGAAAAACTTAAACTAAACTAAAAAATAAAATAAACCTAAGAATAAAAAAACTTAATAAAATAAAAACAAAATGAAAAATAAAAATAAATTATACCTAAAATAAAATAAAACAAAAACTAAATAAAAACCTAAACATAAAATATAAACCTAAAAAGAAAACCTAAAAATAAATAAAAAATAAAATCGAAACCCTAAACTAAAAAAATCTAAACCTAAACTAAATAAAATAGAATAAACTAAAATAAATAAACCTAAAAATAAAATAAACTAAAATAAATAAAACCCAAACCTAAACTTTAATTAAACTAAACCTAAACCTAAACCTAAACCCAAAATAAAATAAAATAAACTAAAAATAAACCTAAACCTAAACTAAAAAATAAAACCTAAAAATAAACCTAAAACCTAAACTAACAAAAATGAAATAAAAACCTAATCTTAAACCTAAAAATAAAAAAAAAATAAAACTTAGACCTAAAAAAATAAAATAAAAATAAAACTCAACTAAAAAATAAACCTAAACCTAAACCTAAACCTAAATAATTAACTAAAATAGAAAACATAAACTAATATAAATAAACTAAATTAAATAAAAATAAAAAATAAACCTAAATAAAAATAAAAAATAAAATAAACTAAAATAAATAAAAAGTAAACTAAATAAACCTAAACAGAATGGTTTACTTAATTTAAAAAAAAAACCCAAAACCCTAAATCCTAAACAATAAACCCTAAGCCCTAAACCCTAAAACATACTCTAATCCCTAAACCTTAAACGTACAACCCTAGACTCTAAACCTTAAAAAAATCCTAAAACCCAAACCTTAAACCCTAAACCCTAAGCCCTAAGCTAACCATAAACCCTAAACCCTAAACCTTGAAAACCCTAAACCCTAAAGCCTAAACACTAAACTCTAAACCCTAAACCCTAACCCTAAACCCTAACCCTAAACACTAAACCCTAAAATCCTAAATCCTAAAACCCTATACTCCAAACCCTAAACCCTAAACCCTAAACCCTAAAAACCTAAAAACCTAAAAATAAAATAAATAATAAAACTTAAACTTGAATAAACTAAACAAACCAAAATAAAAACCAAAACCTAAACTAAAAAATAAAATAAAATAAAATAATAAAAATAAACTAAAATATAATAAATAATAACCTAAACTAAACTAAAAAAATAAAATAAGCCTAAGAATAAAAACCTTAAATTAAATTAAAATTAAATCTAAAATAAAAATAAAATAAACCTAAAATAAACATAAAAGAAAATAAAATAAAAACTAAATAAACTCCTAAACAATAAACCTAATGTTTACTAAATAAACCCTAAACCCTAAACCTAAAAACCCTAAATATACCCTAAACCCTAAACTAAAATCCTAAACCCTAAACAATAAAACCCTAAACTAACATAAATAACCTAAACCTAAACTTAAAACCCTAAACCCTAAACCCTAAGACCATAAATGTGATTTATAAACCCTAAACCCTAAAACCTCAAACGTAATTTATAAACCCTAAACCCTAAACCCTAACTAACCTAATATAAATCCTAAACCTAAAACTATAAACCAAACTATAAACCTAAACCTAAACTATAAACCAAACCTAAACTATAAACCTAAAACTAAAATAAATAAACCTAAACTAAACTTAACCTAAACCTTAAACCCTAAACTTAACCTTAACCCTAAACCATAAACCCAAAAATCCTAAACCCTAAATAAACTAAACCCTAAAGCCTAAACTAAACCTAAATCTAAACTAAATAAACCTAAACCTAAACCCTAAACTAAAACTCATAAACCATAAAGTCTAAACACTAAACTAAACCCTAAATACCTAAACCTAAATCTTAAAACCATAAACCCTAAAACTAAACCCTAAACTCTCTAACTAATCAAACTAAAACCCTATAAAACCCTAAACCTAAACTAAAACCATAAATTAACCTAACTTAAAATAATAAACCTAATCCTAATCCTAACCTAAAACTATAAACCCTAAACCTAAACCTAAACTTAAAATAAAACTCTAAACTTAAACTTAACCCTAACTAAAATATAAACTAAAATCCTAAACCCTAAACTTAAACCTAAACCCTAAAATCCTAACTAAAGCACTAAACCTTAAACCTAAACCTAAACTAACCTTAAATCTAAAACCCTAAACCTAAACCCTAAAAAAACCCAAACCATAAAGCTTAAACACTAAACCCTAAACCCTAAACTTTAACCCTAAACCCTAAATCCTAAAACCCTAAACCCTAAAACCCTAAATTGTAAACCCTAAACCCTAAACCCCAACTCAAACCTAGAACCAAAAACACTTAACCCATCCTCTCTCCTCACCCACGCAGCTCTCTCTGGAAATTTTGTGTTCCTTCTCATTTTCCTTACGGTTTGGCCACTTCTCGGCCCTTCCAGATAGATTTTTAGGTTTCTTGCTCTCGATTTGGCCGCTTATGTGATTTTACCTTGACCTGCAATGGCGGACGCACTATTTTTCGTGCAACCGAGCTCTTCGAACTTGGAGGTGTCGGCTATGGCTCCCAATTTACAAGTTATTATGGACCTGACTCAATCTGTTGCTGCGCCTACTGTTAAATCCTTCAAAGATGCGCTATCTAGTAAGAACACTTGCTCTAATGCTTCGGTCAACTTAATTTCTACATCTTTTTGTGGAATGCCGGCTGTAATGTGCTCTGATCTTGATGTGGAAAAATTGGCGAAGCCATTTGAGTTTTTATTAGTGGGTAAATTTTTATTATGTAGCCTGACTCTTGATAATATACATTCCTTCTTTCATAGCCTAAAGCTCTCGGGTGTTTTCACTATAGGATTGATTGATCTTAGGCATATCATTATTCAGCTATCAAATGATTTAAACTACTCTAGAGTCTTTGCTCATCGGTCCTATTTTGTGTACAATTGTCAAATGAGGCTCTTAAAATGGTCACCTCTCTTTGATGTCAAAGAGGAATCCCCTATTGTTCCTTTATGGCAAGCCTTTCCAAACATGAGGATACATTATGTTACCCATCAAGTCCTATTTGCGGGCCCTCTTTAGTAGGCCCTTCAAATCGATGCCACCGCCGAGATCTTGGCCATCAGTTGCACGTATCTTGGTTGAGATTGATATTACCAAAAAGTATCCTAAAGAAGTTTGGATCGGTTCGAAAAAATTTGGGTATAATCAGAAAGTGGAATTTAAAATTTTCCTTATTTTTTAAACACACTGTAAGATCCATGGTCATGATCACTCTGAATGCTTTGTGTTACACCCTAATCTTAAAAAAATAAATTGTCGGATCCTAAACCCTCTCTAGGAAATGAAAATACCAATAAGTTCACTTATGTGTCTAAAGCTACTCAAAATGGAACTCACCCTTCTACCCCTACACCTTTACTATCTAATGATTTGCCTATTGGAGAACAATCTGAGCTTGGTAAAAATAATGATATTGAGGTTTGTGAGAAAACTAATGATAACTTATTTAACATTACTCCTACTTGTGATAATTTGGCATCACAAGTCAATCCCTTGACTCATATGAACCATCATGATGATTTGAATGGAAATCTCAAGTTGGATCAAAATCTCAAAACTAATTCTGGAATTGTTCTGAAAAATGTTTATACTTTGGTGACAAACCAAAATTTGAATAATTATCATGGAAATGAGAATGAAATTTGTGCTATTAATGGTGTCACAACCTCTTTTTTTGTTACCCTTCAGAGTGATATCCATGCTAATCCTATTCCTCAACCTAACTCTGATACTGAAGAAGGAGAAATCACCATTAAGAATGCTTTGACAGATACTGTTCCTATTCTAAATATCACCAACCACTCCCTATCTGATGGAGATACATTGGACATAGATAGGCCTTTTCAAACTATTAATAAAAAAAATCCCTTAAAGCTAGAATGTTCACTAATAGCTCCATTAGAACCAGTCGATCTTCTTTAACTTTCCATAAATAATTGCTCTCTTTTTCTTCTCCTTCAATTTTTTAGTTATCTCTTTTCTTTTCTTTCCACCTTATTATGATCAATTTTCTTATTTGGAATGTTCGGGGTATTGGGACTCTCACGTCTCAATGTTAGACTTTGTCCCACTCATAACATAACCTTTTTATTGAGCCTTTCATTCACTCTTCTAAGAGCACACATGTTGCTAGAATGCTTGGCTTTCAAAATTTCTTTTATAATATTAGTAATAAAATTTGGTATTTTTGGAATAATTTAATCAACATTTCTATCTTTGATGATCTCGAACAATTGGTTAATGTTCAAATCTGATTAGATGAATTTTCTACTCTTGGTTCCTTTATCTATGCTTCTTGTAATAGAGCTGGTAAGAACATCCTTTGGGACCACTTAAGAACCTTCCTGCTAACAAACCGGTTGGTTGGGGTGACTTCAACACTATTATCGCTTCAAAAGGAGGGAGGTCGCTTCTCCTAACATCCATTCCATGGAAGACTTCTCTAATATGATCCTCGATTGCAACCTAGTTGATATTAGTTTTTTTGGCTCCGACTATACGTGGTATAACTCTAGACTTTGGTAGCGGCTTGATAGGACCCTCTTTAATTCTCTTTGGATCAATCAATGGCCCTCACTTCTGTCGAGCATTTGAGCAGAACTTTGTCAGACCATGCTCCTCTTTTGATCTCTATCAAAACCTCTTCTAGTAATCTTTCCTCCCCTTCTCCTTTTAGATTCCAAAATATGTGGACCCAACATCATGATTTCATTAATGTTGTTTCCACTAATTGGATTGCCCCTATTCACCCGAACAATTCCATTAAAGGAATGATTCTATTCTGGCTTAAGCTCAAAAGACTTAAACAAAATCTAAATTGGTGGAACAAGCATCATTTTAAAAATCTTTTTGCCAATCTTAAAATTATGGAACAACTAGTTTGCTCTCTTGCAGATGCTGCCTTAACTGATCCTAGTAAGCTTGATGAGTTGAACACTGCTAAAGATAACTTGATCAATTATCAGAATATTGAGGAAACCTATTGGCGTCAAAAGGCAGCTAGCAAACATATTGCTGATGGTGACAGAAATACAAGGTATTTCCATGCTCTTTTCAACAAAAAGAAATCCTTAAACTCTATTCAAAAAATCAAAAATATTAACGATAGCTGGATCACTGATAAGAATAAAATTAAAGATTCTGTCATACAACATTTTCAAAATTTATTAAAATCAACCTCCTTAGAAGCCCTCTCAACACACACACCGATCCTCTATGATTACTAATGATGAGAATCATTTACTCACTTTGGCCCCTACCAAGTCGATGAAGATTCTCAATAGCATGAACACTCGTTGTCGCCCCGATGGCTACGACCCATTTTTTTCAGCATTGTTGGCCTTTTATTAAGTCTGACCTTGTTGATGCTGTTGTTGACTTCTTTGATGGCAGCCCTTTACCTAGATACTTTTCTAGCACTTCCATTGTCCTCATTCCCAAAACTAATAATCCTGATTCTTAGGGAGATTTTAGACCTATCAGCCTTCGCACCTTCTTTCAAAAACTCATTGTTAAATTAATTAATAATAGCATAAGTCCGTTGCTCCCTAAAATTATTTCTCCTAACCAAACTGGCTTCATTAAAAATAGAGCTATATCCGACAATTTTCTTCTTGCCCAAGAGCTGGTTTATGACATTGATGTTCCTACTAGAGGTGGCAACATCCTCCTCAAACTGGATATCTATAAAGCCTTTGATAACCTCTCATGGGATTTCCTCTTTCAAATCTTACATTTGTTTGGGTTTTCTGATAATTTCATCCACCTCATCAAAAACTGTATTACCAATATTTGGTTATTTGTTATCATGAATGGTGAGTCCCTCGATTTCTTTATTTCAAGGCATGGCTTGAGACAAGGAGACCCCCTATCACCCTCTCTTTTTATTCTTGCTGTTGAATATCTTTCAAGGAGCCTAAATGATCTTTTCAATAAAAATCCTACCATATTTTAAAACTCATGGTGGTATCCCTGTTTCTCATCTCAAATTTGCTGATGATTTTATAATCTTTTGCAATGCCTCTATTCAGCACATTAAAACTATTAAGAACCTTTTAAATGAATTTGGCAAAGAAAGTGGCCTCTTTCTTAATGATGGAAAATGTTGTTTCATTCCTTCTACTAAAATCCCTACCAATACTCAACCAAATCTCCGTAATTACTAATTTTCTACATCAACTTCCTATTAATTATCTCTGCTCGACTTTTAAAGGTCAAAAAAGATCTCATCTTTTTTATGATCTTATCCAGAAAATCTCCAATAAAATTTCTGCTTGGGAATTTCATTTACTCTCTTTCGGTGGTAGGCTCACCTTGATTAAGAGCACTCTTAATTCCATGCCTTTATATCTCATCCAAACCATTGTGCCGACCATTTCTATCATTAACATAATTGAGCATCTCTTTAACAAATTTTTCTGGGGCTCTAATAACTCCTCTAAAAGAATGCACTGGACCTCTTGGGTTAAAAGTTGTGGCACTTGTCAAGGTGGTCTTGGATGTAAGAATCAAAGAAGCTATCAACGCCTTTTCTTATAAACTCTAGTGGAATTTTAGAGTAACAATAGTCTTTGGGCTAATTTCATGATCAAATATTGTGGTAAGCACCCCCTCATTTGTCTCTATAAAGCGGGAGACTCTCCGATTTGGAAAAGACTTTGTTCCATCAAATGGGATGTCGAATCCTTAATTTTTTGGGGGATTAACTCTGGTTCCTCATTCTTTTGGCAAGATAACTGGAGTGGATGTGGGTCCATTGACGACTTACTCTCCACCCATTCCACTACCGCTATTAAAGTGAAATCTTTCTAGCAGAATAATATGTGGAACAATAGTAAGCTTATTAATTATATTCATTCTTTTCTCTTGAACAAACTCACTACTATTCCTATCATTCCTACCAGTCTAGATCAGATCCTTTTTAAGCTCTCACATAATGGTGATTTCAACTTTAAAAATGTTTGGCTTCACATTAAAGATACTCATGTTTCTTCTAATGTGTTTCTCAAACTTTGGAATATCACTATCCCTACTTCTTATTATGTTCTTACTGAGCATATTTTGAAAAACTTCATCTCTGTTGACTCCTTGTTGTGGGATAAAGGTTTTCAATTACCTTCAAAATGCCAATGCTGCTTTCACATTGAGAATGTGAACCATGTCTTTGTTAACGGGGCCATTTCTTTTAAACTCTGAATTTGGTATGATGATCTCTTTAACATTGTAAATTTCAATGGCTCCCTAACTTTATATCAACTTCTTGAAGTTTATTTTGATAGCAATATTAAAGGTCACATTAAAATCATAACTGCTATCACCCTTATTTGGTTCATATGGATGGACGTAAAAACATCATGAGATCCCTATGAACCACATGAGAATAATTGCTAGAATTAAAAACAAAATTCATGACTTGTTTAATGCCAATCTCATTCACTACAAACATTTCAATGGTTGTAAATTTATGGCCAATAAATTGGGTCTTAACTTACCGGATCATCAGAAATGACAAGATTATTTATTGGGTAAAACCTCATGATCATACTATTAAAATTAACACTAATGGTTCCTCTCATAAAAGGTTGTGGTTGCATTTTCAAATCTTCATGGTAATGTCCTATGTGCTTTTGCCTACCCCCTTAATTCTTGCTCTATTCCTTTTGCTGAGCTTATGGCAGTGTACAAAGCTCTTGAGATTTTCCTTCAAAATGGTTGGCTCAATATTTGGATTGAGGTGGATGCCCTTCACGATTGATCTTTTGACTTCCACCAAAATGAGCAACACTGAATTGTACTACCTTCTCAAGCAAACTAGAGCTCTTCTTAACCAACTTAATTTTAGAATCACTCATGTATGGCGTGAAGGTAATGCATGTGCTGATTACCTTTCCAATCTGGGAGCCAAATTGGATGGTATAATCTTCTTTGATCAACTCACCCTACCCAAACATTTGTGTGGCTTGGTTAATTTGGACAATACTGGGCTCCCTTATCTCAAAAATTAATCTAGCCCATGGGATTGTTCTGGTTCAATATTAGTTTAACTGCATGCCCATTTTATATTCAGTGTTGTTGCTTTCTTGATTTATGCTGATGCATCAACGTGATATCCCTTGTTGCTTACTTGTTGATCTCAGTGACATGTGTTGTTGGTTTAATTGCATTAGCTCTAATTGGGAGCCTACTGCTTATACTATTTTTACAGTTTATTTGTTGATGCTCCTTTGGAATTTTTTAATGTCTCATCCTATTACTCTTTGCTGGCCCTTTGCTGAGCTATGTGGCATATGCTATTGGTTTAACTCTCCCATCCTTGTTTGGGGTCTTGTTGTTACTGGTAAGATGTTGCTTGGTTGCTGTAGGGAGATATATTACTTAATGCTCTATTTTTTGCTCTATTTATTGATCAACAAGGACATCTGGAATTATATTCTGGGTCCCTTGCCTCAATGCCTATTTGCTATACTTCTGTATAACTTTATGACTGACACTATCCTGCAGACTGCTCTTGGGGTTGGTTTAATGTATTTGCTGAATGTCTTTCAAACCTTTAATTTGCCTAATTTGAAACTTGATATAATTTTCTACCTGGGATGTTGGCTAATTTGGATCATTGCATCTTATGCTCATCATGCTGCTACTAGGATTGTCCATGATGTTCAGCAGGGTGCTTTTGGAGTTGTTTTGCTGATTATTTTTTCTAACCTCTTATCCCCAACCTGCCAGGAGTGTAACTGCAATTTCCTGTTTATTTCTTCTATCTCTTTGCAAGATTAGACTTCCCTCATGGATTATCCATTTGCCTCTACTGAGGATGTGGGCTTTGCTACAAGCCTGATCATCTTTATCTGGATGGTTATTTATGTTCACTCCCTTTTGAACTCTTTTTGCTATTATTTTACATCTCTGATTTTTTTAAGGTGTTCTATCTGTTGGGTGCATTATTTGCATTATTGTTTCCACTGTTGGCCTCTGGTTTTGTGGGTCATTCGTCCAGCAGGTTGTCTTTGTGGCTGTTGTCTGTTTCTTACCTTTTAATTTTCGACTATTTGTGCTATTAACATCCGGGATGTCACGACTTCACCTACTGTTGTTTTTTCCATCCTGATTCAGCTAGTCTTGGCCGGACCACTTCCTCTGCTATCTGGGAATTACCTTATGCATTGTATACTTTGAATGGTTGGTCTTATGGCCAACTTGCTGTTATATTATCTTGGTTGTTGGCTATTATGGATCGTTAAGTCTTATGTCCAGCATGCTGCTATTGGGGATGTTTATCATGTTCTGTAGGGTGTTTTTGGAGTTGTCTTGCTGATTATTGTGTCCAACCTTATATACCCAACCTGTTAGGAGAGAAACTGTAAGTTCCATTTTATTATTCCCCTGCAGGTTTGGATTTCCTTAATGGCTTATCAGTTTTCCTTTTTAGTGGATGTGGGTTTAGCTTCTAGCCTGATCATCTTTATTTGGAAGGTTTGGATATTAGCATATGTTTTGTTTACACTAAATGGGTGGACCGCCTTGGTACTACTTGGGTTTGCTGAACCGGATTAATACTCAAAAGTCGCTTCGGGTTTTGGTTTGTTTTGCTCAGCAAACTTCTATTGATGTTGTTGACTGCTTGGTGGATTTTGCTTTAAATCCCTTTAGTGGTTTATTTTATGCAGGTCATTTGAATTATGTGGACTACTTTACCTGCTGCTATTTTTTCCATCTTGTTTCAGTTAAACTTGTATCTATTGCACTGTTTATTCTGAATGGGTGGTTTTATGGCCAGCTTGCTATTTTTTGTTGTCTTCATTGTTTGTTGCCTTGGATATTTGTTGTCTTGGTTTTTCAGGATTCCAATGTTGGCTCTATCTTTGTTGGTTGTAGGACTTTAGGGTCCTATGTTCAGCAAGTTATTTCTGACATTTCTATTATGATTGTCTTTGATGATTGCGCCCTGGGTCGCTACTTCTAACCCCGGTCTACCCATTTGGTTACTAACTATTGCAATGTCTACTATGAATGAGAGCTTTTATGGCCAGCTAGCTATCTTTTGCTATCTTGGCTGTTTGTTGTCTTGGTTCTCTGCTGTCTTATTTTATCTGAATTCCAATGTTGACTCTCATTTGAATCACCTTTTTGATTTTTTTTCTGGTGGGTTCCATTGTTGCATTAACTATTTTTCTATTGGAGTTGGATTTGATTGCTTGCTATTTTGTATCTCGGATCTACCTTATCTATGCTATTTTCTTTTCCCATCTTGGTTTAGTTGTGCGCAGTGATCATTGTGATTAAGCATCTATCCACTTGGTATGCACTATCCTTCAATGGGTGGTACTGCTGCCTTTGTCGCCTTGTCGCCCGCCTTGGTTGTTGATCTAGATTATCCATTTTCTATCCAAAGATGTCTTATCAGAATTCTACCGCCTTTATTTGGTGCTATTTTTGGTGGGATGCAGTCTATTTCCTGTGTTGGGTTTTGATGCCTTCCTTTACATTTGCTTTTTGCCAACTACTGTTATGAATATTAATTAGGGGGTTGTTCACATTTGCATTCATTATTATGATTGGGTTCATTTTCTGGACTATGCTTCAAGGCTGTACTCCTGGCCAGAAAGATTCATATATATATCATATGTTTGGGATGGTGTTATTTATGCTCATTGACTGTTTAGCATGCAGTCGCCTCTTTTCATGCTTTCTTGTGGTGGGTTTTTATGCTGGCCTATTATACCTCTTGGCTATGATTTTTCATGAGGTTCTGGCAAAGATGGCTCATTCTCATGGATAAGTATTCTCATGTCATGGTGACTATATTGATAATAATTTTCTTGCATGGGATCCCTTATCTTCTTTTACAATTTCCTCTATTTTATCTATGGTTTTGTTTAGGTTGTAATAAAGCCCTTATCTCGCTTCTTACAATTTCCTCTTCTCACGTGTTGGCTATGGCGGATGATTTCACTCTTTGGTTTGGTAGTAGCTCTTGATGTAACCCTTCTGCTGAACCATGGATGCTCATATTTGCATCTGCCCCAACTAAGTGTGACTGAGCCTGAGCCTTCTCTATCACATTTCCTTACTATAATTCTCAGATTATGCAGTTTTCAATTATCATTTTGTCTGTACTACCTTAATCCTAACTTCTTCTACAATTTTGCGTGTTTTCTCTTGTCCTTGTAGGTTTGCTCCGAGTGTCATGCATTCTCACATCCCACAGCACCGGACCTAATCTTCCATTGGCTTATTATGTTAACCAATTTGTATCTTTAATTGCTTTCTTATTTTCTTTTGCTTTTGCAGATAGGGATTTACCCCCAGTGACAAGATCTGAGCAATAGTTGAGTTTATCCCTTTAAGGATCTTGTAACCCTTTGTGGCAATAAAATTCCCCTACATGGGGTTTCCTAAAAAAAAAAAAAACCATAAACCCCAACTAAAAACCTTAAAACCTAAACCTAAACTAAATAAAACCTAAAAATAAAATAAAAAAAACCTAAACCTAAATAAAATAGTAAAATAGAATAAAATAAAAACCTAAAGTAATACCTAAAAATAAAATAAAATAGAAAATAAAAATAAACTAAAATAAAATCAAGAAAAACTTAAACTAAACTATAAAATAAAATAAATTTAGGAATAAAAAATCTTAATAAAATTTAAAAAAAATGTAAGATAAAAATAAAATAAACCTAAAATTTAATATAATAAAAACTAAATAAAAACCTGAACTAATAATATAAACCTTAAAATAAAACCTAAAAATAAATAATAAATAAAACCTAAACCTTAAACTAAAAAAAACTATGCCTAAACTAAATAAAATAAAATCAACTAAAATAAATAAACTTTAAAATAAACTGAACTAAAATAAATAAAATCTAAACCTAAACTTAAAATAAACTAAACCTAAGCCTAAAACTAAACCCTAAATAAAATAAAATAAACTAAAAATAAACTTAAACCTAAGCTAAAAAATAAACCCTAAAAATAAAAATAAAATAAAAACTTAAAACATAAACCAATAAAAATAAAATTAAAACCAAAACCTAATCCTAAAAATAAAAAATAAAACCTAAACCTAATCCTAAAAATAAAAAATAAAACCTAAACCTAAAAAATAAAATAAAAATAAAACTAAATTAAAAAATAAACCTAAAACAAAATATAAACCTAAAAAATAAACTTAAATAAAAAACCTAAACAAAAATAAATAAACTAACCTAAATAAAAATAAAATAAACTAAAATAAACTAAAATAAATAAAAAATAAACTAGATAAACTAAATAAACCTAAACCTGCTAGTATACTTAATTTAAAAATTCAAAAAACCCTAAACCCTAAATCCTAAACCATAAACCTTACTCGCTAGAACTAACCCTAAACCCTAAATGCTAAACCTACAACCCTAAACCTACAATCCTAGATCCTAAACCCTAAATAACACTAAATCCTAAACCCTAAACCGTATGCCCTAAACCATAAACCCTAAGCTTTAAACCTTAAACCTACAACCCTAAATCTTAAACCCTAAACACTAAATCTCTAAAAACCCTTAACCATAAATCTTAAACCCTAATCTAACCCTAAATCCTAAACCCTAAAAACCATAAACCCTAAAGCCTAAACACTAAACCATAAACCCTAAACCTTAAACACTAACCCTAAACTTTAAAACCATAAACACTAACCCTAAACCCTAAACCATGAAAACCTAAAAGCTAAACCTAAACAAAATAAACCTAAAAATAAAATAAATAAAAACCTAAACCTAAATAAAATAAATAAACCAAGAATAAAAACTAAAATAAAATAAAACTAAATATAAAATATAAATAACATAAACTTAAAATATAAAATAAAATAAAATAAAAAATAAAATAAAACCTAAACCCTAAACTGTACCAAACATTAAACTTAAACACTAAAAGTAACATAAAATTTCAAAAATTAAACTAAAACCCAAAAAAAAATATAAACCTAAACCCAAACCCCAAACCCTAAAATAAACCTAAACTAAATAACCTAAACCTAACCCTAATTAAACCTAACTAAACCCTAACCTACCCTAACCTAACCCTAAACTTAAACCCTAAACCCTAAATAACTAAAACCTTAAACCCTAAAACTAAACCCTAAACCCTAAATACTAAACTTAAACTAATAAAACTAAACCTCAACCTAACCTAAACTATAAAACCACTAAACCTATCCTAAACCTAAACCCTAAATAAAAAACCCTAAACCTAAACACAAACCTAAACCTTAAACACTAAAAAACCTAACCCTAACCTAAAAAAATAAACTAAAAAAAATAAAATAAACCCTAAATAAAAAAAAAATAAAAAAAAATAAAAACCTAAAAAATAAAATAAATAAAAACTAAAAACCTAAAATAAAAACTAAATAAAACCTAAACTGTTTATTAAATTTAAAAAAAACATAAACCCAAACCTACTAAATCTAAACCCCAAATCCTAAACCCTAAGCCCAAAACTAAAACCTACTAAAACCCTAAAACCCTAAACTAAATAACCTAAACCCTAAACTATAAACCAAAACCAAAACCAAAACCCTAAAACCTAAAACCTAAAACTAAACTAACCAACTAACCCCTAAAACTAAAACTAAAAAACCTAAACCTAAACCTAACTAAACTAAACCTAAACCTAACCTAACTCCTAAATAAAACCCTAACTAACCTAAACTAAAGAACCTAAATTTAAACCCTAAACCTAAAGAAAACTAAACCCTAAACCCAAAACCCTAAACCTAACCTTTAATCTTAAATCCTAAAATCCTAAACCCTAAACCTTAAACCATAAACCCTAAACAAAAAAACCCTAAACCCTAAAAACCTAAAAACCTAAACCTAAACTAAATAAAACCTAAAAGTGAAATAAATAAAAAAATTTAATCTGAAATAAAATAAAAAAATAAAATAAAATAAAAATCTAAACATAAATATAAAATAAAATACAAAATAATCATAAACTAAAATAAAATAAAGAAAAACCTAAACTAAACTAAAAAAATAAAATAAACCTAAGAATAAAAAACCTTAATAAAATAAAAACTAAAAGTAAAATAAAAATAAAATAATCCTAAAATAAAATAAAATAAAAACTAAATAAAAACCAAAATCAAAAATATAAACTTAAAAATAAAATCTAAAACTAAATATAAAATATAACCTAAACCATAAACTAAAAAAAAAACTAAACCTAAACTAAATAAAATAAAATAAACTCAAATAAATAAACCTAAATTCAAACTAAACTAAAATAAATAAAACTTAAACCTAAACCTAAAATAAACTAAACTTAAAACTAAACTTAAACCTAAACCCTAAATAAAATAACTTAAACTAAAAATAAACCAAAACCTAAAAATAAACCTAAAAAAAACCCTAAAACTTGGACCTACAAAAAAATATATAAACCTAAACCTAAAATAAAAAATAAAACCTAAACCTAAAAAATAAAATAAAAATAAAACTCAACTTAAAAATAAACTTAAACCTAAATCTAAACCTTAAAAATAAACTAAAATTAAAATGTTAAACTAAAAAAAATAAACCTAAAATAAATAAACTATCCTAAATAAAAATAAAAAATAGACCTAAATATAAATTAAAAAATAAAATAAATTAAAATAAATAAAAAATAAACTAAATAAACCTTCTTCTCCATTGTGTCATATTATGTGCCAAATGCTCATTCAATTCAAGTATACTAAAGTCATTTTTTATACATCTTAACCATGGCTTTTCAGGTCAACTTCTACCTTTCTTAACATAAGGAAAATCCAATGCATCTACTCTCCAAACTAGGTCATTGGACGGTTGACACTTTATGTGGCCAAATCATCTAAAGCCACTCTCTCTAATTTTATCTGCCACTAGAGCTACTCCAACTTTTTCCTGAACATACATATTTCGCATTTTATCTCTAAGAGTAAAGTCACTCATCCACCTAAGCATCCTCATCTCTGCAACACTTAACTTAGTCTCATGCTTCTCTTTTATTAGCCAACATTCTGCACCATAAATCATTACAGATCTCACCATCATCTTATAAAATTTTCACTTAAGTTTAAGCGATTTTCTATCACACAAAAAGCCGATGTATTCCTCCACTCCAACCATCCAACTTGAATTCTACGAATAACATGTCCATCTATTTCACCATCATTTTGAACAATAGAGCCTAAAAGTCTGAATCACTCACTCTTTTTAATGACTCATTCACCTAATGTCACAACACTACCACTGTAACTTCGACAACTAAAATTACACTCCATAAATAAACTAAACTAAATAAACATAAAAATAAATATAAATATAAATAAAAAATAAAATAAACTAAAATAAATAAAAAATAAACTAAATAAACTAAAACTAGCCAGTTTGCTTAATTCTTTTTAAAAAAACTAACCCTAAAACTAACCCTGATCCCTAAATCCTGAACCCTAAACCTACAACCCTAAACCCTAAACCTTAAACCTAAAACCTTAAAACCCTAAACCCTAAAAACCCCACCTTGAGCCCTAAACCTTGAAATCTTAAACCCTAATCCCTATAACCTAAACCTTAAACCCTAAAACCTACAACCATAAACCCTAAACCCTAAACCCCAAACCTTAAACATTAAACCATAAACCTTAAAACCTAAACTAAAAAAAACCTAAAAATAAAATAAAAAGATAAACCTAAACCTAAATAAAATAATAAAATAAAATCAAATAGAAACATAAACTAAAACCTAAACCTAAACATAAAAATAAAATAAAAAATAAAAATGAAACTAAAATAAAATAAATAAAAACCTAAACTGAACTAAAAAAATAAAATAAACCTAAAAATAAAAATCCCAAATAAAATAAAAATTAAACATAAAATAAAAATAAAATAAACCTAAATCCTAAACCCTAAACCTTAAACCATAAAAACCTAAAAACCTAAACCTAAAGTAAATAAAACCTAAAATTAAAAAAACCTAAACTTAAATAAAATAAAACAAAAACATAAACTAAAATTTGAACCTAAACCTAAAAATATAATAAAATAAAAAATAAATAAAATAAATAGAAACCTAGACTAAACAAAAAAATAAAATAAAGCTAAGAATATAAAACCTAACTAAAATAAAAACTAAATGTAAAATAAAAAAATAAACCTAAAATAAAATAAAATAAAACTAACTAAAACCTAACCTAAAAAATAAACCCAAAGCCCAAACTAAAATGAAAAATTAACCTAAAATAAAAATAAAATAAACAAAATCAAACAAACTTAAACCTAAATTAAAATAAACTAAACTATAATAATTAAAACCTAAACCTAAACCTAAAATAAACTAAATCTAAACCCTAAACTTAATAAAATAAAATAAACTAAAAATAAACCTAAACCTAAACCAAAAAAATAAATTAAAATAAACCTAAAATAAAAACCTAAAACCTAAACCTAAAAAAATAAAATAAAACCTAAACCTAAACCTAAAATTAAAAAATAAACCTAAACCTAGAAAATAAAATTAAAATAAAACTAAAATAAAAAATAAACATAAAACTAAACCTAAACCTAAAAAATAAACAAATATAAAAAACCTAAACCAAAATAAATAAGCCTAAAATAAATAAACTAAGCTAAAAAAAATAAAAAATAAACCTAAATAAAAATAAATAAATAAATAAATAAAACTAAATAAAGTAAATAAACATAAACCTACTAATTTACTTAATTTTTTATTTAAAAAAAACCCTAAACCCTAAACCCTAAAACTAACCCCAAACCCTAAACCCTAAACCCTGAAAAACCCTAAACCCTAAACCCTAAAAGCATTAACCTTAAAACCTTAATCTTAAACCCTAAATCCTAAACCCTAAACCCTAAACCGTAAACCCTAACCCTAAATTCGAAACCCTAACCCAAAACCCTAAACACTATACCCCAAACCCTAAACCTAAACTTAAAGTAACTAAATAAATTAAAAAAATAAACCTAAACCGTAAAACCTAATAAACCAAAACCTAAACCCTAAGAACAGGCAGAACCTTAACGACAGGAACATTAGCGTCAACCAAGCTCAGCCTTGATCTAACGATGGAGGTGAAGGCGAAGGCGGCGGTTATCAGAGTAGTGGTTGGAGATCTAGAGGTGCTGGTGGTTATGGCGGTGGTGGTCAGAGCAGTGGTGGTGGCGGAGCGAGAGATCCGGGATATGATGGTGGATCCTACTAATCGAGAGGCTGGGGAGGTTTTGGTGGGAATTAGAGAAACTGTAGAATGGTCGATAAGATCTTTTACTTATGGAATTGTGTCTTTAGATTAGAGACAGTTTTAGTTATCTAGGGTTTTTGCTCTTTTATATGTGTGTTCATTTTTTATCTATGTCGTTGCTTGTCTCTTAGAAAACTTAGTGTGTTACTTGGATGATTAAATTGAAAAGAACAAATGTTGAATCTGAATTTTTCTCTAAATAAAGCTAAACTGACAAAACCTAAACCCTAAACCATCAACCCTAAACCCTAAAAATCCTAAACCCTAAATCCTGAACCCTAAATCCTAATACACTAAAACCTAAACCCTAAATCTTAAACCCCAAACACTAAACCCTAAACCCTAAACTCTCAACTAACCCTAAACCCTAAATCCTAGATAGCTAAAAACTGAAACCTAAACTAAAAAAAAACTTAAAAATAAAATAAATAAATAAATTTAAACTAAAATAAAATAAAATCATAAAATAATATAAAAACCTAAAATAAATCCTAAACCTAAACCTAAAAGGAAAATAAAATAAAAAATTTAAAACTAAAAGATAAAAAACCTAAATATAATAAAACTAAAACTAAAATAAAAATAAAATAAACCTAAAATAAAATAAAGTAAATAATAAATAATAACCTAAACCTAAAAATAAACTTAAAATAAATAAAGAATAAAACCTAAACCCTAAACTAAAAAAAAACATAAAGTTAAAGTAAAAATTAAATAAACCTAAATCTAACTAAAATAAACTAAAGTAAACTAAATAAAACTTATACCTAAACCCAAAATAAACTAAACCTAAACCTAAACCAACACTCTAAATAAAATAAAATAAACCAAAAATAAACCTAAAACTAAATTATAAAATAAAACCTAAAAATAAACCTAAAATAAAAACCTAAAACCTAAGCCTAAAAAAATAAAATAAAAACCTAAACCTAAACCTAAAAATAAAAAAATAAAACCTAAACAAAAAATAATAATAATAAAAGTAAAACTAAACTAAAAAATAAACTTAAACCTAAACCTAAACCTAAACGAAATAAACCTTAACCTACAAGTTTACTTTATTTAAAGAACAATAATAATAATATTAAATAAAATTAAATTAAAAAAACCCTAACCCTATACCCTAAATCCTAAACCCTAAACCCTAAACCCTGAACCCTAAACCTACAACCCTAAACTCTAAACCCCAAAAGTTAAAACCCTAAATCCTAAACCCTCAACCATAAACAATAAACTAACCGTAAACCCTAAAACCTACAACCATAAACCCTTCACCCTAAACCCCAAACTAAATGCTAAACTTTAAACCCTAAAAACCTAAAAACCTAAACCAGAACTAAATAAAACCAGAAAATAAAATAAATCAAAAAACCTAAACCAAAAATAAATTAAAAAAATAAAAAATGTAAACCCAAAAAAAAACCTAAACTAAAACCTAAACCTAAGCCTAAACCTAGATGTACAAATAAAATGAAATAAAAAATAAAAGCAATACTAAAATTATATAAATAAAAGCCTAAAGTAAACTAAAAAATAAAATAAACCAATAATAAATAACATAAATAAAATAAAAATTAAATGTAAGATAAAAATAAAGTAAACTTAAAATAAAATAAAATAAAAACCTAAACCTAATAAATAAACCAAAAAATAAAACCTAAAAATAAATAAAAAAATAAAAGCTAAATCCTAAAATAAAAAAAAAGTAAACCTCAAATAAACAAAATAAAGTAAACCTAAATGTAAACTAAAATAAATTAAACTAAAATAATAAAACAAAACCTAAACCTAAATAAACTAAACATAAACCCTAAAACAAATAAAATAAAATAAACTAAAAATAAACCTAAACCTAAACTAAAAAATAAACCTAAAATGAAAACCTAAATCGTAAACATAAAAGATTAAAATAAAAACCTAAACCTAAGCCTAAAAATAAAAAAAAAACCTAAACCTAAAAAAATAAAGTTATAATAAAATTAAACTAAAATAAAGAAACCTAAAATAAATAAACTAAACTAAATAAAAATAAAAATAAACCTAAAAAAATAAAAAATAAAATTAATAAAAAATAAACTAAATATACCTAAACCTACCAGTTTAGTTAATTTAAACAAAAAAACAAAAAAAACCCTAAACCCCAAACCATGAACATAAAACCCTAAACCCTAAACCCTAAAACTAATCCTAAACCTACAACCCTAAACTTATAACCCTAAACCCTAGACCCTAACCCTAAACCTACAACCCTAAATGGCAATCTCAGATTTTAACAAGTCCATAGTTTTATGGTAGTGATGGAGCTTTTGGCTAACCTTATAGGACCTAATGATTTAGTTTATAATTAGGTGAGAACCCCCTAAGATGTTGATGTTCTAGATGCTTAGAGTAACGGCTAACTAAAGATCGACAATCAGAACCTCATATTTGGCCTCATTGTTGGTGCAAGGATTAGGCAGATGATATGAGAATCTCATCACATCCCAGTCTAGAGTTAAGAAAACTATTCCTACGGATGCCTTTCCTAGAATAGTAGATTATGGTTCTTCTCCTCTTTGAGAGAAACCCGCACCATCAAAGTACATCTCCCAGCAGTGAATGCTAGTATCCCTTAAGTTCATGATTTATTCATCGAGGAGATCATCACTAAGGGGAGAGTCAGCTGGAAGTGGGTGTGATGCTAAGAAATTCTCTTGTCCTTTCACAATGTAGGGAATAATGTCAAACTATGATAGGATCATGGATCAGCCAACCCGCCCGTGATAGTGTCTAATGTCATGAAATATTATATTAGATTAATCCTAGATTAAGTTCACCTTATGGAAGCTTGTAGTGTTGTATTTTGGAATGCAAAGATTAAAGATAAGCAATGCTTTTCAATGGGTTGGATAATTAGCCTTAGTAGGATTAGATGACTTGAGCTAGTAGAGTGTGTTTTCCTTCCTTCATCATTGGCTTTGGCCAACAAAGCACCAAGGGAGTCATCTAACGCAGAAAAGTATGAGCCTTGCTTGAGATGGTTGTTAGAACGCGGAAACATCAAGTAATGATTGATGTCTTCAAAGGCATGCTCACACTTGTCATCGTACATGAACTTGCCATCCTTTTTGATAAGTTGGATATGCCAACTGCCCTTGGAATGATCTGAGTTGAGTTATACTTTTATTGGTGGCATTTCAAATATTGTCGTGATCTTTTCCAGATCAATTTCAATTCCCTAGTGTGGGACAACAAACTTAAGAAATTTCTTTGAAGCTACTCTGAATGTACACTACAGGGGGGGTTAATTTTGAGGTTAAATTGTCTTAACTGTTTGAAAACTACTCTCAAGTCAAAGAGATGGTATTTTTTTCTCTACTTTTGACCATGAGATCATCGACATAGCCCTCGACTTGATGATGAATGAGTTCATCAAAGATTCGAGTGATAGCCCGTTGGTATGTAGCACCGCAATTTTTAAGTCCAAAAGGCATGACCTTATAGCAATAGATTATGATCGAGGTTCGAAAAGCAATGTTTCTTTCATCTTCAGGGGCCATCTTTATTTGGTAATATCTAGATGAGCCAGTAATGAAAGATAAGACTGCATGAGATGAGGAAATGTCCAATATCAGCTCTAAGATTGGAAGTGGAAATTCATCTTTTGAACATGCCTTATTTAAATCCCTAAAATCGATGCATATGTGAATTTGTCTATTCCTTTTAATAAAAAATAAAATAAAATTAATAATAAATAATAATAAATAAACTAAATAAACCAAAACTACTGGTTTACCTAATTTAAACAAAAAAAATAAAAAAACCCTAAACCCCAAACCAAAAACATAAAACCCTAAACCCTAAACCCTAAAACTAACCCTAAACCTACAACCCTAATCTTATAACCCTAAATCTTAGACCCTAACCCTAAACTTACAACCCTAAATGGTAACCTCTGGGATTTGGGCCAACAAGTCCATTGTGTACTTATGGTAGTGATGGAGCTTTGACTTTAATAACCTTATAGGACCCAATGCTTTGGTTTATAATTAGCTGATAATCCCAAAAGATGTTGATGTTCTAGATGCTTAGAGTAATGGCTAACTCCAAATTGATAATCAGAACCTCATATTTGGCTTTGTTATTGGTGCAAGGATTAGACAGATGATATGAGAATCTCATCACATCCCAGTCTAGAGTTAAGAGAACTATTCCTACCCCTGCCTTTCCTTGAATAGTAGATTATGGTTCTTCTCCTCTTTGAGATGAAGCTGCACCATCAAAGTACATCTCCCAACAGTGAATGCTAGTATCCCTTAAGTTCATGATTTGTTCATCAGGGAGATCATCACTAAGAGGAGAGTCAGCTGGAAGTGGGTGTGCTATTAAGAAAGTCGCTAGCGCTTGTCCTTTCACTACACAGAGGGGTATGAAGGTAATGTCAAATTGTGAGAGGATCATGGACAGTTGTTCCAACCGTCTGGATAGTGTCAGCTATGTCATGAGATATTGTATTAGATTAATCCTAGAGATTAAGTTTGCCTTATAAGGAAGCATGTAGTGTTGTAGCTTTTGGAATGCAAATATTAAAGATAAGTAATGCTTTTAAATGGGTGGATAATTAGCCTAAGTAGGGATTAGATGATAGTTGAGGTAGTAGAGTGTGTTTTCCTTCCCTTCATCATTAGCTTTGGCCAACAAAGCACCAAGGGAGTCATCTAACATAGAGTGTAATGTATGAGCGGCTTTCCTGAGATAGGGGTTATTAGAACTGGTGGCAACATCAAGTAATGCTTGATGTCTTCAAAGGCATGCTCACACTTATCATCCTACCTATACTTGCCATCCTTTTTGATAAGTTGGATATGCCAACTACCTTTGGAATGATCTGAGTTGAGTTATACTTTTATTGGTGGCATTTCAAATATTGCCTTGACCTTTTCCAGAACGATTTCAATTCCCTAGTGTGGGACAACAAACCTAAGAAATTTCTTTGAAGCTACTCTGAATGCACACTTTAGGGGTATTAATTTTGAGGTTAAATTGTCTTAACTGTTTGAAGACTACTCTCAAGTCAAAGAGATCATCTTTCTTTTCTTTACTTTTGACCATGAGATCATCGACATAGCACTCGACTTGATGATGAATGAGTTCATCAAAGATTCGAGTCATAGCCCGTTGGTTTGTAGCACCGTCATTTTTAAGTCTAAAAGGCATGACCTTATAGCAATAGATTTTGATTGAGGTTCTAAAAGCAATGTTTCTTTCATCTTCAGGGGCCATCTTTATTTGGTAATATCTAGATGAGCCATCCATGAAAGAGAATACAATATGAGATGAGGAAATGTCCAATATCAGCTCTAAGATTGGAAGTGAAAATTCATCTTTTGAACATGCCTATTTAAATCACTAAAATTGATGCATATGTGAATTTTTCCATTCTTTTTCTTAACTAGGATGATGCTAGCTAACCAAGTAGGGTATTTTTCTTCTCGGATGAAGCCAGCATCAATCAGTTTCTTGAATTCATAAATGACTTATTGTTCTATGTCTAATCGCATGCATCTAGGAGCTTGCTTGATAGGGTTAGCAGTAAGCTCTACTACTAGTTTATGGACCGCTATGTTAGGAGCCAATCTAGGCATCTCTTCATAACACCATGCAAAGCAGTACTTAAACTAAGTCAATAGCCTAACTAAGTCATTTGTTTCAATTTCATTCAATAAATAATTGATGTCTATTGGGCGTGGATCTTCTTCA
Source organism: Cymbidium sinense (assembly GCA_021442155.1). Lineage (NCBI taxonomy): Eukaryota > Viridiplantae > Streptophyta > Magnoliopsida > Asparagales > Orchidaceae > Cymbidium > Cymbidium sinense. The sequence continues at coordinate 407,315 of JAKCPB010000221.1, read as the reverse complement.
GTTCCTAAGTTGATTTCCTTAAGCTTATCAGTGGTTGACTTGATCTCTTATTTGAACTCTGGCAGTGCATTTTTGACTTTAAAATCATCTAGATCATTTAAAGCCTCTAAGCAAAACTCCTCATATGAGTTAACGTGATCTGAAAAGAACCTCTCAAATTTTAAATGATTGGTACACTAAGCAAGTAATCAATCATCGGACCCACCGCATCAATCCTAGTCTCCGATTAAGAGATTTTATATTTGTTCTTCCATATTATCTCGAAGTAGTCTGACCCGCGCTTTGATAAAATATGTGGGATTAACCTTTTCTTGGCTAAATTATGAACATAAGACAAGTACCAATTAAAAGGTAATTCTGTTAAATCTTTATATGAATAATCCTCAAGTTCTACATCAACTTCTTGACTTGAGGATGATTCTCCCAAAAAAAATCTCTGAGTCTTCACACCTGTGGATGACTTAGGGGATTCCTTAACTACCAAACCCTCAACTTTTTGAGAGGAAAGTGTGGTTAGAGCTAAGGTTCCCAACTGATGCCTAACTGTTTCACATATAGACTTGGATACACTTATGCTTTGGTTTGGAGCCCCATCCTCATCATTATCTAGCTCAAGTGTCACCTCCAAGGAATCTACTATTGAGAAGAGTTGGTTATGTGCTAACCATATAAGACTTATACTATGAACTAGATTCTAAGTCTATATGGATAGTATTCCTAGGGACATATCTTCTATTGGGTGGCCAATAAGGAGGTTTTCCACCTGACCGCCTCTAAACCGGCCTCTTCCTCTAGAGGTCAGTCGCCCCTACCCATATGTTCAAAATGGAATAATGAACTGGTGGAATCTAATGTCAGGCTCCACTTCCTCCTCCAAGTATATTTCCACCCCCTTTTATTATCTTTTTCATTTTCTATTTTCTTTTCTTTTTATTTATTTATTTCTTTTTCTTTTTTTGTTGATATTTCTTTTATTTTAAACTTTAGGCAAGTTCACAGGAATAGACTTATTGATTTTGAGGCAGGTAGTAAGCCGCATCCTCATATATGCTGACCCTGTGAACTATAAATAGCTTGAGATCTCCTTTGAGTAGATGATCCCACCTCTCATGAACTTCACACTAATGTAGGATGGAACTATGTTGCTTCGGTCTACCAATCATCTATCTCCATGGGCAACACTCCAGAGCCTAAGGCCTGTTGACCTTACTTTTGGAGTGCGGATTCAATCTTTCCATCTTAAACTAAAGAGTCTTCTAGACACTAAGACTTCCCTAGTCATAAGACACTTCTAACAATTAGGTAAACTTTTAACCTAAGCTTAAAGACTTAGAAGGGTTAACCATTGGATTAGGTTATGACTTAGGGATTAGGATAATCCACCTACCCTACAACCCAAACCCAATCCATGTTCACCTTCTCAAACCAAACCTCAAGTTCAATTCAAACATCGAATTCAAATCCAAATCCAAATGCAAATTCTGAAACCAAATGATTGAAGCCCATGATCAAATCCAAACTCAAAACCCTTCCTAAGCCATATGACCTATCCCATGGTCTTAGCCAAATCTTAATCCAAATAAATCCAAAATAAATTGATTTTCTCATAATCAATTTGTATCTTTAATCATCTTCCTAAATATAAATCAAATCTACATTCAAATGATCACAACTAAATAGAATTAAATCAAAACCCTTCCTAAGACATATGACCAATCCCATGGACTTAGCCAAATCTTAATCCAAATCAAGTCAAACTCAATTGATTTTCTCACAAATCAATCATATTTTCAACCATCTTCACAAACTTAAATGAAATATACCTTTAAGTCATCAAAACTAAATTAAACCAAATCAAAATCTAAACCTAAACCACATGACCCAACTCCATGGACTTAGCCAAATTTCTTCATTCCAAACCCCAAATTCAATTGATTTTCTCATGAATCAATCATACCTTCAATCATATTCACAAATATAAATGAAATATACAATCATCAAGCCAAACCAAAATCAACCCAAGTCAAACCCAACTTAACCCTTTTGACTTGAAATGTTCAAATGAACCAAAACCCATTTGAACCCAAGCGAATTGTAATTGAATCTATATATCAATCCCAAATCCATATATAAACTCAACTAAATCAAACTCATCCTAAAATCAAGACAACTAAACCCAATTGGTCCACTTGACCAAAAGTGGCCAATTTGACTTATTTGGGCCAAGTTCTAATCCTACCCAAACTGGATTGAACCAAACCGAACAAAACCTCCCATCATGATTGTTAATCACCCTAGGTTGATCAATTATCATAAATTGGGTCAAACCAAGTCAACCCTTTAACCCATATGAACCTAAACTAGCCAAATTGCAACCTAAGCCAATTCCTTTGAAACCAATGATTCATACCAAATCAAAATTAATATTTGAATATGACTTGACCTTTAATTGAGTCAAACAAAACCTAATTGTCCCTCTTGACCTAAGTTGACCCAAATTGACCTAAAATACTAAATTGGGTCAAATCAAAATATAAACCAAATTGATTGCAACCAATGGCTCAAATTCATTCAAAATTGATTGTTGAACTTGACCAAAGTCATGATTGGACCCAATTGAAGTCAATTGACCTACTTAGCCCAAATTGACCTAAAGGTTCAAGTTGGCCTAAATCAAAACCAAATTCAAATTAATTGAAACTAAAGCCTACAATCATCTTCAATTGGTCAACTAAACCCAAACCAACATCCAACCCAAGCCAATTTGGCCAATTTGGTCAAATTGGTCAACTTAACCCATTTGACCCAAATGAATTTAAATGAGCCAAAATCAAATATAAGCCAAACTAAACCAAACCAATTAAACTAAAACATCCCAAATAATCATATGAACTTGGCCCAATCCTTAGTTTGACCCAATTTGACCAATTGGTCAACTTTACCCAAACTAACCCAATTTGACCTAAATGAGTCAAATTGAGCCAAACCTAACCAAATCAACTCAAATTGACTTGAAATTTGGGCTAACCCACTTTTGGCTCATTTTAAATTTTCCCAAATTAAATCCAATGCTAAATGGTCATTCTACCTTTGGGTCAAGGGCATCACATGAGAAAAATCACCCATGTAAATGATCATTTCCATTCCTTGGCCACTTGGTACTCTCTCAATGGTCCACTTAGGCACCTAGGATGCTGCCCAACTTGACCCATGGGGTGGTTGGGTCAGCCATGACTGATGGGAGGTGAAATCACCTCACTCTCCCCATTGGAGCATTTCAAACCCATAGGACACCCATGATTCCTCCTTAGCAGTCAGCTCCACACCTTCAAATAATGAAGCTGAGCTAACTCACCTCCTTCCTTCCACCCATGACTCCCTAGGACGGTTAGACGACCACTAGAAGCCAAACCCAATCCCACCATTTGATCAAGATGAATGGGGGTATACATCCCCTTGTTTCCACTCAAACACACACAAAAATCATTCCTTAGATCCCTAGCTACCCAACACAACCGCTAAAGCCATTCGTTAAGCTCCCATGCTTATTCCTCGATCTAAAAATGCTATTCCCATCCATCTCAAAATAGGACACTCCAATTTCCAACTTAACTTACCCATTTCTCATTTAAACACAAATTGACTTTGCACGCACCTTTCCTAGGCCTCGTCGAGCAAGAATGAATTATCTCCCAAGCTTCTTGAGCACCGGAGGTGAGACTTCGATCAAAGTCAAACTCCAAATCATCGATTGATGGCCTTCTGAGTGAACATCGAGGAATTGATCCAATTATTGCTCAACAAGGATTCCTCTCCACTAGATGAAGCTTCCTCAATCGTTTGAGCCATTGGTCTTGATATCCAGCGAGGTGTGCTTCCAAAACTAATCCTTAGGCAAAAATGGGTTGGAGATTTTTGAAGAAAACTTGCGTCTCATGTGATCTTGACCATTAAATCCCATCTGATTGATGTTGTGAAGGTGTGGGATCCTAAGTTGATCCGAGATTGAGTAAGCTCAGATCAAGTGAGCAATGGTGGACGGACTCCATTCTCTCTCACTCGTGTGATGTTAGATCATCCACCCTCCCTTCCATGTGATCGAAATGGATGATCGTGATTATATCCACTAGATTGATCTAATTTAATCCTATTAAGTTATGGAATTAATCATAGATGTCCGATCATAGATCAAATGGCGGATGAGAAAATGCATCCGCCTTCGCCACGTAGGCGCAAAGTCGGATAAGTTTAAGTAGCCAATACTGCGGTGTCACGTGGAAAGTATGCCATGTTAGCATGCCATGTGGCACTAACAGGAATATGCTTTAATTAGGCAATTAATCAATTTTAATGGTTGAAACTTCTAATAGTCATAAAAAATTATATAGAAATAAAAAAATGCAAATAAATACTCATTTTAAAAGGATTTCATAGGAGAATAAATTAAAAATGATCTTAACTAATTTTGAATAGGAATTAAAGTTTGATTACAAAATTAATTAGCTTAATTACTTCTTAATTACTTGAGAAATTAATCCCAAAATTTGTGGGTTAATTTAATGTGATGACCTTTGAATCTCATGATTTTCTTGGGATTTATTGCTCACTTAATTAGGAAAATTGATTAATTAAAGCTTAACTACTCTTTTAAGTTAATTAATGATTAATTAATCCATGAATAGAAACAAATTGGTTAATTAACCCTAAACCCTAAACCCTTTACCCTTAATCCTAAACCCTAAACCCTAAAACATATAACCATAAACCATAAACCCTTAACACCAAACCCTAAACCCTAAAGACTAACCTAAACCTGAAACCCTAAAAACCTAAAAACGAAAACCTAAACTAAATAAAACTTAAAAATAAAATAAATAAATAAACCTAAGCCTAAATAAAATAAAATAAAATAAAATAAATAAAAACCTAAACTTAAAAATAAAATAAACTAAATAAATAAAACATTAACCAAAATAATATAAATAAAAACCTAAACTAAACTAAAAAATAAAATAAACCCAAAAATAAAAAAACCTAACTAATAAAACTCAAACTTAAAATAAAAATAAAATAAAATAAAATAATAACTAAATAAAAATCTAAACTTAAAAAATAAACCTAAAAAATAAAAAAAATAAAACCTAAACCCCGAACTAAAAAAAAACCTAAACCTAAAATGAATAAAATAAAATAAACCTAAATCTAAAATAAATTAATTAAACATAAACCTAAACCCTAAAATAAATAAAGTAAAATCAACCAAAAATACACCTAAATCTAAAAAAATAACCTAAAAATAAACCTACAATAAAAAACTAAAACCTAAACCTAAAAAAATAAATAAAAACCTAAACCTAAATCTAAAAATAAAAAATAAAACCTAAACTTACAAAATGAAATAAAAATAAAACTAAACTAAAAAATAAACATACATCTAAACTTAAACCTAAAAAATAAATTAATATAAAAACCTAAACTTAAATAAATAATCTTAAAATAAATAAACTAAATTGAATAAAAATAAAAAATAAACCTCAATAAAAATAAAAAATAAAATAAACTAAAATAGTTAAACTAAATAATCCTAAACTTAATTGTTCACATAATTTTTTTAAAAAAAACCTAAACCATAAACCCTCAACCCTAAATCCTAAATGCTAAACCCTAAACCCTAAACTAATCTAAAATCCTAAACCCTAAACTAACCCTAAATCCTAAAACTTAAATAAAAAATTTAAAAAATTAAAAAAACATCCTAAACCTTAAACCCTAAACCCTAAAACCCTAAGCCCTAAACTCTAAACCCAAAACCATAAAACCCTAAACCCTAAACCCTACAACCCTAAACCCTAAACCCTGAACCACAAAACTTAATCCCTAAACTCGAAATCCGAAACCCTAAAACCTAAAACCCTAAACCCAAAATCCTAAACTCTAAACCCTAAACCTATAACCCTAAACCCTGTAACCATAAACGCTAAACCCTAAACTCTAAATCTTAAACCCTAAATCTGAAACCCTAAAACCCATAACCCTTAACCCTAAACCCTAAACCATAAACCTTAAACACTAAAACCTAAACCCTAAACCCTACAACCCTAAACCCTAAACCCTAAACTCCAAACCCTAAACCATAACCCAAAACCCTAAACCCTAAACTGTAAACCCTAAACCATAAAAACCTAAACCTAAACCTAATAAAACCTAAAGAAAATAAATTAATAACCTAAACCTAAATAAAATAAAATAAAATAAAATAAAACAAAAACCTAAACTTAAACCTAAACCTAAAATTAAAATAAAATAAAACTTAAAAACTAAACTCAATTAAAATAAATAAAGACCTAAGCTAAACTAAAAAATAAAATAAACCTAAAAATAATAAACCTAAATAAAATAAAAACTACATGTAAAATAAAAAATAAAATAAAATAAAAACTAAATATTAACCTAAACTTAAAAAATAAACCTAAAAATAAAACCTAAACCCTAAACTAGAAAAAAAACTAAACCTAAAATAAACAAAATAAAATAAACCTAAACATAAACTAATATAAACTAAGCTAAAATAAAAAAAAACCTAAACCTTACCCTAAAATAAACTAAACATAAATCCTAAATTAAATAAAATAAAATAAACTAAAAATAAATCTATACCTAAAAAAAAAACATACAAATGAAACTAAAATAAAAACTTAAAACCTAAACAAAAATAAATAAAATAAAAACCTAAACCTGAAAATAAAAAATGAAACTTATACCTAAAAAATAAAATAAAAATTAAACTAAACAAAAAATAAACTTTAAACCTAAAAAAAAACTAAACTGAAATAAAATGACTAACTAAAATAAATAAACCTAAAATAAATAAACTAAACTAAATAAAAAAATTAATCCTAAATAAAAATAAAAAATAAAATAAACTAAAATAAATAAAAAATAAACTAAATAAACCTAAACATACCAATTTAGTTTTTTTCTTTTTAACAAAAACCCTAAACCCTAAACCCTAAACCCTAAAACTAACGCTAAACCCTAAACCCTAAACCTACAACACTAAACCTACAACCCTAAACCCTAAACCCTAAATCCTAAACCCAAACCATAAACCTAAATCTAAAGTAACTAAATAAATTAAAAAATAAACCTAAACCCTAAAACCTAATAAACTTGAACTTAAACCCTAAGAATGGGTAGAACCTTGATGACAAGAATATCACCGTCAACCAAGCTCAATCTAAATCTAGTGGTGGAGGTGAAGGTGGAGGTGGTGGCTATCGCAGTCATGGTGGGGGATCTAGAGGTGCTGGTGGATATGGAGGTGGTAGTCAGAGCGGTGGTGGTTATGGTGGCGGTGGAGCCAAAAATAATCGTGGTGGCAGAGAGATCGAGATATGATGGTGGATCCCACTACTCGAGAGGCCGTGGTGGTTCTGATGGGAACTGGTGAAACTAATAAATGACCAAACCGATCTACTGCTTATGAAGCTATATCTTTACAATAGAGATGGTTCTAGTTATCTATGGTATTTGATTTGCTCTATGCGTGCTCAATTTTGATCTATGTTGTCACTTGTGTCTAAGAAAACTTGGTGTGTTACTTGGTTGATGAAATTGAAAAGAAGAAATGTTGAATCTCAATTTATTCTCTGTTAAAAAAAAACCTCCCAAATCCTAAACCCTAAACCATAAACCCTAAACACTAAACTCTAAACCTACAACCCTAAACCCAAAACTATAAAAAACTTTAAACCCTAAACCCTAAACCCTAAAAGCATAAACCCTAAAACCCTAAACCATAAATCCTAAACCCTAAATCTTAAACCCTAACCCTAAACACCAAATCTTAAACCCCAAACCCTAAACCTACACCTAAAGTAACTAAATAAATTTAAACATAAAATTATACCCTTAAACCTAATAAACCTTAACCTAAACCTAAACTCTAAGAATAGGCTAAACCTTGATGACATGAACATCACTGTCAACTAGGCTCAGTCTAGATCTCATGGTGGATGCGAAGGTGGAGGTGGAGGTTATCGCAGTGGTGGTGGGGGATCTAGAGGTGCTACTGGATATGGAGGTGGTGGTCAGAGTAGTGGTGGTTATGGAGGCGGGAGGAGTGACGGAGGTTACTCTTATGGCAGTGGCGGAGAGAGAGATCAGAGATATGATGGTGCATCCCTGCTACTCGAGAGGCCGGGGTGGTTCTGATGGGAATTGGAGAAACTGAAGAACAGCCGATCCGAACTGATGCTTATGGAACTATGTCTTCGTAATATAAAAGGTTATAGTTATATAGGGTTCTTGATTTATTCTATGCATGCCTATTTTATAACTATGTCGTCACTTATGTCTTAGAAAACTTGGTGTGTTACTTGGTTGATGAAATCGAAAAGAAGAAATGTTGAATCTGAATTTGTTCTCTGTTAAAAAAACCCAAAAACCTAAACCCTAAATTGTAAAACCCTAAACCATAAACCCTAAAACCCTAAATCCAAAACCCTAAACCCAAAACCAAAAACCCTAAACCTTAAAAACCTAAAAACATAAACCTAAAAAATAAAATAAAAATTAAACTCAACTAAAAAATAGACCTAAACCTAAACCTAAACATAAAAAATAAACAAAAATAAAAAACCTAAATTAAAATAAATAAACTTAATATAAATAAACTAAACTAAATAAAAATAAAAAATAAACCTAAATAAAAATATAAAATAAACCTAAATAAAAACATAAAATAAACTTAAATAAAATAAAAATAAAAATAGACTAAAATAAATAAAAAATAAATCATGTAAACTAAATAAACCTAAACCTATAGGTTTACTTAATTTATAAAAAAACCCTAAACCCTAAATCCTAAACGCTAAACCTAAACCTTAAACCCTGAATGGTAAACCCTAAAACTAACCCTAAACACTAAACCTACAACACTAAACCTAAAACCATAAACCCTAAACCCTAAACCCTAAAACCTAATCCCTAATTCTAAACCCTGAACCCTAAAAGCATAAACATTACAACCCTAAACCCTAAATCTTAAACCCTAAACCCTAAACCCTAGACCTGACCCTAAACCTTAAACCCTAAACCAACAACACTAAACTTACAACTCTAAGCCCTAAACCCTAAACTCTAAAAAAAATCCTAACACTAAACCCTAAACCCTAAAAGCATAAACACTAAAATCATAAACCCTAAACCCTAAACTGTAAACTCTAAACCCTAAACCCTAAACCCTATGCCCTAAACCTAAACCCTAAACCTAAACTTAAACCAATAGTAACTAAATAAATTAAAAAATAATCCTAAATCCTAAAACATAGTAGACCTAAACCTAAACCTGAAACCTAAGAATGGGTAGAACCTTGACGACAGGAACATCACCGTCAACCAGGCTCAGTCTAGGTATGGGAGTGGAGGTGAAGTCAGAGGTGGCAGCTATTATAGTGGTGGTGGGGGATCTGGAAGTGCTGGTGGATATGGAGGTGGTGGTCAGTGCAGTGGTGATTATGGAGGTGGGAGAAGCAATGGAGGTTACATCCATAGTGGTGGCGGAGGGAGAGTTCGACGACATGATGGTGCATCTCGCTACTTGAGAGGTCATGGCAGTTCCGATGGGAACTAGAGAAACTAAAGAACGGCCGATCCAATCTGCTCTTCTAGAATTGTGTCTTTATTACTGAGATGATTCTAGTTATCTGGGGTATTTTAGTTGCTCTATGCGTGCTCATTTTTTATTTATGTTGTCGCTTGTGCCTTAGAAAATATGGGGTGTTACTTGGGTGATGAAATTTAAAAGAAGAAATGTTGAATCTGAATTTATTCTCTATTAAGAAAAATACCAAACACTAAACTAAAACTTGAACCCCAAACATAAAACCTAAGCCCTAAACCCTAAATCCTAAACACTAAAAATATAAAATATAAAATAAAAATGCAACCCTAAACCCTAAACCCTAAAACTCCCACTAAACTTTAACCCCACAACACTAAACCTACAACCATAAACCCTAAACCCTAAACCCTACAAAACCCTAAACCCTACAAAACCCTAAACCCAAAACACTAAACCCTTATCTCTAAACCCTAAACCCTAAAAGACCTTAAACTTTAAACTCTAAACCCTAAACCCTAAATCCTTAACCCTTAACCCTAAACACCAATCCCTAAACCAAAACCTAAAGTAACCAAATAAAATAAAAAATAAACTTAAACCATAAAACCTAATAAACCTAAACCTAAACCCTAAGAATGGGCACAACCTTGATGGCGAGAACATCACCGTAAACCAAGCTCAGTCTAGCAGTGGAGAAAAAGGGGTAGGCGACGTTTATCGCAGTGGTGGTAAGGGATCTGGAGGTGCTAGTGGATATGAAGGTGGTGGTCAGAACAGTCATGGTTATGGAGGCGAGAGGAATGACAGAGGTTATAGTTGTGGTGGTGGCGGAGGGAGAGATCAGGGACATGATGCTAGATCTCGCTACTTGAGAGGCCGAGGAGATTCTGATGGGAATTATAGAAATTGAAGAACGACTGATCCGATCTGCTGCTTATAGAACTGTGTCTTTATACTAGAGATGATTTTAGTTATCTAGGGTGTTTGATTTTCTCTATGAGTACTCATTTTTTTATCTATGTCATCGCTTGTGTATTAGAAAACTTGATATGTTACTTAGTTGATGAAATCGAAAAGAAGAAATATTGAATATGAATTTATTCTCTATTAAAAAAATAATACAAAAATTAAATCCTAAACTAAAACTTGAACCCTAAACCTAAAACCTAAACCCTAAACCCTAAACCCTAAACCATAAAAATAAAAAAAAATAAAAATTAAAAAAAAAACTAAACCCTAAACCCTAAAAGCATAAACAATAAAATCCTAAACCCTAAACCCCAAACCCTTAATTAAAACCTAAAGTAACTAAATAAATTAAATAATAAACCTAAACCCTAAGAATAACCTGACATGAACATCACCATCAACCGCTCATATATTTCATGGTGGGCAAGGAAGAAGCACGGATCGCAGTGGTGGTGGGGATCTGAGGTGCTGGATATGAAGGTGGTGGTCATGTGGTGGTTATGGAGGGAGAAAGACGATGGTTACTCAAGAGAGAGATCGTGGATGATGATGGATCCAAATCGAAAAGGGTGCTTCTGATGGGAAATGGAGAAACTGAAGAATGGTCAATCTGATATACTGCTTATGGAACTATATCTTTACAATAAAGTCAGTTATAGCTATTAAAGGTTTTTGATTTGCTCTATGTGTGCTCATTTTTGAACTATGTCGTCATTTGTGTCTTAGAAAACTTGGTGTGTTACTTGGTTGATGAGGTCAAAAAGAAGAAATGTTGAATATGAATTTGTTCTCTATTAAAGAAAAAAAAAAGAAACCTTAAACCCTAAACCATAAACTAAAACTTGAACCCTAAACATAAAACCTAAACCCTAAACCCTAAACCTTAAAATAAAAAAAAGTTAAAAAAACCCTAACCCTATACCCTAAAACTTACAACCTTAAACCCTAAACCCTAAACCCTAAATCCTAAACTTTAAAAACCTAAAAACCTAAACCAAAATCTAAATAAAACCTAGATAAAATTAAAAAAAACAAAAAATAAGAATAAAATAAACTTAAAATAAAATAAAATAAAAACTAAATAAAAACCTAAACCTAAAAAATATAAAAAAACCTAAACCCTAAACTAAAAAAAACCTAAACCTAGAATAAAAAAATAAAAAAATAAAAAAAACATGAACCTAAGAAAAAAACTAAAATAAATAAAACCTAAACCTAAACCTAAAATAAACTAAATTGAAACCAAAACCTAAACTAAAAAAAATAAAATAAACTAAACGTAAACCTAAAACTAAACTAAAAAGTAAAACCTAAAATAAACCTAAAATAAAAACCAAAAACCTACACCTAAAAAAATAAACTAAAAACCTAAACCTAAACCTAAAAATACAAAATAAAACATAAACTTAAAAAAACACAACTAAAAGAAAACCTAAACCTAAAAGATAAACTAAAATAAAAAACCTAAACAAAAATAAATAAACCAAAAATAAATAAATTAAACTAAATAAAAAAATAAATCTAAATAAAAATAAAAAAATAAATTAAACTCAAATATATAAAAAAAATAAACTAAATAAACCTAAACCTGCCAATTTACATGATTAAAAAAACCTAAACCCTAAACTCCAAACCCTAAAACTAACCCTATACCCTGAACCTATAACCCTAAGACTACAACCTTAAACCATAAACCCAAAAACCTAAAACACTCAACCCTAAATCCTAAACCCTAAACCCTAAACCATAAACCCTAAACACTAAAACCCTAAACACTAAATCCTAAATCCTAATATTAAACCATAAAACCTACAACCCTAAACCCTAAACCCTCAACCCTAAATTAACCCAAAACCCAAAACCCTAAGAATGGGCAGAAAGATGATGGCAGGAACATCATCGTCAATTATCTAGATCTGGTGGAGGTGAAGGAGGTGGTTATCGCAGGATGGTGGGGATATGGAGGTGGTGGACATGGAGGTGGTGGTGGAGTGCATTGTCAAGAGGAGAGGTTATAGCTGTGGTGGTGGTGGATGGAAGGTTCAAAAATATGATGGGAGATCCCAATACTCGAGAGGTGGGAGTGGTTCTGATGGAACTGGAGAAATTGAAGAATGGTCGATCCGATTTGCTGCTTATGGAACTATCTTTACAGTAGAGACGGTTCTAGTTACCTAGGGTTTTTTATTTACTCTATGGGTGGTCATTTTTTATCTATGTCATTGCTTTTATCTTAGAAAACTTGGGGTACTACTTGGTTGATGAAATCAAAATGAAGAAATGTTAAATCTGAATTTATTCTTTATTAAAATAGAAAAAACCATAAACCCTAAACCCTAAACTAAAACTTAAAACCTAAACCTAAGACTAAAACTCTAAACCCTAAACCCTAAACCCTAAACCATAAATCCTAAACCCTAAACCTTAAACCCTAAACCCTATAACCCTAAACCCTAAACCCTAAACTCTAAATCCTAGAAAGCTAAAAACCTAAACTTAAACTAAATAAAACTTAAAAATAAATTAAATAAAAAAATTGAAACCAAAATAAAATAAAAAATATAATAAAATAGAAACATAAACTAAAACCTAAACCTAAACCAAAACCTAAACCTAAATTTGAAAAGAAAAAATTTAAAAATAAAAACTAAAATAAAATAAAATAAATAAAAACCTAAACTAAACTAAATAAAATAAAAAACCTAAATAAAGTAAAAACTAAACCAAAAATAAAAATAAAATAAAATAAAAACTAAATAAAAACCTAAACCTAAAAAAATAAACCTAAAAATAAATAAAAAATAAGACCTAAACCCTAAACTATAAAAAAATAAACCTAAACTAGAAATAAAATAAACAAAATAAAATATACCTAAACCTAAACTAAAATAAACTAAACTAAAATAAATAAAACTTAAACCTAAACCTAAAAGAAACTAAACCTAAACCTAAACTAAAAAAAATAAACTAGACTAAAAATATACATAAACCTGAACTACAAAATAAAACTTAAAAATAAGGCAAAATATAAACCTAAAACCTAAAACTAAAAAAATAAAATAAAATTGAAACCTAAACCTAAACCTAAAAATAAAAAAATAAAAAAAACTTAAACCAAAAAATAAAAGAAAAATAAAACTCAATTAAAAAATAAAGCTAAACCTAAAGAAAAACTAAAATAAATAAACTAAAAAGTGTAGATCTAGTGGTGGAGGCGAAGGCGGAGGCGACGTTTAGTGTAGTGGTGGTGGGGGATCTGGAGGTGCTAGTGGATATGAAGGTGGTGGTTGGAGTAGTGGTGATTATGGAGGTGGGAAGAGCGATGGAGGTTGCAGCTATGGCGGAGGCAGAGGGAGAGATCGGGGATATGATGGTGGATCCCGCTACTCGAGAGGTGGGGGTGGTTCTGATGGGAACTGGAGAAATTGAAGACCGGTCGATTCGATTTGTTGGTTATGGAATTATGTTTACTATAGAGATGGTTCAACATATCTAGAATTTTTTATTTACTTTGTGGGTGCTGATTTTTTATATATGTCATTGCTTGTGTCTTAGAAAACTTGGGGTGCAACTTGGTAGATGAAATTGAAAAAAAGAAATGTATAATTTGAATTTTTTTTTTGTGCTAAAAAAAATCTGAAACCCTAAACACTAAACCCAAAACTAAAACATAAATCCTAAACCTAAAACCTAAACCCTAAATCCTAAATTTACCATAAATGCTAAACCCTAAAAATCTAAAAACTTAAATCCAAACTAAATAAAACCTAAAAATAAAAAAAAACCTAAACTAAAATAAAATAAAATATATAATAAAATAAAAACATAAATTAAAACCTAAACTAAAAAAAATAAAACCTAAACCTTAAACTAAAAAAATAAAACCTAAAATAAAAATAAAATAAACCAAATAAAATAAACCTAAACCTAAACTAAAATAAACTAAATTAAATTAAATAAAACCTAAACCTAAACTTCAAATAAACTAAACCTTAACCTAAACCTAAACCTAAACTAAATAAAATAAAATAAACTAAAAGTAAATCTAAACCTAAATTAAAAAATAAATACCTAAAATCTAAACCTAAATAAATAAAATAAAAACCTAAACTTAAAAAATAAAATAAAAATAAAACTCAACTAAAAACTAAACCTAAACCTAAAAATTAAATTAAAATAAAAAACCTAAACTAAAATAAATAAACCTAAAATAAAAAAATAAACGTAAATAAAAAGAAAAAAATAAAATAAATTGAAATAAATAAAAAACAAACAAAATAAATCTAAACCTATCAGTTTTCTTAATTTAAATATTTTTTCTAGACCCTAAATCCTAAACCCTAAACCATAAGCCTATAACCCTAGACTTACAACCCTAAACCCTAAAATCATAAACCCTAAATCTTAAACCATAAACCCTAATCCCTAATCCCTAAACCCTAAACTTTAAAATCCTAAACACTAAACCTTAAACCCTAAACCCAAAAACCCAAAACCCTAAACCCTAAACCCTAAACCCTAAACCCTAAAACCTACAACCCTAAATCCTAAACCCCAAACTCTAAACCCTAAACCCTAAACCCTAAGAATTTGCATAACCTTGATGGTAGGAATCACCATTAACTATCCTCAGTCTTGATCTAAAGAATGGTCGATCCAATCTGTTGCTTATGAAATTATGTCTTTATAGTAGAGATGGTTCGACTTATCTAGGGTTTTTGATTTGCTCTATGGGTGCTCATTTTTTATCTATGTATTCCCTTGTGTCTTAGAAAACTTGGCATGCTACTTGGTTAATTAAATCAAAAAGAGAAAATATTGAATCTGAATTTGTTCTCTGTTAAAAAAAAACTTTAAACCCTAAACCATAAACCCTAAAACCTAAACTAAAACTTAAACTTGAAACCTAAACACTAAACCCTAAACCATAAACCCTAAAAACCCTAAACCCTAAACACTAAAACCCCAAACCTAAACCCTCAACCCTAAACCTTAAACCCTAAACCCTAAACCCTAAACCTAAACCCTAAACCCTAAAACCCTAAACCCTAAACTTTAAACTATAAACCCTAAAACCAAAAACCCTAAACCCAAAAACCTATAACCATAAACCCTAAACCCCAAACGCCAAACCCTAAACTAACCCTAAACCCTAAACCCTTAACTAACCTTAAACCCTAAACCATAAACTAACCCTAAACCCTAACCCTAAACCCTTAACCCTTAACCTTTAATAAAGATTTTATTAGGAGTAGATCTATAGAATGACCTAATCCTAACATATTTATGGTAGCAAAAAAAATTGTCTTCAAGAGACTTTCCCTTGACTATTGGAGATTTGAATACCATAAACCCTAACACTAAATTATATTATAATACCATATACTATAATATAATGTAGCATCATATATTTGAGCATGTAGTGATGTGTTTTTGGATGTTATAAGATGTTTGAAATATTTTAGTATATTATGGTATAGTGCCCTATAATCTATATTAATATAAATAATAAAAATATTGATTTAATAAATTAGATGATGAAATTTGTTAAATTTGATGTGGGAATTAGGTTCTAGTACCAAAGGTGTGCTACGCCACTTGTAGTCTAAAATGTAAAATTTTGTGTTCAAAATAAATATTATATGTTGTAGCATAGTATAACATCTTATATCATAATATATTGTTCTCCACATTTTAAATTCTTTTAGTATTTTACAATCATGTAGTCAATCCTGCACTAGAATTATTTATAAAATGTTGATTTAGACTTTAAAATGGTGGAATTTGGCCAAATTCATAATAGGTAGAGCATGGCATCATAATATATTGTTTCAATTTAAAATATGTAAGTGATACGACTAAAATATATATATTTTGATTATTTTGACTATTTTTATAATTTTTTATCTTAAGAAATCCCTTCTCATGTGATATGCAATATAGTATAATATAATATGTTATAGTGTATTATAATATAGGATCCCATAACATAGTGTAACATCATTCATTATAGCATACTATTGTGTTTAACTACTTATTATAAAGCATATTTTAGTTGGTTATAGTATGATGTAGTTGAGTTTTTATTAATATAATTCATAAAAACATTGATTTGTAGGCTAAGATGATGGGATTTGGCAAAATTTAAGGTAAGCTTTAAGGAACATCATTGGGGTGTGCTATGGTGTGTCATTTAATCAAAAGAATGGAATTTTGCATTTAAAATAAATATTCATTTTTCAGCCAAATTTTATAAATTTTTTGCTGATTCATTTTAAGGTGTAATGTAAGATAATATATTATATGAAATCATATTAAAATATAATGTACATAATAACATAACTTCATATATATATATATATATATGAATGTGGTGCTGTGTTACTAAATGTTATTGTACATTTTAGTATATTTTACTTTTGTTATAATACATTGGGTCAAAACTCACAAAAATATTAATTTGAAGGTTGAGATGGAAGAATTTGGCCAAATTCACGACACACACCAAGGAGCAACACTAAAATTATGCTATTTTGTACCATTTCTAATGGAAAAAAAAACTTTTACATCCAAAATGAACAGTATTCATATTTTGAGAAAATTTTATTATTTATTCTTTTTAAGTGATTCTAATAAGGTCTAATGTTAGACATTATATTATATTATAGAAACTTATAATATAACATCATATATTCTAATAAAATATAGTGTGTTAATTCACACTATAATATGTTTAGCATGATATTGTATAGTTAGTTTGAGCTTGCACCATCACAAATCATAAAATATTGATTACAATGTTAAGATGATGTAATTTAAAATGAATACATTGTTAGGAAGTTTTATTAAGGTGTGCATAAGAGAAGAAATAAGATTTGATGAGAATTCCATATCAAGGACCTAGAGGGAGAACCGCTATGGGATCACACATGCATTGGACATGACATGTGAGGAGTCTATGTCGAGGGCATAGAAGAAGAAAATTTACTGGGGATTAGGTTTACATTTGATTTGATTATATGACTTCTAGAAAGAAGATCCACTGGGAATAAGAATCTATAATCCACCGGGGATTAAGATTGAATCGACTTTAATTTATTTTATTTTAATTAATGTCGATGCATATCTACTAGAGATGCGGGCTCGAGTCTGCTGGGGATCATGTATATGAACCTTCCGCTAAGGAAGCAAGTTTGGGCTATCCGCTGGGAATTTGGATTTGAGTTTGATTTCATAAATTTGTTTGGGGCTCTATCCACTGGTAATAAGAGTTTGGTTGGATTTCTTTGATTTAGACTCTACTGGGTGAGTTGGTTTAATTTGGCTCCACTAGAGAGGTTGGTTTTGAATTTGATTTGTTTGGTTGACTTGTTTATATATGATTTAGGGCTCCATTGGGAAGAAGGATGTGACTTAACTCCACTAGGGAAAATCAAATTGGGTTTACTTAAATATAAATTAATGAAGGGACCCTATCAGTGTGCAATGGACCCACTAAGAAGGGGACTATATCAGTCTTGACCTACCTCAGGTTTACAAATCTAAAGGAATAGTCTACCGATTGTGGGGGTAGAGTTAGCCAACCTAAGGGGTTGCCTTTTGGTGTGCAATGACTGTGCTAGGAAGAAGACATAGAAGGCTTACATCTTTCAAAGCTAAGACCAACCGCTGGGGTGACCTATTGGATGCACAACAAACTATACATGACCAATGGCGACTATTGAGTGAATGTCGTTGGGGACTTCTGTTAACTCAAAAGTAGTCAGGATTAATTTTATATTAATTTCATGTGATTTGATATGATTTATTTGGTTTAGTTTGATTTGAAAAGGGCATATCTGCTGGGGATGTGAGCTCGGTCAAATTTGATAGATTTAATTTATGGACCATGTTGGTGTTCGATGGACCCACTGAGAAGGGGCTATATTGGACTTGTCCTATCTTAGATTTACAAAGCCAAAAAGATAATCTGCTATTCGTGGGGCAGAGCTAGCCAACCTGAGGGGTTTCCTTTTGGTGTGCAATGGTTGTGCTAGGAAGAAGGCATAGTAGACTTACATTTTCTAAAGTAAGGAACAACCGCTGGGGTTACCTGTTGGTAGCACAACAAATTGAACCTGACTTAGGGATGACTATTGAGTGAATGCCGCTAGGTACTTATATCAATTCAAGAGTAGTCAGGTGATTCCTATAAGGAGTTTTGCTGACATTGCCCTAAAGATAAGATGCCTGCTTGGGAAAAGGAATCGCAAGCGGTGTCCTCCTAATCCATAAGTGAATATATATTTTGTTTATATGTTTGCGTGGACCCTATTGGTGTGCGAGGGACCTCACTAAGAAGGGGGTATGTCGACCTTGGCCTATCTTAGATTTACTAGACCAAGGGAGAATCTGCTCATCCACAGGATTAATTCTCCTACCATAGGGGTGGTTATTAGGAAAGGGGAGTTGTTAAATCTGATAGTAACCTGGGTAGTATCTAAATGGGGTCCCAAATGATGTGATTCCAATATAGTGCTCAAAGGGGAGGTGCTGCTAGGGGTGTTATCTTGAGCCCTAGAATAGAAAGCTTATAGGTGTACGATGAGCAACTCAAGGAGAAAACATAGAAGGCTTACATCTACCATTAGTGTTGTATCCTAGGGTGCAAGAACCAACCAACCTAAGGTGTATCCATTAGCATGAGTGGTGTATCCGTCAGCTTAGTGAGAATAAACCAACATAAGGTGTCTATCGATGTCCAATGATCAATTTGGAAAAAAAATGTTGGCTTACAACTTTCTAGGAGGAACTAATCATTGGGATAGTCTGTCATCGGTAGGACATATGCTATCTGACCTAGAGCGACTACTAAGCAGGGAGCCCTGAGGAAGGACTAGAATCAGACTTGAAGTAGTCGAGAGGGAAGGAGCCACTAGGAGACTTATCCTAGACCTCAAATATACTCAACCCAGACAATGTATGAAGGCTAATCCAAGAAGAAAGCGTAGCAGACTCACATCCTTTTAAATGAAGCCAACATGAGGTAGCTTACCGATCATGCAGTGAGGCCTACCAAACTAACAAGGTGCTCGTCGGTGTGCAGTGGCCAAGTAAGGAAGGAAAGCATAGCACACATACATCCGCTAAAGTAAGAAGACCACTAGGGAGACACACTAGTTGGGTAACAGGTTAGCCAGACTTAGAGCAGCTACTGAGTGAGTGCCACTAGGGATGTTATCTCAACTCATAGTAGCCGGAGATAAAAGATGTGTTTATTTTATATATTTGTGTGCAGTTTGTGTTTGTGTTGTGTCGATGAAGGATAGGATGTTGCTCGGGTTCCTTACACCTACCCTAAACACAGCGTGGCGGATTTACAAACAAAAATACTTTCAACATGGAAGAGATTGAATTCAAAATGGAATTTTTTTCTTCTAATAATTATTTTCTAACATTATTTATAATATTTCTTTAAATAGAGCCCAATAATTGGAAGCATTGGGAACTCCCCCTTGTGATTAATAAGCTGATAAGATCCTCCTTGGTTGACCTTCTCTATGTCAAAAGGGATTCCCAAGTGGGTATAAACTTGCCTCCCATATTATGACGGGCAATAATCGATCTCCTTAGAACTAAAATAAGCACTCCTACTTGAAAAGATCTAGGATGGACCAATATATTGTGAGCTTGAAACCTTTTAGCTTTATACAACCCGAGATTTTGGCATGCCCGTAGGCATCTCTCCTCCAAACCATCGAGCTCTTGTAATCGACTTGGCGTTCTGCTTTGTTGTGATCTTGCTACCTACTGCTATCCTTAGTGATGAGAGTTGGACTTCCAATGGTAGAATGGATTCGGACCCATCCACTAAGGAGAAAAGAGTAGACTGAGTTGGAGTTCTATATGTGGTGTGATAGGCCCATAGTGCTTCAACTAACTGATCATGCCACTATCACTTGTTGTTGTTGAGGGTCTTCTTTAGAATTTGGATGATCATTTTATTGAAGGATTTTGCTAAGATTTTTGCATTCGGGTAGTTGATGGTAGAATATCTCCAATCTATGTTTTGTCTCTAGAAAAATTATTGATCTCAGTGCTCTTGAATGCAATACCATTATCAGATATAATTCGTCAAGGCACTCCAAACCTATATATGATATGGTTCCCAAAATATGGAGCACATGCTAAGCTGTGACCTCTCTAAGTGAAATCTCCTTCACCCATTTGGAAAAGTAGTCATTAGCAACTAAGATGAACCAATGACCCTTGGAAGGAGGATCAATTAGACCCACTATGTCAGTACCTCAACACTCAAATGTCTATGAGCCAATGTAGGATGTAGATTGTTGGGTGGTTGGTGTAGAACCACATCATATATTTGACATTAGTGGCATCACCTAGCCATATCCATGCAATCTTTGATCATTGACGATCCATAGTATCATAGTCTCTTGATCTTGGGTTTCATCTTCAGACCAGATTGGTTGGCTCCACATAATCCTAAGTGTATGTCAGTCACGATCTTATGGGCTTCATGCTTGTCTAAACAACATAACCACATATGATCGAAAGATCACCAAAATAAGACACCATCCATAAGGGCATAAGAAAGTGCTCTCTATTTCATCTAATGGGCTTAAGACTTCTCTTGAGGTAGTTTGCCATTATTTTGGTAATCCATGAATTGTTGCCTCCAATCTAACTCTCGTCCTTCTTGGCAATGGAAACCTCTCCTTTAGGAGAGTAATTTTTGATGAGTACAATATCAATAAGAGATAAGACTTATCAATTTTAGACCTTTATTGATATGTACTCATCCTCTAGACATGCCAACTCCCTAGCAAGCTTGGCTAAAGCTTATGCTACGATGTTCTCTCCTCGAGGAATCTTATAAAAAGTAACCATTGGGATTTGGGCCAACAACTCAATGGTGTATTTGTGGTAGTGATGGAGCTTGGGCTTTATAACCTTATAAGACCCAGCGATTTGGTTAATAATTAACTGAGAATCCCCAAAGATGTTGATGTTTTGGATGCTTAGAGTAATGGCTAACACCAGACTAGAAATTAGAGCCTCATATTTAGCTTCATTATTGGTGAAAGAATTGGACAGATGGTATGAGAATCCCATCACATCTTGGTCCTGAGCTAAGAAAACTATTCTTACCCCTGGCTTTCTTGAAATAGTAGATAATGGTTCTTCTCCTCTATGAGAGGAAGTCGCACCATCAAAGTATATCTCTTAGCGATGAATGCTAGCATCCCCTTAGTTCACAATTTGTTTATCGTAGAGATCATCACTAAGTGGAGAGTCAACAAGAAGTTGGTATGCTGCTAAGAAATCTACTAGCGCTTGTCATTTCACCACATGGAGGGGTACAAAGGTAATGTCAAACTATGAGAGGATCAAGGACCGTCGTGCCAATCATCAGGATAACATCAGCCATTTCATGAGATACTATAGTGGATTGATCCTAGAGATTTAGTTTACCTAATGAGGAAGCACGTAGTGTTGTAGCTTTTGGGATGCAAAGATTAAAGCTAGGCATTGCTTCTCAGTGGGTGGATAATTAGCCTCATTAGGGATTAAACAATAGTTGAGGTAGTAGAGAGTGTTTTCCTTCCCTTCGTCATTGGTTTGGGGAAACAAAGCACCAAGGGAGTCATGTAACATAGTAGTGTAAAGTATGAGCCGCTTACCCAGGATAAGGGCTATTAGAACTGACGACGTCATCAGGTAATGTTTGATGTATTCAAAGGAATCCTCACACTTGTCATCCCACTTGAACTGAGCATCCTTTTTGACAAGTGCTGACAATGGCTAACATCTTTCTAATAAGTTTTTTATAAAGCATCTTAGATACGCCAACCACCCTTGGAATGATCTGAGTTGAGTTAAACTTTTATGGGGTGGCATTTCTAATATCGCCTGATCTTCTCCAGATTGATTTGATTCCATGGTGTTGGATAATAAACCCAATGAATTTTCCTAAAGCTACTCCGAACGCATATTTTAGGGGTTTCATTTTGAAGTTAAATTATCTTTACTATTCAAAGAATACTCTCAAGTCAAAGAGATGGTCTTCCTTTTCTCTACTTTTGACCATGAGATCATCGACATAGCAGTCGAATTGATGATGAATGAGTTCTTCAAAGATTCAAGTCATAGTCCGCTGGTATGTAGCATCGATATTTTTAAGGCTGAAAGGCATCACCTTATAACAATAGATTCCGATCAGGGTTCTGAAAGTAGTGTTTCTTATCTTCAAGGGCTATCTTTATTTGGTTATATCTAGATGAGCCATCCATGAAAGAGAAGACTACATTTGATAAGACAATTTCCACCATCAACTCTGGGATTGGTAGTGGAAATTCATATTTTATACATGCCTTATTTAAATCCATAAAATTGACATATATGTGAATTTGATAATTCTTTTTCTTAACTAGGATGACCTTGGCTAGCTAGGTATGGTATTTTTCTTCCTAGATGAATCCATCATCGATTTGTTTCTTGACTTCATAAATGATCTTTTATTCTATGTCTAATCGCATGTGTCTAGGAGCTTGCTTGATAGGGTTAGCAGTAGGCTCTATTACTAGTTTATGGACTGCTACATCAGAAGCCAATCCAAGCATCTCTTTATAACTCCATGCAAAGTAGTCCATAAACTCAATTAATTGCATACTAAGTAATTGGTTTCAATTTCATTCAATAAAGAACTGATGTATGTCGGGCGTAGATTTTCTTTCTTTCCTAACTAGATTTCTTAGAGCTCATCGATGGTTGACTTGATCTCTTCTTCAAACCCTGGTGATGCATCTTTGACTTCAAAATCATATGAATCATCTGAAGTTTCTAAGCATAGCTGCTCATATGAGTTAATATAATTTGAAAAGAACCTATCATATTCCAAATGATTGGTGATGACTAAGCATTAATCGTCATCATCGACTAGACCCACTATACTGAATCCTAGTCTCAATCTTGATTGAGAGCTATTTCATTTGTTCTTCCATATTCTTTCAAAATAGTCTGACCTATACTTTGACCAAGTATGTGGGATTAACCATTTTTTTCCTAAATTATGAACACATGGCAAGTACCAATTGAAAAGTAATTCTATTAAATATTTATTTGAATCATCCTCAAGTTCTACATTTAACTTCTTGAATTGAGGATGATGCTCATAGAAATAACCTCTGATTCTTCATAGCTATGGATGACTTAGGGGGTTCCTTAAGTACCAAACCCTCAGCTTTTTGAGAGAAAAGTAGGGTTAGAGCTAAGGTTCCCAACTGATGCCTAATTGTTTCACTTATATATTTGGATACACTTATGCTTTGCTTTTGAGCCCGATCTTCATCACTATCTAGCTCAAGTGTCGCTTCCAAGGGAATCTACTGCTGAGAAGAGCTAGATGATGTGCTAACCATATAAGACTTATCTTCTATTGGGTGGCCAATAAGGAGGTTTTCCACCAATGGGACATAGGTAAGAGTAATTAATTCATCTAATTAAAGGTTCAACTTATTTAACCCATAAAATCAACTTAATTACATTTCCTAAAATTAAATGAAATCATTAATATGGGAATGGGTTTAAATCAACAAGTGATGATTTTTTTCTCCTCTTTAAATCAAATCAAATCCAAAACTTAATTAATAAAGAAGCTTTGGTTTGCTTGAAATAATCTTATTTGATTTGATTGACCTTAAGAACTAGTTTGGTTGAATGAATCACATGCTCATATTTGATTGTCCTCTTTCCAATCATGTTAAATTTGGAATGTCATTTAAATTTATGCATCAATCATTTCAAAATAAAATAAAATAAAATGGATTACATTTATGTAAGATTACATGTGTTTATTTAATTTAATATATGTGTGACTATTATCACTATTAAAACCAAATGTATTTTTCAAAAGCATATAAGTCAATAATAATATGTGTTATGATGCTAGTTGTAAATACATAAGAAAGGCATGTGCTTATAACTTAACTGTATGAATGTTGAGTTCACTTTCCTCTATTTATGTGTTGATTTATATAAGATAGAATGGTAATGGATATATAGTCTGGACATCCTGGGAACACAAGACTTTAGCTAGCCCCAAGGAGGTCATTTGATTACCTCACTTCCCTAGTTTAACAATGGCATGTACCCATTTGATTTTCGTTCTTATGTATTTCAACATTAGAATTTGGATAGAACTTTAATTCATATATATAAATGATTCAATAAAAAAAATGTGCATGGCTTTATTTCCTTCATTTATGTATACATCCATGTTGTCCAATAAAAGCAAGTTTAAAGTCTGGACATCCTAGGAATACGAAGCTTTAATTAGCCCCAAGGAGGTCATTTGATTACCTTACTTCCCTTGTTTAATAACAACATGTACTTGCCTATATCTTTGTACATGTATATGTATATGTGATTAGTTAATGAAAATCTCATTTTACATTAAAATTGCATGCATTCATAGTTGACTAAGTGGTTGAATTAATTATCCATATTATTTGGATCTTACTTCCTATGTTCATGTATATAAATTTACATATTTTGAATGCAAATGGGTATATAGTCTTGGCATCCCGAGAATATGAGGCTTTAGCTATCTCTAAGGAGGTCATTTGATTACCCTACATCCCTGGTTTAACAACAGCACATGCCTATTTAATTTCATTCTTATGTCCTTTTTGCATAAGAATTTGGATTAAGTTTTAAGATAATATGTTTAAATAATTCAATCAAATAAAATATAAATTCTAAACATACATATACATTCATCATTTAAGTGTGCTAAAATATGTTGCACATATAGATACACTTAGTATTAAATCATATGCATGTTACATGTGATGGAAAGGAATGATTTAATATATGTCAGGTGCTAGTAATTCAATTAAATTAATCTTAACATGTCTTTCATTTTGAATGGGATTATTTAAAGTTAACATAAACTTAGGATTAATTAAATCATTTAATAAGCCATTCACTAAAGAGAACTAAATCAAATTAATAAACTTTAGAATGTGACTTATGAAAGAGTGCAATCCTCTTATCCTCTCTTTATAACACTTAGTTGCTAAGTGTAATCAGATGAAACAAAAGAAAACACAAATTAAAATTCTCAAATAAACTACTTCAAGTGAAATCAACCTTTGATGTTAAATTGAATCCTTCTACACTTAGAAAATACAACACTAATGCCTAACAAGACTTACAACATAGGCCTTAATATATACATTATAATTAAGTCACCACTTCTAGATCTAAGTTAAGACGGTGTATGATGTGATGTATGCTTTGTTTTATGATGTATTATTTTAGATTGGATATTAGGGTGTATCCTTCATAGACTAGATGATAGGCCAATATAGCCAATTATGTTTTCTTAGGGATTATGCTTATGGATTCATAAAAATTAATGTGAATGTTATTTTTGTGTTGCTTAAATCCTTAAGCATGATCCAAGTTAGACGTGGGCTTACATGTGTAGGGTGCTATGCTAAGTATAAATTATAAATACAACTTGGGATTATATGTATATTTAGCTAACCTCTATTTTGTATGTGTAGTTAGATTTACTTTTCCCACATAAATATAATTGTTGCAATAGGAATTAGGATTAGTGTTGTGGGGGATTAGGATGAGTAGTGGCCAGAAGGCATTGTCCTAGGGTGTTCTGTGATGCCATTAACATAAGCACCATCCATATCAAAGAAGGAACCAAATTAGAAATGGAGATATAAAGAAAGAAGACCCCCACAATATTTAATACAATTATAATAATTATTTCATATTCTAGGTTGTATAAGGGTAGAGCTCGACTACCCATCATTTCTCTCATCAGATTGTATGGCGGTACCCAACCGAACTGACCTTTTATTGTTTTACCATAGTTTATATAATTGTTTGATGTTATGTTTACATTGTACATTAGGACGGCATGCTTTCATAGTTTCTTAAATGATTGATGCTTTAATGTGTGGGTCATATTAGTCTCTTAGGATAAAAATAACTTTTTCTATCAAGCTAATCACTCATAACTAAATTTTAAATAACTCATAATCTCATCATATAGCCTAAGACATAAATAAGATAATTAAAAGATTTAGCAACCCTTAGCTATATTGTTGTATGTTTCACATCATGCATGCATTATTTCTCTCTTGACCATGGAGGATCTCCATCCTTGCGATAAAGAATGACTTGTGAGGGCATCCATTATGGTGGAGAACACCTTCTAGCTGATTTGACCCATAACCTATTTCATCATGCATTTAGGCATAAGAAATCCTAAAGCCTCTATCAAAATGATGTTTATAAAATGAAATAAAATTTGAAATAATTTTGCATCTATAGATTAAGTCATATGCTCATAAAACTCATGCTCTAGTCTCTTAGGGAGTGTGTTTAGGACTTTAGTCTCTTTCTAATTAAATAACTACCCTAGCTATCTTGCAATTCACAAGACTAGATGCATGGTTTTAAAATCGTAGGAGGAGTTACCTGGCAGCCACTCTAGATGGTTATAAGTCAAGAAGTCAGATAATTTATTCTCTCTTATTGAGGTAAACCCTTATGTCCACCTGTCGCTTAGATTTAGGTTGTGGTTTAGGTCATACTAAAGCTCCCTAGATTTAGGATCTGAGGTAGCTATTTCCTTCAGGCTATGAGCATAAATCCTCACCTCTTAGGCATCCCCACAACCTTGTGTTGGTGGATTATAAGCCCTAGTTATCTAATTAAATTTCAACTCAAAATATATAAATCTCCTCAACTTCAAAATTATAAAGCCCAACCATAAGATAAATTGGAATGCTCACTAGGCTTCCTAGTATCATGAGCATTCCCTACTTATTTCATTCAAATTCCAAAAATAAGTCATCTCATTGAACTTTCCCAATTGATTTTCTAAATATAATAAATCCTTTGATAGTCTAACCTTGAATTCTTTGAAGATGATATTTGTCTACTTTAATCGAGAGTATTCTTAGGAAATTTCATTTCCTAAGATGTAATTAATTATGGAGGCTTGCCTCCATAGGAAATTTAAGAACCTGGTTTAATATAATTCCTACTTTATTCATCCATATAAAGTAGGGGAAAAATCTCTGGTATATTTGAATACCCATCATGCCTTAGGAGTCTTTGTTACATGATTAGGTCTATTGTAGGGTGATGCCTCTATCTTTTGAGATATTACATCATATTTCAATGTTGTACCCGATCACATCAAAAGCAACCCCCCCCCCATACACCCAAAAATAAACACCACAAGGCCCTCTCACCCTGTTCATTGAATCATCTCAACATCATCCTTTCTTTTTGGAGTTTGAAGATGTCGATCCTCAAGTAGGAAAGGGTTCTTAGACTCATAATGTTGATTAATACGCCTGGGTTGACCAGAACTCTAGATAGCCTATATTTTCCAACATCCACTGTAATGTAAAGAGACAGTTGTGCCCGGTCATCCCTAGGAGTAAGTCTTCATCACTGAATGTAACTCTTAAGATGACCTTTGAGTGGAATTTCACCTCTTTAGTAGTGGTCAGTTGAGCTAAGCATATCTCTAGATCAAGTAAGGCCTTGATTAGAGATTCCCTTATCTTTTTGGATAAGATAAGGTCATCATATATGCTTAACTTAGCTGGAAACTATCTAAGGTGAGCTAGGACATTGTAATCAACTCTAGCTTGGTCCTCCATAAGCATATCCATGGGTGGAACATCCTATGGAGGCACTATCTGCTAACTGGAACCAATGACTTGCTTACCCTTATCCAGAAGTGCTACTTTAGGAGGTAGAACTTTGGCACTGCATAGATTGACTTCCATGACTTCTTGGAATGATGAGCTTATGGACAGTTCTACCTTCTCACTGGGCATACCTACAACTTCTCCTATGGGATCCTCAGAGCCAGTTGACTCCAAATCAATCTAAAGAGATGAACCTAATTGATTCAAAGAAGGATATTCTCACTCTGAATTAGAAAGGAAAGAATCTGAACTACTAGAGTTGTTATTTTTATTTAGACTAAGAGAGCTTTCAATAATAATAAAATTAAGAGAATCAGAAGTAGACAATATATAAGTAGAATTAGCTTTCTTCATTAATTTATTTTTGGGTGGAGGGACATGATAGAAATCAAGTAAAGTAAGCGGAGTAAGGGATTCAGAGCTCTTATTCACAGATACAACATTCATGCCGGTATAAGAGGATCTAGTAGAAGAGGTGGTAGCTACAACGGTGGAGGGAGTACTGGACTTAGATGGTGACTGTGCTATTGGACTATCCCAAGAAAGTATGGTGTGCTACTGCTACTATTGGGCTATCACCCTCCCCAAATTATCCTTTGCAACTAGCAAACCTTCCTTATTGTTGGAGTTTTGATCTATTTCTGACACCTACAAGGAAGGCTTTTTGATCTTAGAAATGATCTTTTTAGTGGTTTGGGATAGGGAGATATACTATCCTTCTTTGGTCTTAAGAGGACCGCAGGTATCCCCAAGGATTACACTAACATAATTGGATGGTTGTGCTAATAAGTATTCCTTAGGGATAACTTGGCTCCCAACTTATTTTTGCACTCAAGCTAGTCTTTAAAAGTGATACAATCCTCTAATAAATGGCCTAACATGCAGTGGTAGGGGTAGTAGCTAGGATCATCGCTCTTGCCCATTTCCTTCAGCCTCTTAGGCTCTCGTAATAGAAAGTCAGATTTCTTTAAGAGATTCTGAAAGATTTTCCTAACTACCTCCCTCTTGAATGAATATAGTTTATTCAATCAATTGGATAGAGTATGTGGAAAGTAGCTACCTGGTGATGGATATGAATACCCGGTAGGTTGTTTGAGATGGTGGAAATGGTCTATCAGCTGCAGTGTATGTTGGCCTAGGTGGTGCAAAAGGAGGTGGAAAAGGAGGTTGCTGAATTGATAGTCTCTCATCAACTCTAGGCACTTCCCTCTATCCACGACTTGCCTGGCTTCTTCTCAAAGCTTCATGTCTTGGGCCTAGATGATTGATTGGGAAAAGGCAACTATTTAGCTTCCTCTTGTAGGCTAGGTGCCTTGTAGATTAATTTATCGAATGTTTTGATGGTAAAGCCCTTAAGCATGAAGGTGATCGGGCCATAGATATTCTTGAGAAGAATCACAATGGCATGCTATTCGGACAGCTATGGTTCATATTTTATGCTCAGGTTGCGCGGCCTGAGAATGTAATCAACAAGGGACTCATTGAGTTTTTGTTTCTCTACAATGAGGTCGCCTACAGTCACCCTCTACTATGCACCAACAAACCTCTTGATGAGGAGGTGCTCCAACTCAGCAAAAGTCTTCATCGAACCGTTGGCCAGTTTGGCGTATCAATCAATTGCAACACCTGACAGACTGGTAATGAAAAGGCAGAAGAGGAGTGCATTGCTACCACCAGTGTTGCAACAGTCGACTCTAAAGTGTACAATGTGTTATCATGGGTTCCCACTTCCATCAAAGATCTTGAAGGATGGTGGCACAAAATACTAAATAAAATAAAAACTAAATAAAAACCTAAACCTAAAAAATAAACCTAAAAATTAATAAAAATTAAATCCTAAACCCTAAACTAAAAAAAAACCCTAAACCTTAAATAAACAAAATTAAATAAACATAAACCTAATCTAAAATAAATTAAAATAAAATAATTAAAACCTAAACCTAAACCTAAAATAAACTAAACCTAAACATTAAACTAAAATAAAATAAATAACCTAAAATAAGCCTAAACCTAAACCAAAAAAAATCCAAAAAGTAAACATAAAATAAAAACCTAAAACTTAAACATAAAAAAAATAAAATAAAAACCTAAACCTATTCCTAAAAATAAATAATAAAACCTAAACCCAAAAAGATAAATAAAAATAAAAATCAACTAAAAAATAAACCCAATCCTAAAAGAAAAAAAAACTAAACTAAAATAAAAAAAAACTTAAAATAAATAAACTAAAATAAAAAAATAAAAAAATAAACCTAAATAAAAATATAAAATAAAATAAACTCAAATAGATAAAAAGTAATCTAAATAAACCTAAACCTACTAGTTTACTTAAATTTTTTTAAAAAAAATCTAAACCCTAAATCCTAAACCCTAAATCCAAATCCCTAAACCCTAAAACCAACCCTAAACCCTAAACCTACAACCTTAAACCTACAACCCTAAACCTACAACCCTAAACCCTAAACCCTAAACCTACAACCCTAAACCCTAAACCCTAAAACCCTAAACTCTAAACCCTAAACCCTAAACCCTAAACCCTAAACGCTAAACCCTAAACCCCAAACCCTAAACACTAAACAAACCTTAAACCTAGAGCCCTAAGAATGGGCAAAACCTTGACGGTAGGAACATCACCATCAACTATGCTTAGTGGAGGTGAAGGCGAAGGCAATGGTTATCACAATGGTGGTGGGGGATCTGGAGGTGCTGGTGAATATGGAGGTGGTGGTTGGAGCAGTGGTGGTTATGGAGGTGAGAGGAGCGATGAAAGTTATAGCCATGGTGGTGGCGAAAGGAGAGATTGAGGATATGATGGTGGATCCCGCTACTTGAGAGGCAGGGGTTGGTTCTGATGGAAACTGGAAAAACTAAAGAACAATCGATCTGATCTGCTGCTTATGGAACTATCTTTACAACAGAGATGGTTCTACTTATCTTAGGGTTATGATTTGCTCTATGGGTGCTCATTTTTGATCTATGTTGTCGCTTGTGTCTTAGAAAACTTGGGGTGCTACTTGGTTGATGAAATTGAAAAGAAGAAATGTTGAATCTGAATTTATTCTTTATTAAAAAAAAAACCTTAAACCCTTAACCCAAAACCTAAAATGTAAACTATAAACCCTAAACCCTATATCCTAAACTGTAAACCCTAAAAACCCTAAACCCTAAACCCTAAACCCTAAACCCTAAACCTTAAACCCTAAACTAATACTAAACCCTAAACCCTAAACCCTAAACTATTCCTAAACCCTAAACCATAAACTAAACCTTAAACCTTGTATAAAGATGTCATTAGGAGTGGATCTAAAGATTGACCTAATCCTAACATAGTTATGGTAGCTAAAGAAAATATCTTTAAGAGACTTTCCCTTGATTATTAGAGATTTGAATACCCTAAACCCTAACTCTAAATCATATTATAATTCCATATATTAAATTATAATCTAGCATCATATATTTGAGCATGTAGTGATGTGGTTTTAGATGTTATAAGATGTTTTGAAATGTTTTAGTATATTACGATATTGTACTCTATAGTCTATATTAATATAAAACATAAAAAATTGACTTAATAAATGAGATGATGAAATTTGTTAAATTTGAACTGGGAATTAGGTTGTAGTACCAAAGGTGTGCTATGCCACACGTAGTCTAAAAAGTTAGATTTTATGTTCAAAATAAATATTATATGTTGTAGCTAAACCTAAACCTAAAAAAAAATAAAATAAAATAAAATAAAAACCTAAACTAAAACCTAAACCTAAACCTGAACCTAAAAATAAAATAAAATTAAAAATAAAAATAAACTAAAATAAAATAAATAATAACCTAAACTAAAGTAAATAAAATAAAATAAACCTAAGAGTAAAAAACCTAAATAAAATAAAATCTAAATGTAAAATAATATTAAAATAAACCTAAAATAAAATAATACAAAAACTAAATAAAAATCTAAACCTAAAAAAAAACCTAAAAATAAATAAAAAATAAAATCTAAACCCTAAACTAAAAAAAACCTAAGCTTAAAATAAAAATAAAATAAACCTAAACCTAAACTAAAATAAACTAAACTAAATTAAATAAAACCTTAACTTAAACCTAAAATAAACTAAACCTAAACCTAAACCTAAACTAAATAAAATAAAAAAAACTAAAAATAAACCTAAACCTAAACTAAAAAATAAAACCTAAAAATAAACCTAAACCTACAAAAATAAAATAAAAACCTAAACTTAAAATAAAAATAAAAAAATAAAACCTAAAAAAATAATAAAAACTCAACTAAAAGTAAACTAAACCTAAACCTAAACCTAAATAAACTAAAAAAAACCTAAACTAAATAAAAAACCTAAAATAAAACCACCTACCCTAAACTCTAAACCCTAAACCTACAACCCTAAACCCTGAACCCTAAAACCCTAAACCATAAACTCTAAAACCTATGACCCTAAACCCTAAACCCTAAACCTCAAACACTAAACCCTAAACCCTAAACCCTAAAACCCAAACCCTGAATACCTAAAAACTTAAACATAAAGTAAATAAAACCTAAAAATAAAATAAATAAATAAACCTAAGCCTAAATAACATAGTGAAAATAAAATAAAACTAAAAACTAAATTAAAACCTAAACCTAAACCTAAACCTAAGCCTAAACCTAAAACTAAACCTAAACCTAAACTTAAAAAAAATAAATAAATAAATAAAAACTTTAACCAAACTAAAAAATAAAATAAACATAAATATAAAAAACCTAAATAAAATAAAAACTAAATGTAAAATGAAAATAAAATAAAAGGAAAATTAAATAAAATAAAAACTAATTTAAAACCTTAACCTAAAAGATAAACCTAAAAATAAAACCTAAACCTAAAATAAATAAAATAAACCTAAACCTAAACCTAAACCTAAACTAAACTAAACTAAAATAAATAAAAATAAAACCTAAACCTAAAATAAACTAAATTTAAACCCTAAACTAAATAAAATAAAACAAACTAAAAATAAACCTAAACCTAAACTAAAAAATAATACCTAAAAATTAACCTGAAATAAAAACCTAAACCTTAACCTAAAAAAATAAAATAAAAACCTAAAACTAAACCTAAAAATATAAATTTAAACCTACACCAAAAAATAAAATAAAAATAAAACTAAACTAAAAAAATAAAACTAAATCAAAACCTAAACCTAAAAGATTAACTAAAATAAATAAACCTAAAATAAATAAATTAAACTAAATAAAAATAATAACAAACCTAAATAAAAATAAGAAATAAACCTAAAAACCTAAACATAAACTAAATAATACCTAAAAATTAAATAAATAAAAAAATGTAAACCTAAATAAGATAAATTAAATTAAATTAAAACAAAACCTAAACTAAAAGCTAAACCTAAACCTAATCCTAAACATAATATAAAATAAAATAAACTAATAAAAATAAACTAAAATAAAAAATAAATAATAACCAAAACTAAACTAATAAATAAAATAAACCTTAGAATAAAAACATTAATAAAATAAAAGCTAAAACTAAAATAAAAATAAAATAAAAATAAAATAAACCTAAAATAAAGACTAAATGAAAACCTAAAAATAAAACCTAAATCATTAACTAAAAAAACCTAAACCTAAAATAAAAATAAAATAAACAAAATAAAATAAACTAATCCTAAACGTAAACCTAAACTAAATAAAATAAAATAAACTAAAAATAAACCTAAACCTAAACTAAAAAATAAAACCTAAAACCTAAAAAAATAAAATAAAAACCTAAACCTAAAAATAAAAATAAAACCTAAACCTAAAAAAATAAAAATTAAACCAAAACCTAAACCTAAACCTATAAAATAAATTAAAATAATAAACCTAAACTAAAACAAATAAACCTAAAATAAAAAATACCTAACCCTAAACCCTAAACTCTAAATCCCACCTCTGACCTAAACTCTACCCTATACACTAAACTAAAACCCTATACCCTAAATCCTAAACCTGGATAAACCCAAAATCCTACCCTAAACCCTAAACCTAAATAAACCCTGCCCCACCATCTACCCTAAACTCAAACCCTAAACACTCAAACCCTAAACCAACTCTAAAACCTAAACTAAATAAAAAAATAAATAAAATAAATACCTTAACCTAAAATAATGTAAAATAAAATAAAAAACATAAACTAGAACCTAAACCTAAACCTAAACCTAAACCTAACCTTAAAAAAAACTAAACTAAAATAAAATAAATAAAAATCTAAAGTAAAATAAAAAAATAAAATAAACCTAAAAATAAAAAACTTAAATAAAATAAAAATTGAAAATAAAATAAACCTAAAACAAAATAAAATAAAAACTAAATAAAAAGCTAAACCTAAAAAATAAACCTAAAATTAAATAAAAAATAAAACCTAAACCTAAAATAAACTTAAATCTAAACCTAAACTAAAATAAATGAAACTAAAATAATTAAAAACTAAAATAAACTAAACCTGATCCCTAAAGTAAATAAAATAAAGTAAACTAAAAATAAACAAAAACCTAAACTAGAAAATAAAACATATAAATAAACCTAAAACCAAAACCTGAAAAATAAAATAAAAACCTAAACCTAGAAATCAAAAATAAAACCTAAACCTAAAAAATAAAATAAAAATAAAACTAAACTTAAAAATAAGCATAAACCTAAACATAAACATTAGAAAAAAAAAGGCTAAAATAAAAAAACCTAAACTAAAATAAATAAACATAAAATAAATAATCTAAACTAAATAAAAAAAATAAACTTAAATAAAAATAAGAAATAAAATAAATAAATATAAATAATAAATATTCTAAATAAACCTAAACCTACCAGTTTACTAAATTTAAAAATAAATGAAAAAATATTAAACCCTAAACCTTAAATCCTAAACCCTAAACCCTAAACCCTATAACCATCAACCTTAAACCCTGGCCAAAACCCAAACTAACTTAACTAACCCTAACCTCCCTAAACTCCCTAAATCTTAAAACTCTAAACTCTAAACCCTAAACCATAACCCACCTAAAGTAACCCAACCCCAACCTGAAACACTAAACCCTGACCCTCAAACTCTAAATCCTAAACTGGACCTAAACTGAGCTCAACCCTAACCTACCCTAAAGCCTAAACCCTAATAAACCTAAACCATAAACCCTAAAACCTAAAACCTAAACCTAAACTAAATAAACTAATAATAAAATAAATCAAAAAATGTAAACCTAAATAAAATAAAAAAAATAAAAAAAATAAAAAATCTAAACTAAAACCTAAACATAAACATAAAAAAATAAAATAAAATAAATAAAAACCTAAACTAAACTAAAATATAAAATAAATTTAAGAATAAAATAAAAACTAAATGTAAAATAAAAATAAAATAAACCTGAAATAGAATAAAATAAAAATTAAATAAAAACCTAAACCTAAAAATAAATAAAAAGGAAAACCTAAACCCTTAACAAAAGAAACCTTAACCTAAAATAAAAAAAATAAACAAAATAAAATAAAACTAAAAATAAACTAAAATAAATTGAACTAAAATAAATAAAACCTAAACCTAAACTATATAAAATAAAATAAACTAAAAATAAACTTAAACCTAAATTAAAAAAAATAAAACCTCCAAATATACCTAAATTGTAAACCTAAAAAAATAAAATAAAAACCTAAACCTAAACTTAAAAATAAAAAAATAAAACTTAAACTCAAAAATAAAATAAAAATAAAACTCAACTAAAAAATAAACTTAGACCTAAAAAATAAATTTAAAAAAAACCTAAAGTATAATAAATAAACCTAAAATAAATAAACTAAACTAAATAAAAATAAAAAATAAACCAAAATAATAAAAATAAATTAAACTCAAATAAATAAAAAATAAACTAAATAAATGTACAACCCTAAACCCTATACCCCTTACCCTAAACCCTAAACCTTAAACCCTAAACTAACCAGAAACCCTAAATGCTAAACTATCCCTAAACCCTAAGAATGGGCAGAACCTACATAGCCAGAACATCACCATTAACAAGGCTCAATCTAGATCTGGCAGTGGAGGCAAAGTCGTAGGTCGTGGTTATCAAAGTGGTGGTGGGGAATCTTGAGGTGCTTGTGGATATGGAGGTGGTGGTCAGAGAAGTGGTAGTTATGGAGACGGGAGGAACGATGTAGGTTACAGCCATGGTGGTGGCGGAGGGAAAGTTAGGGGATATGACGGTTGAGCCTGCTACTCGAGAAGCGGTGGTCATTCTGATGGGAATTGGAGAAACTGAACAACGACCAATCCGATTTGCTGTTTATGGAACGGTGTCTTTAAAGTTACGATAGATCTACTTATCTAGGGTTTTTGATTTGCTCTATGGGTGCTCATTTTTGATCTATGTCACCGCTTCTGTCTAAAACTTGGGGTGCTACTTGGTTGATGAAATCGAAAAGAAGAAATGTTGA
Organism: Cymbidium sinense; assembly: GCA_021442155.1. Classification (NCBI taxonomy): domain Eukaryota; kingdom Viridiplantae; phylum Streptophyta; class Magnoliopsida; order Asparagales; family Orchidaceae; genus Cymbidium; species Cymbidium sinense. The sequence continues at coordinate 370,498 of JAKCPB010000221.1, read as the reverse complement.
ATATGAATTTGTTCTCTGTTAAAAAAAAATCATATTCCTAAATAAAAATCAAAAGTAAACCTAAGTAAAAATACATAATGAAATAAACTCAAATAAATAAAAAATAAACTAAATAAACCTAAACCTACCCGTTTACTTAGTTATAAAAAAAAAACACCCTAAACTCTAAATCCTAAACCGTAAATACTAAAACTAAGCCTAAACCCTAAACACTAAACCCTAAACCTAAAAACCTAAACCTACAACCCTAAACCCTAAACCTTAAACCCTAAAACACTAAACCCTAAACCCTAAACCCTAAACTCTCAAACTAAACCTAAACTCCAAATTCTAAAAAAATCATAAACCCTAAACCCAAAACTACATCTTGACTAAACCCCCAGGCCAAACCTAAACTAAACCCAACCTAAACATTAAATTCAAAATTGTCCCTAAAACCTAAACTTAACCCTAACCCTAAACCATAAACCATAAAATCAAAACCTAACACTGATCCTAAATCTGAGCTACTGACTCCAATCCTAAACTGAGCCTATCACACCTAAACTAACCCTCCAAACCCTAAACCTCACCCACCTAAACTCCTACCATAACTCCTTCACCAACCACACCTAAACCCTAAACCTGGGCCACTAAACCATCCTTCACTTGACTTAAAACCTAAACCAAAAAGAAAATAAATAAAAAAACCTAAATAAAATAAAATAAAACTAAACTAAACCTAAACCTAAACCTATTAATTAAATAAAATAGAAAATAAAAATAAACTAAAATAAAATAAATAAAAAGAAAAAATAAACTAAAAATTAAAAAATCTAAATAAAATAAAATAAAAAATAACCTAAACCCTAAAGTAAAAAACCTAAACATAAAAAAGTAAACCCTAAATTCTAAGTCCTAAACCTTAGACCCTAAAGATAACCCTAAACCTATAACCCTAAACCTACAACTCTAAACCCTAAACCCTAAACCTTAAAACCCTAAACTCTAAACCCTAAATTTTAAACCCTAAACCCTAAACCCTAAATCATAAAACCTTAAACCCTAAACACTAAATGCTAAACCCTAAAACCTTAAACTCTAAATCCTAAACCCTAAGCCCTAAATCATAAACCCTAAAACCTACAACCCTAAACCCTATACCCTAAACCCTAAACTAACCCTAATTTCTAAGAATGGGAAAAACTTTGATGGCAGGGACATCACCGTCAACTAGGCTCAGTCTAGGACTGACGGTTAACGTGAAAGTTGAGGTGGCAGTTATCGCAATGGTGGTGGGGGATCTCGAGGTGCTGGTGGATATGGAGGTGGTGTTCGGAGTAGTGGTGGTTATCGAGGTGAAAGGAGTGATGGAGGTTACAACTGTGATGGTGGCGGAGGGAGAGATCTAGGATATGATGGTAGATCCTGCTACTCGGGAGGCAGGGGTGGTTCTGATTTGAATTGGAGAAACTGAAGAACAACTGATCTGATCTACTACTTATGGAATTGTGTCTTTACAGTAGAGACAGTTCTACTTACCTAGGGTTTTTGATTTTCTTTATGGGTGCTAATTTTTTATCTATGTCATCGCTTCTATCATAAAAAACTTGGGGTCCTACTTGGTTGATGAAACTAAAAAGAAGAAATATTGAATATGAATTTGTTCTCTATTAAAAAAAGCCTCAAATCATAAACCCTAAACCCTGAACTAAAGCTTAAACCCTAAACCTAAAACCTAAACCCTAAACCTTAAACCCTAAACCCTAAACACTAAGCCTTAAAAACCCTAAACCTTAAACACAAAATCGTAAACACTAAACCCTAACCCTAAACCCTAAACCCTAAACCCTAAACCCTAACCTCTAAATCCTAAACCCTAAAACCCTGAACCCTCAACCCTAAACCCTAAACCCTAAACCCTAAAACCATAAACCCTAACCCTAAAACCTACAACCCTAAACCCTAAACCCTAAACTAACCCTAAACCTTAAACCTAAAACTAACCTTAAACTAACCCTAAACCTTGAATAAAGATGTCATTAGGAGTAGATCTAAATAATGACCTAATTCTAACATAGTTTTGGTAGCTAAAGAAAATGTCTTCAAGAGACTATCCCTTGAATATTAGAGATCTCAATACCCTAAACCCTAAACCTAAATCATATTATAATACCATTCATTATAGTATAATGTAGCATATTATATTTTAGCATGTAGTGATGTGTTTTTGGATGTTATAAGATGTTTTGAAATGTTTTAATATATTATGGCATTATTCCTTATAGTCTATATTAATATAAATCATAAAAATATTGATTTAATAAATCAGATGATGAAATTTGTTAAATTTGAAGTGGAAATTAGGTTGTAGTACTAAAGGTGCGCTACGCCACTTGTAGTCTAGAAAGTAAGATTTTATGTTCAAAATAAATATTATATGTTGTAGGAAAGTGTAGCATCATATATCATAATATATTGTTCTGTGCATTTTAAATTCATTCAATATTTTACAATCATGCAGTCGAGCCTACACTAGCATTATTTATGAAAATGTTGACTTAGGCTTTAAAATGGTGGAGTTTGGCCAAATTCATAATAGGTAGAGCATGGGATCATAATATATTGTTTTAATTTAAAATATGTATGTGATACGACTAAAATATATAATTTTTTATTATTTACACTAATTTTATGATTTTTTTATCTTAAGCAATCCCTTATGATGTGATATGCAATATAATATAATTTAATATGTTATAGTGTATTATAATATAGGATGCCATAACATAGTGTAGCATCATGCATTATAGCATACTATTGTGTATTACTACTTATTATTTAGCATATTTTAGTTTGTTATAGTATGATGTAGTAGAGTTTGTATTGGTATAATTCATAAATATACTGATTTATTGGCTGAGATTATGGGATTTGACCAAATATAAAGTAAGCTTTTGGGAACATCATTGGGGGTGTACGATGATGTGTCATTTAATCAAAAGAATGGAATTTTGCATCCAAAATAAATGTTCATTTTTAAACCAAATTTTATAAATTTTTTGCTTAAATGGATTCATTTTAAGGTGTAATGTAAGATAATATATTATATGAAAGCATATTAAAATATAATGTACATAACAATATAGCTTCATATATATATATGAATGTGGTGGTGTGTTACTAAATGCTATTGTACATTTTAGTATGTTTTACTTTTGTTATAATACATTGGGTCAAAACACACCAAAATATTAATTTGAAGGTTGAGATGGAAGAATTTGGTCAAATTCACGTCACACACAAAGAAGCAACACCAAAATTATGCTATTTTGTACCATTTCTAATAGAAAAATAACAATTTTACATAAAAAATGAACATTATTCATATTTTTAGAAAATTTTGTTATTTGTTCCTTTTAAGTGATTCTAATGAGGTGTAATGTTAGATGATATATTATATTATAGCAAATTATAATATAACATCATATATTATAATATAATATAATATAGTGTGTTAATTCACACTATAATATGTTTAACATGATATTGTGTAGTTAGTTTGAGCTTGCACCATCACAAATCATAAAATATTGATTATAATGTTAAGATGTAATTTGATCCAATACATTGTTAGGCTTTTGGTTAAAGTATTAAAGGTGTGCATAAGAGAAGAAATATGATTTGATGAGAATTCCATGCCAAGGACATGGAGGGAGATCCGCTAGGGGATCACACATGCATTTGAAATGACATGTGAGGGGTCTATGTCAAGGGCATAGAAGAAGAAAATATGCTGGGGATATGGTTTGAATTTGATTTGATTATATGATTTGTAAAACGAAGATCCCTTAGGGATAAGAATCTATAATCCATTGAGGATTATGATTGAATCGACTTTAATTTGTTCTATTTCAATTGATGTGTAGGCAAATATGCTAGAGATATGGGCTCGAGTCCACTAGGGATCGGGTATATGAACCTTCTACTAGGAAAGTAGGTTTGGGCTATCCACTGGGGATTGAGATTTGAGTTTGATTTCATAGTTTTGTGTGGGGATGTATCCACTGGGAATAAGAGTTCAGTTAGATTTCCTTAATTTAGTCTATATTGGGGAAGTTTGTTTAATTTGGCTCCACTGGGGAGGTTGGTTTTGAATTTGATTTATTTGCTTGACATATTTATATATGATTTAGGGCTCCACTAGGAGAAGGGTATGATTTAACTCCACTAGGGAAAAATCATGTTAGGTATAATTTAATCTAAGTTATTGTATAGACCTTATTGGTGTGCGATGGACCCACTGAGAAGGGGCTATATTAGTCTTGACCTACCTCAGGTTTACAAATCCAAAGTGATAGTCTACCGACTGCAGATAGATCTAGCCAACCTAAGGGGTTCCCTTTCTTTGTGCAACGGTTGTGCTAGGAAGAAGGTGTAGCAGACTTACATCTTTCAAAGTGAGGAACAATTGTTGGGGTGACCTATTGGATGCACAACAAATTGAATCTAACCTAGGGAGAATACTAAGCCAATGCCACTAGGGACTTATGTCAACTCAAAAGTAGTTTGGATTAGTTTTATTTTAATTTCATGTGATTTGATATGGTTTAGTTTGGTTTAATTTGATTTTGAATTGAGGGAATATCCATTGGGATGTGAGCTCGGTCAAATTTGATAGATTTAATTTGTCAATCATGTTGGTGTGCGATGGACCTACTAAGAAGGGGCTATATCAGACTTGTCCAATCTCAAATTTACAAATCCAAAGCAATAGTCTACTGACTGTGGGGGAGAGCTAGCCAACCTAGGGGTTGCCTTTATGTGTGCAATAGCTGTGCTAGGAAGGAGTAGTAAACTTACATCTTCTAAAGCAAGGAACAACTGCTGGAGTGACTTGTTGGTAGCACAACAAATAGAACCCAACATAGGGCCCACTATTGAGTGAATGTCGCTGGGGACTTATATCAACTCAGGAGTAGACAAACGATTCCTATAGGGAGTTTTGCTGAAATTGCCCTAAAGATAGGATGCCTACTTGGGAAACTGTATCGCTAAGGGTGTCCTCCTAATCCACAACTGAATATATATTTTATTTATATATTTGTGTGGAGACTGTTGGTATGCAAGGGACCACAAAGGGGCTATTTTGACCTTAACCTATCTCAGATTTACTAGACCAAAGAAGAATCTGCACATCTACAGAATGGATTCTCTAACCACAGGGGTGGTTACTAGGAAAGGGGAACTGTCCAATCCGATAGTAACTTGGGGAATGTATAAATGGGTTCGCAAAGGATGTGATCCAAATATAGTGCCCATAGGGGAAATACTGCTAGGGGCATTATCTTGAGCCCAGAAAAAGAAAGCCTATATATGGCCAACTCAAGGAGAAAGTGAAGCGACTTACATCTAGCCATGAGTGGTGTATCCTAAGGTGCGAAACCAACCAACCTAAGGTGTATCCGCCAAGATGAGTGGTGTATCCATCATAGATAGTGAGAACCAACCAACCTAAGGAGTCCGTTGGTGTGCAACGATCAATCTAGAAAGAAAGTTTGTATGCTTACAACTTTCCAAGTGTTACTAATCATTAAGATAGTTTATCAACGGCAGCACATATTCTATTTGACCTACAATGACTATTAAGCAGGGAGCTCGTGGAAGGCCTGGACCCAAACTTGAAGTAGTCAGGAGGGAAGGCGATGCTTGGGGACTTATCCAAAACCTCAAATATACTTGACCCAATCAGTGCACGGAGGCTAATCTAAGAAGAATGTGTACCAGACTCACATCCTCTTAAACGTAACCAACATGAGTTAGCTTACCGGCCATGCAATCTACTAAACTAACAAGGCACTCGTCAGTGTGTAGTAGCCAAGTAAGGAATGAAAGCATAGCAAACTTACATCCTCCAAAGCAAGAACACTGTTGGGGTGACACACTAGGAGGGTAGCACATCAACCTGACCTAGAGCAGCTATTGAGTGAGTACCACTGGGGGTGTTATCTCAACTCAGAGTAGCCCAAGATAAAAGATATGTGTTTATTTTATATATTTGTGTGTAGTATGTGTTTTTGTTGTATCGATGAAGGATATGACGTACCTCAGGTTCCTTACAATTACCCTAAACACATCATGACAGATTCATAAATGAGAATACTTTCAACATAGAAGAGATTGAATTTGAAATGGAATTTTCATTAATGATAATTATTTTTGAAAATGATTTATAATATTTCTTTAAGTAGAGTGCATTGATTCAAAACATTGGATTCTCTCTCTTATGATTAATAAGCTGATAAGATCATCCTTAGTAGACCTTCTCTCTGCTAAAGGGCCTTCCCAAGTGGGTTCAAACTTGCCTCCCATCTTATGATGAGCAACAATCAGTCTCCTTAGAACTAAAATAAGCTCTCCTACTTGAAAAGTTCTAGGACGGACCAACTTATTGTGAGCTTGAATCATTTTAGCTGCATTGAGGTTTTGGCATGCTCAGCATCTCTCCTCCAAACCTTTGAGCTCTTCTAACCTCAACTTGATGTTCTACTCTATTATGATTTTGTTACCCATAGCTATCCTTAGTGATGGGAGTTGGACTTCTAATGGTAGAAAGGCTTGGGACCCATAAACTAAGGAGAAAGGGGTAGACTGATTTGGGGTTCTATATGTGATGTAGTAGGTCCACAAGGCTTCAACTAACTGCTCATGTCACTATCGCTTATTATTGTCAGTTTCTTCTTCAGTATTTGGATGAGAGTTTTGTTGAAGGCTTCTTCTAAGCTATTTGTCCTCAGGTAGTTGATGGTAAAATATCTCCAATCTATGTTGTGTCTCCGGGCAAAGTTGTTGATCTCAGTGCTCTTGAATGCAACACCATTATCAGATATAATTCTTCGAGGCACTTCAAACTTATATACGATATGGTTCTTAAAAAATTGGAGCACATGCTTAGGTGTGACCTCTCTGAGTGAAATCACCTTCACCCATTTGGAAAAGTATTCAGTAGCAGCTAAGATGAACCGATGACCCTTGGAAAAAGGAGGATCAATCGGACCCACTATGCTGGTACCCCAACACTTGAATGGCCATGAGGCCAATGTAGGATTTAGAATGTTTGGTGGTTGGTGTAGGACCACACCATGTATTTGACATTGGTGGCATTGCCTAGCCGTATCCATGCAATCTTTGATCATCGATGGCTAGTAGTATCCTAGTCTCTTGATCTTGGTTTTCATCTTTGGACCTGATTGGTTGGCTCCACATAATACTGCGTGTACCTCAGTCATGATCTTATGAGCTTTGCTGTTGTCTAAACAATGTAACAATGTATGATCAAAAGATTGCTAGTACAAGACATCATCCACAAGAGCGTAAGAAAGTGCTTTTTGCTTCATCTGCTAGGCTTAGGACTTCTCTTGAGGTAGTTTGCCTTTATTTAAGTAATCCATGAATGGATGCCTCTAATCTAACTCCACATCCTTCTTGGCAATGACAACCTCCCCTTCAAGAGAGTACTTTTTTTTGAGTTCAATATCAATAAGGGATAAGACTTGTCTATTTTGGACCTTTATTAATGTGGACTCATCCTCCAGACATGTCAACTCCTTGGCATGCTTGGCTAAAACATATGCTATGATATTCTCTACAGGAATCTTATAAATGGTAACCCACTCATTTGGGCCAAAACTCCATGGTGTTGCTTAACCTTATGGACACAACCATTTGGTTAATAACTAGTTAAGAATCCCCAAAGATGTTGATGTTCTGGATGCTTAGAGTAATGGCTAACTCCATACTGGCAAGCAGAGACTTATATTCAGCTTCATTATTGGTGTAAGGATTGGAAAAATGATATGAGATTCTCATCACATCACGGTCCAGAGTTACGAGAACTATTCCTACCCCTGCCATTCTTAGAATAGTAGATTCTAATTCTTCTCCTCTTTTAGAGGAAGTCGCACCAACAAAGTATATCTCCCAATGGTGAATGCTAGTATCCCTTAAGTTCATGATTTGTTCATCGGGGAGATCATCACTAAGCAAGAATTCGATGGGGGTGGTTCTAAGAAATCCTAGCAGCTTATCACATTACGAAGGTAATGTCAAATTATGAGAAGATCATGGATTATTGTGCCAACCATTCGGATAACATCAGCCATCTAATGAGATACTATAGTGGATTGATCCTAGAGATTAAGTTCACCTTTTGAGGAAGCATGTAGTGTTATAGCTTTTGGGATGCAAAGATTAAAGTTAGGAAATGCTTCTCAATGGGTGGATAATTAGCCTCAGTAGGGATTAGATGATGGCTAAGGTAGTAGAGTGCATTTTCCTTTCCTTCATCATTGGTTTGAGCCAATAAAGCACCAAGAGAGTCATCTAATATAGTAGTGTAAAGTATGAGGGGCTTGCCCTAGATAGAGTTGCTAGAATTGATGATGTCATCAGGTAATGCTTGATGTCTTCAAAGTCAAGCTCACATTTTTCATCCCAGTTAAACTTAGCATCCTTTTTGACAAGTGTGGAGAATGGCTAACATCTTCCCGATAGGTTGGATATAAAGCGTCATAAATACTCCAACTACCCTTGGAATGATCTGAGTTGAGTTAAATTTTTAGGCGGTGGAATTTCTAATATTGCTATGATCTTCTTTGAATAGATTTTAATTCTTTACTGTTAAACAATAAACCTAAAGAATTTCCCTAATGCTACTCCGAATGCACACTTCAGGGGGTTCATTTTGAGGTTGAATTGTCTTAATTGTTTGAAAACAACTCTCAAGTCAAAGACATGATCTTCCTTTTCTCTACTTTTAACCATAAGATCATCGACATAGCACTCAACTTGATGGTGAATGAGTTCATTGAATATTTGAGTAATAGACATGTTAAAGAAAGGAACATGACCTTATAGTAATAGATTTCAATCGGGGGTTCTAAAAGTAGTGTTTCTTTCATCTTCATGGGCCATCTTTATTTGGTTATATCTAGATGAATCATCCTTAAAAGAGAAGATTAAATGAGATGAGGCAATGTCCACCATCAATTCTAGGATTGGTAGTGGAAATTCAACTTTTGGACATGCCTTATTTAAATCCCTAAAATTGATGCATATGTGAATTTGGCCATTCTTTTTTTTTAACTAGGATGACATTAGCTAACAGGTATTTTTATTTTTTGGATAAAGCATCGATCTTCTTGACTTTCTGTTGTAATATATGTTACTAGAAGCTTGGTTGTCTGATTAGTTTGTAGGTTCTATTGCTAGTTTATGTTGGGAGCCAATCAAGCATCTCTTCATAACTCCATGCAAAGTAGTCCTTAAACTCAATCAATAGTCTAACTAAATTGGTTTTAATTTCATTCAACAAAGAAGCGATGTGTAGAGCATGGATCTTCTTGATTCTAAGTTGATTTCATTGAGCTGACTTGATCTCTTTCCTTGAACTCTAGGTGCATCTTTAACTTCAAAATCATTTGGATCATTTGAAGTTTCTAAGCGACTCCTCATATGAGTTAATGTGATTTGAAAAGAACCTATCGATTCTAAATGATTGGTGATGACTAGTAATCATCATTGTCATTGGACCTACTAGAATCTAGTCTTGATTGATTGAGAGTGTTTTGTTCTTCCATATTCTTTTGAAGTCGACCTCGCTTTGGTATGTGGGATTAACCCTTTATTTGCTAAATTATGAACACAAGGCAAGTACAAATCAAAAGGTAATTATTAAATCTTTATATGAATCATCCTCAAGTTCTACATCAATTTCTTGACTTGAGGATGATGCTCGAAAAGAACCTCACGAGCCTTCACACATGGATGACTTAGATTCTTAACTACCAAACCTTAGCTTTTAAGAGGAAAGTTGGTTTAGAGCTAAGGTTCTCAACTAATGCATAATTATTTCACATATAGACTTGGATACACTTATGCTTTGTTCTGGAGCCTGATCTTCATCATTATCTGGCTCAAGTGTCACCTCCAAGGGAATCTACTACTGAGAAGAGTTGGCTAGTGTGCTAACCATATAAGACTCATCTTATGAAATAGATTTGATGTCTATATGGATAGCAGGTGTACTCCTGGTAGCTAGGACATATCTTCTATTTGGTGGCCAATAAAGAGGTTTTCCACCCCAGTGACCTGGCCCTCTTCCTCTTGGTGGAGGTCATCCTACCCATATGTTTGAATGAAGTAACGAACTGTGGATGAAATATAATGGTAGGCTTCACTTCCTCCTCCAAGTCTATTTTTGTTCCCTTTTATTTTTGTTATCATTTTCTCTTTTCTTTTCTTTTTCTTTTTCTTTTATTTTTATTTTTAAACTTTGTCCAAGTTCACGAGAATATACTTGTTGATTTTGAGGGAGGTAGTAAGTTGCATCCTCGTATATGCTAACCTCATGAATTGTAAATGGCTTGAGATCTCCATTGACATAGTAGACATTCCCACCTCTCACAAACTTCATATAATGATGTAGAGAGGATGGAACTATGTTGTTCTCATGTATCCATGGTTCCCAAACAAAGTGTTGAAAGATGTATCTGAGTCTATAATATGAAACTTGACTTCCAATCATCTGTCCAAGGGAAACACTTAAGAGTCTTCTAAACACTAAGACTTCTCTAGTCATAAGACACTTCTAATAATTAGGAAAACACTTAACTTAAGCCTAAAAACTTAGAAGGGTTAACCATAGGATTATGTTATGCCTTAGGGATTAGGATAATCCACCTCCTACTCTACAACCCAAACCCAATCCATGTTCACATTCTCAAACCAAACCTCAAGTTCAATTCAAACGTCAAATTCAAATCGAAATCCAAACTGAAATTTCAAAACCAAATGATTGAAGCCCATGATTAAATCAAAACTTGAAACCCTTCCTCGACCATGACTATCCCATTAACCATCCAAATCAATCCAAAATATATTGATTATCTTATAATCAATTTATATCTTCAATCATACTTTTAAATATAAATCAAATCTACATTCAAATGAGAAAAACTAAATCAAACTAAATCAAATTAAATCAAAACCCTTCCAAGGCATATATCCCATGGACTTAGCCAAATCATCAAATCAAGTCAAACTCAGTTGATTTTCCACAAATCAATCATATTTTTTTTTATCATTTAAATGAAATATACATTTAAATCATGAAAACTAAATCAAACCAAATCAAAATCAAACTTAAGCCACATGAACCAATTCCATCGACTTAGCCAAATACGTTCATTCCAAAACCTAAATTCAATTTATTTTCTCATGAATCAATCATACCTTCAATTATATTCACAAATATAAATGAAATCTACAATCATCAAGCCAAACAAAAATCAACCCAAGTTAATCCCAACTTAACTTAGGCTTGAAATGTTCAAATGAACCCAAACCCATTTGAAAGACCAATTGCAATTGAATTTATATATCAATCCAAAATCCATATATAAAATCAACTAAATAAAATTCAACCCAAAGTCAAGCCAACTAAACCTAATTGGTCCACTTGACCCAAAGTGGCTAATTTGACCAATTAATCGAAGTTCTAATTCTACCAAAATTGGATTGAACCAAGCCCATCAAAACCCCCCATCATGATTGTTGATCACCCTAGATTGATTAATTGTCCTAAATTGGGTCAAACCAAGTCAACTTGGTCATTTGACCAAGTCAACCCTGTAACTCATATGAACCCAAACTAACCAAATTTCAACCTAAGCTAAATCCCTTGAAACCAATGATTCATACCAAATCAAAATCAATATTTGAATATGACTTGACCTTCAATTGAGTCAAACCAATCCCAATTGTCCCTCTTGACCCAAGTTGACCCTAATTATTCTAGAAGACCAAATTAGGTCAACCCAAAACATAAACTAAATTGATTGCAACCAATGGCTCAAGTTCATTCCAAATTGATTGTTGAGCTTGACCAAAGCCATGATTGGACCCAGTTGAACCCAATTGACCTACTTAGCTCAAATTGACCTAAAGGTTCAAGTTGGCCTAATTCAAAACAAAATCCAAATTAATTAAAACTAAAGTGTACAATCATCTTAAATTGGTTAACTAAAGCCAAACCAACACCCAACCCAAGCCAATTTGGTCAAATTGGTCAATGTAACCCATTTTACCCAAATGAATTCAAATGACCAAAAATAAACCAAACCAATTGAACCAAAACATCCCCAATGATCATATGAACTTGACCCAACCCTTGGTTTCACCCAACTTACCCAATTGGTCAATGACCCCTAACTCAAATTGACCTAAAATGATCGGGCAAATTGAGCCAAACTAATCAAATCACTCCGATTGACTTGAAATTTGGGCTTACCCACTTTTGGCTCATTTCAAGTCTGCAAATCAAATTGATCATTCTATCCTTCAATCGAGAGCATCACATGAGACAAATCACCCATGTAAGTGATCATTTCCATTCCTTGGCCACTTGGTACTCTCCCAATGGTGAACATAGGCACCTAGGACATTGCCCAACCTGACCCAAGGGGTGGTTAGGTCGACCATGTGCAAATAACTCAAAAATAAAAACTACATAAGTTCTTAAATATACCTGCATGTGCCCCGACACTATGCTGAATGCCTAAATTCAAGTGTCTGAGGATGTTGCGCGATTGCTTTTCGGTTTAGTCTTAGGACTGGGTCCAAGTTAATAAAACTTAAAAACCTATAATAAGAGCTTCAAATCAGTAAAATATCTAAGAAACTGATTCTGTCAGGTGACAGTAGATCTAATCCTCTCTTAGCAGCTAAACAGAGTTGACAGGATCTAAAGCTCTTAAACATATCCAAATCAATCAATTTCTGATCAAATCAAATCAAATCAATTTTCAAATATCAACTAGAAACTACTTAAATGAAACTCTATCATTAAAAAATTAAATTAAATTCAATATATCCACCTTCCACAACTATTTATCGGGGATGACAAATTAATAAAACTATAGCTCACAAAAGAGCCAATGTCAAATCAAGTGTTCTGATATGTTCACTTTCAATCAATCTCTCGCTAGTAAGGATGTAGCCCGTGTCCTCTGACTGTGTGGCTTGGACAATAGGCTCCACAGATGAAGCAATTATGACCAAAGTCCTCTGATCTCGTGATTTGGCTAGTTCAGCTCCATTATATTACGATCACGACCGTAGCCTGTATGCTCCCCAATGGCTGTGCCCTTTGAGTTGTGAATCATAGGGTATACTTGATAGGGTAAATAGCCCTCTGTCAGCTAAGGTAGACTTAAGATTATCTCTTTAGACAAACTCCACCCCAGGTCTACAAGGATTTCTTGGATGACGTAACCCATGTGTTGCTGATGAGGATCCTTTTGTCAGGTTGGGGCATTTGAAACCCATAGGACACAAGCCACACAATTTAGAGGACATGGGCCACACCCTTACTAGCAAGAGATTGATTGAGAATGAACATAGCAACACTTGATTTGACATTGGATCCTTTATGAGCTATAGTTTTCTTAATTTGTCACCCCTGACAAATAGTTATGGAAGGTGGATAGATTGAGTTTGATTTAAGTTTTTATGATAGAATTTCATTTAAATAGTTTTAGATTGATATTTGAAAATTGATTTGATTTGATTTGATTTGATTTGAGAAATTGATTAATTTGGATATGTTTAAGAGCTTTAGATCCTGTCAACCCTGTTTAGGTGCTGAAAGAGGATTAGATCTACTATCACCCAACAGAATCAATTTCTCAAATATTTTACTAATTTATAACTCTTTTTAAAGATTTTTAGATTTTGTTAACCCATAGGAGCCACCTTTCTCATTGGATTTGATCCAATTGCCTCACCTTTCCCATAGGAGCATTTGAAACCCATAGGACACTCATGATTCCTCCTTGGCAGCCACCTCCACACCTTCAACCAGCTAAGCCAAGCCAACTCACCTCCTCCCTATCACCCATAACTCCTTAAGTTGGTCGAATGGCCACTAGAAGCCAAACCTGATCCCACCATCCAATCAAGATGAATGGGGGCTATACACCTCCTCATTCCCACACAAACATATACAAAAAAATTCCTCGTGAGCTAGCTAACCAAGAGAGCCATTAGAGCCATTCCCTAAGCTCTAAGCTTTGTTTTCATTCCCATCTGTTCTGAAATAGGACACTCCCATTTTTGACATAACTCCCCCATTTCTCCATCAAACTCAAATTAACTTTGCACACACCTTTCGTAGGAGTCATCATGCAAGAATGAATTATCTCCCAAGATTCTCGAGCACTAGATGTGCGACTTCCATCAAATCTGAGCTCCAAATCATTTTTTTGTGTCCTTCTAAGTGAACATCAAGGAATTGATCCAATTACTACTCAACGAGACTTTGTCTCCACTAGATGAAGCTTCCTCAATCATTCGAGCTTACGGTCTTGACCTCCGACGAGGTATGCTTCCAAAACTGATCCTTAAGCAAAAATTGGTTGGAGCTTTTTAAAGAAAACCTTCATCTCATGTGATCTTGACTATTGGAGCCCCTCCGATCGATGTTGTGATATGTGGGATCCTTTTGGAGTTGATCCAAGCATGGGTAAGCTCGGATCAAGAGAGCAATGGTAGACGGACTTCATTCTCCCTCACTTGCATGATGTTAGAGCATGCACCATTTGTTCCACGTGATCAGAATGGATGGTTGTGATTAGATCTGCTAGATCGATCTGATTTAATCATATTAAGCTCTGGGATTAATCATAGCCATAAGATCTTAGATTGGATGGCGGATGAGAAACCATGTCCGTCACTGCCACATAGGCATTGAGTCGGATAAGTTTTAAGTAGCCAATCGAAAGGTGCATACATCAATAGGATTAGGCTTTAATTAATCTTAATTAATCATTTTTAATGGCTGAAACTTCTAAAAATCATAAAAAAATCATAGAGAAATAAATAAATGCAAATAAATATTCATTTTAAAAGTATTTTAGTGAATTAATTAAAATGATCTTAACTAATTTTGAACAAGTAAAAAGTTTAATTATAAAATTAATTAGCTTAATTACTCCATAATTACATGCAATTAATCCCAAATTTTGTAGGTTAATTTAATGGCATGACCTCTCATTATTTTCTTGAATTTGTTACTCACTTAATTAAGAAAATTGACTAATTAAACCTTAACTACTTTTAATTTAATTCATGATTAACTAATCCCATGAATAGTAACAAATTGGTTAATTAAGTTTATTAATCATCAAAGTAAGTGAACTAAGGAATAGGGTCCTTTCTTTCCTTAAGTTCATTCACCCTTTTAAAATGAAATTAATTAAGATTTAATTAATTAATTAAATCACTTAATCAAATTGAAATCATAATCTCATTAGACCTTAATTTATTAAATCATGGGGTAGATCTTTAAGTGTTTAATAACCTAAAGGAATTTTAAGGAAAATATGGTTAGTCCACATGTGTAGGAAAACCATAAATGTAATTAATTAAGTCATTTAATCTAAATAACTATTAATCATGATCCAATTACATTAGGCCCCTTTTATTTCCTAGATCATTGCAAGTTTATTTTCCATGCATATCATGCTCATATTTATTTAGTTAATTACTTTAAGGTGACATAGGCAAGGGTAATTAACTAATTAAGGACTCAACTTAATTAACCCATAAAATCAACTTAATTACATTTCCTTAAATTAAATTAAATCAAGTGATGATTTCTTCTCTTTTAGATCAAATCAAATCCAAAACATAATTAATAAAGAAGCTTTGGTTTGCTTTATATAATCTTATTTGATTTGATTATCCTTAAGAACTAGTTTTGTTGAATGAATCACATGCTTATATTTGATTGTCCTCTACCAATCATGTTAAATTTGGTAAGTCATTTGAATTCATGCATCCATCTTTTCAAAGTCAAGTAAAATAAAATGGATTTCCTTTATGTAAGCTTGCATGTGTTGATTTAATTTAATATATGCGTGGCTATAATCACTATTAAATCCAAATGTATTTTTCAAAATCTTATAAATGAATAATAATATGTGTTATGATGCTAGTTATAAATACATAAGAAATGCATGTGCTTATAGCTTAAGTGTATGAATGTTGAGTTCTCTTTCCTCTATTCAAGTGTTGATTTATATAAGATTGAATGATAATGGGTATATAGCATGGACATCCCGAGAACACGAGGCTTTAGCTTTCCCCAACGAGGCCATTTGATTACCTCACTTCCCCAATTTAACGATGATATATACCCATTTTATTTCATTCTTATGTATTTCAAAATTAGAATTTGGATAGAGCTTTAATTCATATATATAAATGATTAAATCAAAAATATATCATCTTTGCATGGTTTTCTTTCCCTCATTTATGTATACATCCATGTGTGTCCAAGAAAAGTAGGTATATAGTCTAAACATCCCGAGAATATGAGGCTTTAGTTAGCCCCAAGTAGGTCATTTGATTACCTCACTTCCGCTGTTTAACAAAGATACATACTTGCCTATATCTTTGTACATGTATATGTATATGTGATTAGTAAATGAAAATTCCATTTTACGTTAAAATTGCATGCATTCATAATTGACTAAGTGGTTGAATTAATTAGCCATATGATTTGGAGATTACTTCCTATGTTCATGTATACGAATTTACATATGTTTGAATGCAAATGGGTATATAGTCTGGACATCCCGAGAATACGAGGCTTTAGCTAGCTCCAAGGAGGTAATTTGATTACCTCACTTTCCTCGTTTAACAATGGCACATGCCTATTTACTTTCATTCTTATGTCATTTTTGTTTAGGAATTTGAATATAGTTTTAAATTAATATGTTTAAATAATTCAATCAAATAAAATATAAATTCTAAACATATATGTACATTCATCATTTAAGTGTGCTAAAATATGTTGCATGTATAGATAAACTTAAAATTAAATCATATGCATGTTACATGAGATGGAAATGACTGATTTAATATATGTCATGTGGTAGTAATCGAATTAAATTAATCTTAAGATGCCTTTCATTTTGAATAGGATTATTTAAAGAGAACCTAAACTTAGGATTAATTAAATCATTTAATAAGCCACTCAATAAAGAGAACTAAATCAAATTAATATACTTTAGAAAGTGACTAAAGGTAGGGATGAAAGAGGGAAAACCTCTTTTCCTTTCTTTATAACACTTAGTTGCTATGTGTAATCAAATGAAATAAAAGAAAACACAAATTAAATTTGTCAAATCAATTAAACTACTTCAAGTGAAATCAACTTTTCATGTTAAATTGAATCCTTCTACACTTAGAAAATACAACACTAATGCCAAAAAAGACTTACCACACAAGCCTTAATACACAAATTAGAATTAAGTCACCACTTCAAGCTCTAAGTTAGGATAGTGTATGATGTAATGTATGTTTTATTTTATAATGTCTTATTTTAGATTAGTTAGGTGTATGTAGACTAAGATAGACAATATAGCCTAATCATCTTTTTTCAGGAGAGATTATGCTTAAGGGATGCTTAAAAATAAATGTGAATGCTCTTTTGATGGTTGCTTATATCCTTATGCATAATCCAAGTTAGATAACTTAGTTACCTATGGTGTTAAGTCCAAATTATAAATACAACTTTGTGGATTATATGTATATTTAGCAAAACCTCTATTTTGTAAGTGTAGTTATATTTACTTTTCCCACATAAATGTAATTTTGCAATAGAATTAGATTAGTTATATGGGGATTAGATGAAGGGCGTAAGACTTTGTGGGTCAACCTAACTCTAGATAGCAATCTACCAACATTCAATGTAATGAGGCCTGCCGATCATCTCTAGTAAGTCCATTTCATAATGTAACTTAAGATATCCTTCTAGTGGCATGCCTCCCCTTTAGTAGCTAAGCTAAGCATATCTCTAGATCAAGTACCTTGATTAGAGATTCCATCTTTTGGATAAGACAAGGGCATCGATATGCTTAACATAGTTGATACTTTCTAAGGTTTGACATTGTAATCAACTCGCTTGGTCATCCACAAGCATATCCACTGGAGATCCATGAGGCTATTTTACTCACTAGAACCAATGACCTATTTACCCTTGTCTAAGTCAATCTCAAGAGGTGAACCTCTAAAGATAATCTATTAAATTTTATTTAACTTTCAAAATGAAATCAAAAGTATCTAGACAATATATAAGTAGAATCTTTTCATTAATTTTATTTTGGGTGGGGTACATGATAAAATCTATAAAATTTAGTTCCTTATCACATATACAATGCTAGAAGAGGAGCTAAAGAATAGATGGTGGCCATCATGGAGGGAGAAACTAAAAATAAATTCCTAAGCATCTTGTCACATATCCTTAACTAGTAACCTTCCTTGGTTGCAAACAACTAGCTCTAAAAACTAATGTGTTAAACCACTATCAAAGATCTAAGGTTCATAAAACCTTAAATAAACCTAAATCTTAAAAAATAAACCTAAAAATAAATAATAAATAAAATCTATACCTTAAAATAAAAAAAACCAAAACCTAAAATAAACTAAAAAAAACATAAACCTAAACTAATAGAAAAACCTAAAAATAAACCTGAAATACTAAACATAAAAATATAAAATAAAAATGTAAACAAAAACCTTAAAATAAAAAATAAAACCTAAACCTAAAAAATAAAATAAAAATAAAAATAAACTAAAAATAAGCATAAACCTAAACCTAAACCTAAATGTAAAATAAGAAACCAAAACTAAAATAAATAAACTAAACTAAATAAAAATAAAAAATGTACCTAAATAAAAATAAAAAATAAAAAAAACTAAAATAAATAAAAATAAACTAAATAAATAAAATAAACTAATTTAAAAAAAACTAAATCCTAAACCTTAAATACTAAACCTAAACTATAAAACTAACTAAATAATATACTTATAACCTAAATAAATCCTAAACTAAACTAAACTAATAATAAAACCAAATAAATAAACCATAAACCTTAAATAAACTTAAAAAATAAACCTTAAACTAAAACCTAAAAATAAATAAAAATTAAAACCAAAACCTTAAATTATAAAAAAACCCTAAATATAAAATAAAAAATAAACAAAATAAAATAAACCTAAATCTAAACTACAACAAACTAAACAAAAATAAATAAAATGTAAACATAATCCTTAAATAAACTAAACCTAAACCTAAACCTAAACTAAATAAAAGAAAATAAACTAAAAATAAAGCTAAAGCTAAACTAAAAAGTAAGACCTAAAAATAAACCTAAAATAAAAACCTAAACATAAACCTAAAAATAAAAAATAAAACCTAAATCTAAAAAATAAACATAAACCTAAACCTAAACCTAAAAAATAAACTAAAATAAAACCTAAAAAATAAACCTAAAATAAATAAACTAAACTAAATAAAATAAAATTAACCTAAATTAAAATAAAAATAAAACTAAAATAAATAAAAAATAAACTAAATAAACTAAACCTAAAGTTTATTTAATTTTAAAAACCCTAAACCCTATAAAACTATACCCTAAATCCTAAACTTAAACCCTAAACCATAAACACC
The DNA here is from genome assembly GCA_021442155.1 of Cymbidium sinense. Lineage (NCBI taxonomy): Eukaryota > Viridiplantae > Streptophyta > Magnoliopsida > Asparagales > Orchidaceae > Cymbidium > Cymbidium sinense. The sequence goes on along the minus strand of JAKCPB010000221.1, from coordinate 350,943 downwards.
TAAACCTAAACCCTAAACCATAAAACCTAACCTAAACTAAAAAAAACAAACCTAAACCCTAAACCCTAACCCTAAAACCCTAAACCTTAAAACCTAAAAAACAAACCAAAACCTAAACTAAACCCTAAACCTAACCCTAAACTAAACCTAAACCTAAACTTAAACCTAAAACCCTAAACCCTAAACCTAACTAAACCTAAACTATAAATAAACTCTAAACTAAACCTAAACTAAACTAAACCTAAACTAAATAAAACATAAATATAAAATAAATATAAAAAACTTAAACCTAAATAAAGTAAAATAATAAAATAAAATAAAAACCTAAACTAAAATAAAATAAAACATAAACCTAAACCTAAACCTAAAATATAAAATATATTAAACTAAAAAAATAAACTAAAATAAAATAAATAAAAACCTAAACTAAACTAAAAAAATAAAATAAACTTAAGAATAAAAAACTTAAATAAAAGAAAAACTATACATAAAATAAAAATAAAATAAACCTAAAATAAAATCAAATAAAAACCAAATAAAAACCTAAACATTAAAAATAAACCTTAAAATAAAACCTAAAAATAAATAAAAAATAAAACCTAACCCTAAACTAAAAAAAACCTAAACATAAAATAAAAAATAAACAAAATAAAATAAACCTAAACCAAAACTACAATAAATTAAACTAAAATAAAAACAATCCTAAACCTTATCCTAAAATAAACTAAACCTAAGCCTAAAGCAATACTAAATAAAATAAAATAAACTAAAAATAAAGTTAATGCTAAACCAAAAAATAAAACCTAAAATAAACCTAAAATAAAAACCTAAAACCTAAACCTAAAAAATAAAATAAAAACTAAACTTAAACCTAAAAATAAAAAGTAAAACCTAAAAGTAAAAAATTTAATAATAATAAAACTCAACCAAAAAAATAAACCTAAACATGAACATAAACCTAAAAAAGAAACTAAAATAAAAAAACTAAACTAAAATAAATCAACCTAAAATAAATAAACTAAACTAAATAAAAATAAAAAAATAAAGATAAATAAGAATTAAAAAATTAAATAAACTTAAATAAATAAAAAATAAACTAAATAAAGCAAACAAACAAAAGAAGAAATGTTGAATATGAATTTGTTCTCTGTAAAAAAAAGGCCAAAAACCTTAAACCCTAAAACATGAACCCTAAACCTAAAGCATAAACCTTAAGCTCTAAACCCAAAATCCTAATAACCCAAAAAACCAAACCGTAAATCCTAAACCCTAAATTCTAAAACCCTAAACACCCCTAAAACCTAAAACCTAAACCCTAAACCCTAAAAAGCTAAAAACATAAACCTAAACTAAATAAAACCTAAAAATAAAATAAATAAATAAAATCTAAACAAAAATAAAATAAATAAATAAAATCTAAACAAAAATAAAATAAAAACATGAACTAAAACCTAAACTTAAACTTAAACTTAAAAATAAATAAATAAAAATAAAATTAAACTAAAATAAAATAATAAAAAAACCTAAACTAAACTAAAAAAAATAAAAAACCTAAATAAAATAAAAACTTAGCCTAAAATAAAAATAAAATAAACCTAAAATAAATTAAAATAAAAACTTAAACATAAATAATATCCCAAAAATAAAACCAAAAAAAATTAAAAAATAAAACCTAAACCCTAAACTAAAAAAAAACTAAACCTAAAATATACAAAATAAAATAAACCTACACCTAAACTAAAATAAACTAAACTAAAATAAATAAAATCTAAACCTAAACCTAAAAAAACTAAACCTAAAGCCTAAACTAAATAAAACAAAATAAACTAAAAATAAAACTAAACCTAAACTAAAAAATAAAATCTAAAAATAAACCTGAAATAAAAACCTATAAGCTAAACCTAAAAAAATAAAATAAAAACCTAAACCTAAACCTAAAAGTAAACATTAAATCCTAAACCTAAAAAATAAAATAAAAATAAAACTCAACTAAAAAACAAAGCTAAACCTAAACCTAAACTTAAAAAATAAACTAAAATAAATAAACCTAAAATAAATAAATTAACTAAATAAAAAAATAAATAAAGCTAAAAATAAAATAAACTAAAATAAATAAAAAAATAAATTAAATAAACAAAAGAGGAAATGTTGAATTTGAATTTGTTCTCTCATAAAAAAAACCAAAAAAACTATATTCTAAGTTAAAACCTGAACCCTAAACCTAAAACCAAAACCCTAAACCTAAATCCTAAACCCTAAAAACCCAAAACCCAAAACCCTAAACCCTAAACCCTAAACCCTAAAACCCTAAACCCTAAACCTAAACCATAAACCTAAAAAACTAAACCTAAACCCTAAACCTAAACCCAAAACTAAACCTAAAGCTAAAACTAAACCAAAACTAAATAAAACATAAAATAAATAAATAATAAATCAAAACCAAAATTAAATAAAATAAAATAAAAACATAAACTAAAATCTAAACCTAAACCTAAACTGAAACCTAAACCTAAAAAAGAAAATAAAATAAAAAATTAAAACTAAACTAAAATAAAATAAATAAAAACCTAAACTAAACTAAAAAAATAAAAAACCTAAATAAAATAAAAGCTAAACCTAAAATAAAAATAAAACAAACTTAAAATAATATAATAAAAAAATAAATAACCTAAATAATAAACCTAAAAATATAAAAATAAACCTAAACCTAAATTAAAAAAAAAAAAACCCTAAACCTAAACCTAAAATAACTAAACTAAAACCTAAACCTAAACTAAATAAAATAAAATAAACTAAAATAAACCTAAACCTAAACTATAAAATAAACCTAAAAGAAAACCTAAACCTAATCATAAAAAAATAAAATTAAAATCTAAACCTAAACCTAAAAATAGAAAATAAAATTGAAACCTCAAAAATAAAATAAAATTAAAACTATGCTAAAAAATAAACCTAAACCTAAACCTAAAAAATAAAATTAAATTAAAACTATGCTAAAAAAATAAACTAAAATAAAAAAAACATAAACTAAAATAAATAAATTAAACTAAATAAAAATATAAATAAACCTAAATCAAAATAAAAAATAAAAAATAATAATAAAAAATATACTAAATAAACATGAACATACTAATTTACTTAATTTTAAAAATAATAGTAATAATAAATAAATAAATAAAGAAAACCCTTACTTTAAACCCTAAACCCTAAATCCTTAAACCCTAAACCCTAAACCCTAAATCGTAAACACTAAAAGCATAAACCGTAAAACCTAAACACTAAACCCTAAAACCTACAACCCTAAACCCTAAACCCTAAACCCTCAACCCAAACCCTAAACCCTAAACCCTAAACCTAAACCTAAACTAAACAAAACCTAAAAATAAAATAAATAAATAAACCTAAACCTAAATAATATAAAATAAATAAAATAAAATAAAAACTTAAAACTAACACCTAAACCTAAACTTAAACCTAAACCTAAAAAAAAGGATAAACTAAAAATAAATAAAAAAACCTAAACTAAATTGAAAAAAATAAAATAAACCTAAAAATAAAAAACCTAAAGAAAATAATAACAAAATGTAAAATAAAAATAAAATATACCTAAAATAAACTAAATAAAATCCTAAACCTAAAAAAATAAACCTAAAAATAAATAAAAAATAAAACATAAACCCTAAACCTAAAATAAACAAAATACAAGAAATGTAAACCTAAACTAAAATAAACTAAACTAAAATACATAGAACCTAAACCTAGACCTAAATTAAACAAAACTTAAACCTTAAACTAAACAAAATAAATAAACTAAAATAAATAACATAAATTAAAAAAACAAAAAACCTAAAAATAAAAAAATAAAATTTAAAGCTAAACCTAAAAAATAAAATAAAACCTAAACTTAAACTAAAATAAAAATAAACTAAACCTAAAATAAAATAAAATAAACTAAACTAAAATAAAATATAAACCTAAACCTAAACCAAAAAAATAAATTAAAATAAAACCTAAACTAAAATAAATAAACCTAAAATAGATAAACAAATAATGTAAAAAAAATAAACCAAATAAACATAAAAAAACTAAAACAAATAAAAATAAACTAAATAAACTAAACCATAAATTAAAAAACCCCTAAACCCTAAACCCTAAACCTACAACCATAAACACTAAACCCTAAAAAACCCTAAATGCAAAACCCAAAACCTTAAGTCCCAAACCCTAAAAACCCAAAACCCTAAAGCAAAAACACTAAACCTTAAACTTTAAACCCTAACCCTAACCCTAAACCCTAAACACTAAAACTCTAAACCCTAAAACCTTAAACCCTAAACACTAAACCTTGAAAACCTAAACTAAGTAAAACCTAAAAAAGAAAACAAATTAAAAAACCTAAACCTAAATAAAATAAAATAAAAAAATAAAATAAAAATGTAAACTAAAACTTAAACCTAAAAATAAAATAAAATAAACTAATAAAAATAAAATAAAATAAAATAAATAAAAACCTAAACTAAAATAAATAAAATAAAATAAACCTAAGAATAAAAAGCCTAAATAAAATAAAAACTAAAGTAAAATAAAAATAAAATATACCTAAAATAAAATATAATGAAAACTAAATAAAAAACTAAACCTAAAACTAACCCTAAACCTACAACACTAAACCTACAACCCTAAACCCTAGGCAAAAACCTGAAACCTAAACCTAAAACCTAAATCCTAATCCATAACCATAAATCCTAAACACTAAACCCTGAACATATAACCCTATACTTTCAAAAAAAATACCTTGGACTCTATCAATTATCAATTATATTAAAATCACTCGATACTTCCTAAATAGGTTAGTGCTTGAAATTATAAACCATAAATCCTAAACCCTAAACCCTAAAACCCAAAACCCTAAAGCCTAAACAATAAACCCTAAACCCTAAACCTTAAACTCTAAAACCCTAAACCTTAAAATCCTAAACCTTAAACTGTAAACCCTAAACCCTAAACCTTAAACCCTAAAAACCTAAAAACTTAAACCTAAACAAAGTAAAACCTAAAAATAAAATAAATAAAAAAACCTAAACCTAAATAAAATAAATTAAAAAAATGAAGTAAAAACTTAAACGAAAACATCAACCTAAAGCTAAAAATAAAATAAAATAAACTAAAAAAAATAAAGTAAAATAAAATAAATAATAACCTAAACTAAACAACAAAAAATAAACCTAAGAACAAAAAACCTAAATAAGATATACTTAAAATAAAATAAAAACTAAATTAAAACCTCAACATAAAACTAACCCTAAACTTACAACACTAAACCTACAGCCCTAAACCTTAAATCCTAAACTAAAACCTGAACCCTAAACTTAAAACCTAAACCCAAAACCCTAATCCCTAAACCTAAACCCTATACTAAAAAAAAAAACATTGATATCACTTATCAATTATATTAAAATCATTCAAACTTCCTAAATAAACAAATTATAAACCTAAACCTAAACCCTAAACCCTAAACCCTAAACCTAAAAAACCCTAAACCATAATGCTAAACACTAAACCATAAACCTAAACCCTAAACCTAACCTAAATCTTAAACACTAAATAAAACCTAAACCTAATAAAACTAAAAAACTTAAAAAAATAAAAATAAAATAAAACTAAACTAAAAAATAAACCAAAACCTAAAAAATAAACTAAAATAAAAAAACTAAACTAAAATAAATAAACCTAAAATAAACTAAAAAAAAAAAAAAATAAAAAAATAAACCTAAATAATAAAATAAAAAAATAAAATAAATAAAAAATAAACTAAAATAAACCTATAAATTTTTAAAATAAAGACTAATCCTAAATCCTAAACCCTAAACCCTAAACCTAAACCCTAAACCCTAAATAAACCTAAACCTAAAATAAAACCTAAAATAAATAAAAATAAAACTAAACCCTAAACTACAAAAAAATAAACTAAAATAAACAAAATAAAATAAACCTAAACGTAAAATAAAAGAAACTAAACTAAAATAAATAAAACCTAAACTTAAAATAAACTAAACCTAAACCCAAACTAAATAAAATTAAATAAACTAAAAATAAACCTAAACCTAAACTAAAAAATAAAATCTAAAAATAAACCTAAAATAAAAACCTAAAACATAATCCCAAAACAATAAAATAAAAACCTAAACCTAAACCTAAAATTAAAAAAATAAACCTTAAACTTAAAAAATAAAATAAAAATAAACCTAAACCAAAAAATAAACCTAAACCTGAACCTAAACCTAAACCTAAAAAATAAACTAAAATAAAAATCTTAAACTAATATAAATAAACTTAAAATAAATAAAGTAAATTAAATAAAAAATAAACATAAACAAAATTAAAAAATAAAATAAACTAAAATAAATAAAATAAATAAACTAAAAGAAATAAAACTATTAAAAAAAAAAAAATAAACTAAAACTAACCCTAAATAAAATAAATTCTAAACCTAAACCTAATAACCTAAACTAAAATAAATAAACCCTAAATCCTAAACTAAACCCTAAATAAAATAAACCCTAAACCTTAAACTAAATCATAAAAAAACTAAACCCTAATAATAAACCTAAAAAATAAATAAATAAACCTAAACCTAAACCATAAATTAAAACCTAAACTAACTAAATAAACCTAAAAATAAATAAATAAAAATATAAACCAAAACAAAATAAAATAAATAAAATAAAAAAAAAACTAAAACCTAAACCTAAAAAAAGAAAATAAATAAAAAATAAAACTAAAATAAAATAAATAAATAAAAACTAAATTAAATAATAAACCTAAATAAAATAAAACTAAACCTAAAATAAAATAAAATAAACCTAAAATAAAATAAAATAAAAACTAAATAAAAACCTAAACCTAAAAATAAATAAAAAATAAAACTTAAATTCTAAACCCTAAACAATAAAACCCTAATACCCTAATCCCTAAACCTTAAACCATAAACCATAAATCGTAGAACCCTAAAGCCTAAATCCTAAACTCTAAACACTAAACCTTAAAATCTACAAAACTAAACCCTAAACCCTAAACCTCAAACCCTAAACCCTAAACCCAATGCCATATACCCTAAATCCTAAAAACCTAAAAACCTAAATTTAAACTAAATAAGACCTAAAATAAAATAAATAAAACACCTAAACCTAAATAAAATATAACAAAATAAAAACCTAATCTTAAACCTAAACCTAAAAAGAAACCTAAAATAAAATAAAATAAAAAATAAAAACTAAACTAAAATAAAATAAATAAAAACCTAAACTAAACTAAAAATAAAATAAACTTAAAAATAAAAAACCTAAATAGAATAAAAACTAAATGTAAAAGAAAAAAAATAAACCTAAAAAAATAAAACAAAAACTAAATAAAAACCTAAACGTTAAACTAAAAAAAACTTGAACCTAAAATAAACAAAATAAAATAAACCTAAACCTAAACTAAAATAAACTAAACTATAAAATAGAAACTAAACCTAAACCTAAAATAATCTAAACCTAAACCCTATAATAAACAAAATAAAAAAATTAAAAATAAACCTAAACTAAAAAATAATACCTAAAATAAAAACCTAAAATCTAAACCTAAAAAAATAAAATAAAAACATAAACCTATACTTTAAAATAAGAAAACAAAACCTAAACCTAAAAAATAAAAATAAAAATAAGACTAAACTAAGTAAACAAAAAAATAAACAAAAATAAAAAAATAAACTAAAATAAATAAACTAAACTAAATAAAATAAAAAATAAAATAAACAAAAATTAATAAAAAAATAAACTAAATAAACCTAAACCTATCGGTTTACTTAATTAAAAAAATACTAAACCCTTAACCCTGAATCCTAAGCCCTAAACCCTAAACACTAAAACTAACCCTAAACCCTAAACCCTAAAAGACAGTAAACCCTAAACTCTAAACCCTAAGCAAACCCTAAATCAAAAACCCTAAACCCTAAACCCTAAACTAAATAAAATAAAATAAACTAAAAATAAGCTTAAACCTGAACTAAAAAATAAAACCTAAAAAGAAACTTAAAAGAAAAACCTAAAGTATAAACCAAAAAAAATAAGATAAAAGCCTAAACCTAAACATAAAAATAAAAAATAAAATTGAAACCTAAAAAATAAAAAAAATTAAAATTAAACCCTAACCCTAAATGCCCCTAAACTAAACTAAACCCTAAACTCTAAACCCTAAACCTACAACTAAACCCTCAAACCCAACCTAAACCCTCCTAAACTTTAAACCCTAAACCCTAAACCCTAAACACTAAACCCTAAAACCTTAAACTCTAAACCCTAAACCCTAAAAAACATAAAAAAACCTAAACCTAAACTAAATAAAACCTAAAAGTAAATAAATAAAAAACCTAAACCTAAATAAAATAAAATATAAAATAAAATAAAAAACTAAACCTAAACCTAAACCTAAAATAAAATAAAATAAAACTAAACTAAACTAAAAATAAAATAAACCTAAAATAAAACCTAAGGAAAATAAAAACTAAACATAAAATAAAAATAAAATATACCTAAAATAAAATAAAATAAAAACTAGAAAAACTCAAACCTAAAAAATAAACCTAAAAATAAAACCTAAAGATAAAAAAAAAATACATAAAACTTAAACTAAAAAAAACTTGAACTTAAAATAAACAAAATAAAAGATATTTAAAGCTAAACTAAAATAAACTAAACTAAAATAAATAGAACCTAAACCTTAACCTAGAATAAATTAAACCTAAACCCTAAACTAAATAAAATAAATAAACTAAAAATAAACCTAATCTAAAAAATAAAACTAAAAAAATAAACCTTAAATTAAAACCTAAAACTAAACCTAAAAAAACAAAATAAAAACCTAAACCTAAACCTAAAAATAAAAAATAAAACCTAAACTTAAAAATTAAAATAAAATAAAACTAAACTAAGAAAAACATAAACTTAAACCTAAACTTAAAATAAACCAAAATAAATAACAAACTAAAAAAATAAAAAACTAAATAAAATAAACTAAAAAATAAACTAAACTAAAATAAAAAAAATAAAAAATAAATAAATAAATAAACTAAAATTAATAAAAAATAAACTAAATAAACCTAAACTTATGTGTTTACTTAATTAAAAAAAAAAATACTATAAACCCTAAAACCTAAACCCTAAACCCTAAACCCTAAAAACCCTAAACCCTAAAGCCTAAACCCTAAACACTAAACCCTAAACCCTAACCCTAAACCCTAAACACTAAAACCCTAAACCCCAAAACCCTAGACACTAAACATTAAAGCCTAAACCCTAAACCCTAAAAACCTAAAATCTTACACCTAAACTAAGTAAAACCTAAAAATAACATAAATAAAAAAACCTTAACCTAAATAAAATAAAATAAATAAATTTAAAATGTAAACTAAACCCTAAAGCTAACCTAAAAATAAAATAAAATAAAAAAATAAATTAAAACTAAAAGAAAATAAAACATCCCATAAACTAAACTGAAAAAATAAAATAAACCTAAGAATAAGAAAACCTAAATAAAATAAATACTAAATGTAAAATAAAAAAATAAACCTAAAATAAAAACTAAATAAAAACTTAAACCTAAAACTAATCCAAAACCTACAACACTAAACCTACAACCCTAAACCCTAAACCCTAAAAAATCCTAAACCCTAAACTGAAACTTGAACCTTAAACCTAAAACCTCGAACCTAAACCCTAAACCTTAAATCCTAAACCCTAAACCCTAAACCCTAAACCATAAACCTTATGCCCTAAACCATAAACCTATAACCCTATACTTAAAAAATAAAATACATTGGACAATATCAATTATCAATTATATTGAAATCATTCAACACTTCCTAAATAGGTGAGTGCTTCAAACCTTAAACACTAAACCCTAAACCCTAAACCTTAAAAATCCTACCTTAAACACTAAATCCCTAAACCCTAAACCCTAAATACGAAAACCCTAAACCCTAAACCCTAAAAACCTAAAAACTTACTCATAAATTAAGTAAAACCTAAAAATAAAATAAATAAAAAAACTTAAACCTAAATAAAATAAAATAAAAAATAAAATAAAAATGTAAACTAAAACCTAAACCTAAACTTAAAGATAAAGTAAAATAAACTAATAAAAATAAACTAAAATAAAATAAATATTAACCTAAACTAAAGTAAAAAAAAATAAAGTAAACCTAAGAATACAAAACCTAAATAAAATAAAATAAACCTAAAATAAAATAAAATAAACCTAAAATAAAATAAAAACTAAATAAAAACCTAAACCTAAAACTAACCCTAAACCTACAACACTAAACTTATAACCCTAAACCTACAACCCTAAACCTAAAACTTAAACCCTAAACCCTAAACTAAACCTAAACCCTAAACTAAAACATAAACCCTAAACCATAAACCTACAACCTATACTTTAAAAAAAGTACATTGATGGTATACTATTAATTATATTGAAATCATTCAATACTTCCTACATAGTGCTTCAAATTATAAATCCTAAACCCTAAACCCTAAACCCTAAACCCAAACCCTAAATCCTAAATGTTAAACCTTAAACCCTAAACACAAAACTAACTATAAACCCTAAACTCCTAAACCTAACTTACAACCCTAAACCCTAAACCCTAAAAAACCCTAAACCCTAAACCCTAAGTTAACCCTAAACCCTAAACTCTAAACCCTTCTCCCTAAAAACTCTAAATTATAAAGCCTAAACACTAAACCCTAAACCTTAACATGAAACCCTAAACCCTAAAACCCCAAACCCTAAAACCCTAAACCCTAAACCCTAAACCTTAAACTCTTAAACCTAAACCCGGAACCCTAAAAATATAAAAACTTAAACCTAAACTAAGTTAAACCTAAAAATAAAATAAATAAAAAAACTAAACCTAAATAAAATAATAAAATAAAATAAAATAAAAACGCAAATGAAAACCAAAACTTAAACCTAAAAATAAAATAAAATAAACTAATAAAAATAAACTTAAATAAAATAAATAATAAACTAAACTAAAATAAAATAAAAATAAATCTAAGAATAAAAATCCTAAATAAAATAAAAAGTAAACATAAAATAAAAATAAAATAAACCTAAAATAAAATAAAATAAAAACTAAATAAAAACCTAAATGTGAAACTAACCTTAAACCTACAAAACTAAACCTACAACCCTAAACCTTCAACCATAAACCTTAAACCCTAAAAAACCCTAAACCCTAAACTCAAACCTGAACCCTTAACATACAACCCTAAACTAAAAACCCTAAACCCTAAAAAACCTTAAATCCTAAAATACCCTAAACCCTAAACCCTAAAAAATCCTAAACCTAAACCCTAAGCTAACCTTAAACCCTAAACCATAAACCCTAAAAACCCTGAACTCTTAAGCTTAAACATTAAACCTTAAACCCTAAACCCTAAACTGTAACTCAAAAACCTAAACCCTAAAACCCCAAACCCTAAAACCCTAAACCCTAAACCCTAAACTCAAAAATCTACAAACCTAAAAACATAAACCTAAACTAAGTAAAACCTAAAAGTAAAAATAAAGTAAAAAAATAAAATAAAATAAAAACATAAACTAAAACCTAAACCTAAACTTAAAAATAAAATAAAATAAAAAATAAATAAATAATAACCTAAACTAAAATAAAAAAATAAAATAAACCTAAGAATAAAAAACTTAAATAAAATAAAAGCTAAACATAAAATAAAAATAAAATAAACCTAAAATAAAATAAAATAAAAACTAAATGAAAACCTAAACCTAAAACTAACCTAAAACCTACAACACTAAACCTACAACCCTAAACCCAAAAAAAAACCCTAAACCCTAAACCCTAAACTAAAACCATAACCCTAAAATGAAAACCTAAACCCTAAAGCCTAAACTGTAAACCCTAACCTTAAACCTTAAACCCTAAACCCTAAACCCTAAACCTACAACCCTAAGAATACAACCCTTCACTTTTGAAAAAAATACATTGGATGGTATCAATTATCAATTAAATTAAAATCATTTAATACTTCAAAAATAGATAATTGCATCAAATTATAAATCATAAACCTTAAACGCTAAACCCTAAACCCTAAAAACCCTAAACCTTAAAGCCTAAACAATAAACCCTAAACCCTAAACTCAAAATATTAAAACCCTAAACCCTAAAACCCTAAACCCTAAACCCTAAACCCTAAAAGCCTTAAAAAAATAAAAATTAAACTCAACTAAAAAATAAACCTAATCCTAAAAAATAAACTAAAATAAATAAACCTAAAATAACTAAACTAAACTAAATAAAAATAAGAAATAAACTTAAGTAAAAAAATAAAATAAATAAAACTAAAATAAATAAAAAATAAATAAATTAAACTAAATCAACCTAAACCTATCAGTTTACTTAATTTAAAAAATAGCCTTAAACCCTAAATCCTAAACCCAAAATCATAAACTCTAATCCTAAACCATAAACCCTAAAACTAACCCTAAACCCTAAACCCTAAACCTATAACACTAAACCTATAACCCTAAACCCTAAACCCTAAACACTAAATTATAAACCCTAAACACTAAAAACCCTAAACACTAATCCCTAAACCCTAAACCCTAAAACCCTAAGCCTAAACATTAAACCTTAAAAACCTAAAAACATAAACCTAAAAAATAAAATAAAAATAAATCTCAACTCAAAAATAAACCTAAACCTAAACTTAAACATAAAAAAGTAAACTAAATAAAAAGCCTAAATTAAAATAAACAAACATAAAATAAATAAACTAAACTTAACAAAAATAAAAAAATAAACCTAAATAAAAATAAAAAAATAGATTAAAATAAAGAAAAAATTTAAACTTACTAGTTTACTTAATTTTAAAAGTCAACTAAATAAACCTAAACCTATTAGTTTACATAATTTTAAAAGAAAACCCTTAGCCCTAAACCCTAAACCCTAAACAAAAATCCTAAACTAAAACCCTAAACACTAAAACTACCTAAACCCTAAATCAAACCTAAACCTAAAATCCTAAACCATAAACCTTAAAAATAAACTAAACCTAAAACCCTAAATAAAACCCTAAACTAAACCCTAAACCCTAACCTAAACCTAAACCCTAAACTAAACCTAAACCCTAAATTTAAATAAATAAACCCTAAACCCTAAACACTAAACCTAAAACCTAAACCTAAATGTTAAACCATAAACCTAAACCCTAAACCTAAACCTAAACCCTAAACCCTAAACCCTAAACTCTAAACCTAAAACCTAAACATAAACCCTAAATTAAAACTAAACCCTAAACCTAAACCTAAACCTAAACACTAAAACCTAAAGTTAAACTAAATAATAAAATAATAAATAATAAATAAAAACCAAAACTAAAACCAAAACCTAAACCTAAACCTAAACCTAAAAATAAAATAAAATATAAAATAAAACTAAACTAAACTAAAATAAATAAATACCTAAACTAACTAAAAATAAAATAAAACCTAAAATAAATATCTTAAATAAAATAAAAACTAAATAAAAAATAAAAGAAAATAAACCTAAAATAAAATTAAGTAAAAACCTAAACCTAAAAAATAAATAAAAAATAAAACCTAAACCTTAAACTAAAAAAATAAAACCTAAACCTAAAGTAAACAAAATAAAATAAACCTAAACCTAAACTAAAATAAACTAAACTAAAATAAATAAAACCTAAACATAAACCTAAAATAAACTTAACCTCAACCCTAAACTAAATAAAATAAAATAAACCAAAATAAACCTAAATCTAAACTAACAAATAAAACTTAAAATTAACCTAAAATAAAACCAAAGCCTAAAAAATAAAATAAATAAAACCTAAACCAAAAAATAAAAAATAAAACCTAAACCTAAAAAATTAAATAAAAATATAACTGAACCAGAAAATGAACATAAACTTAAACCTAAACGAAAAAAGTAAACTAAAATAAAAAACTTGAACTAAAATAAATAAATCTAAAATAAACTAAATAAAATTAAGAAATAAACATAAATAGAAATAAAAGATAAAATAAACTAAAATAAATAAAAAATAAACTAAATAAACTAAAAAAAACCTTAACCTACTAGTTTACCTAATTAAAAAAAACATTGCCCATAAACTCTAAACCCTAAACCCTAAATCCTAAACCCTAAACCCTAAGCCCTAAACCCTGAACCCTAAACATACAACCCTAAACATACAACCCTAAACCTATAACCCTAAGCCCTACTCCTAAACCCTAAACCTAAATTAACAACCCTAAACCCTAAATCCTAAACCCAAACTTAAACCTAATAACTATCCCTAAATAAACCCTAAACCCTAAACCTAAAACTAAACTATAAACCCTAAAACTATAAAGACTAAAGTATATAACCTAAACTCCTAAACTAAATCAACTTAAACCTCTAACTTAAACCCTAAACTTAAACTTAAAACTTAAACTAAAACTAAATAAACTAAACTAATTTTAAAACCTAAACTCCTAAACTTAAACTCTAAACAGAAACTAAACCTAAACTAAACCTTAAACCCTAAAACTAAACTTAAACTCCTAACCTAAATCATAAACCTAAACTAAACATTAAACCCTAAACCTAAATCTAAAACTAAACTCCTGACTAAAACTTAAACCTAAACCTAAAACTATAAACCTAAACTCAAACTAAACTAAACTCTAAACCCTAAACCTAAGCTTAAATCAAAACTCTACCTAAAACCCTAACCTAAACTTAAACCCTAAAATCATAAACTCTAAAACTAAACCAAAACCCTATTCCTAGTTCATTTACTATTGAGCAATGATTAATAAATTTAATTAATCATTATTATTCATGGGATTAATTAGTCATGTTAACTTAAAAGAGTAATTAGGTTCAATTAGTCAATTTTTCTTAATTAAGTGAATAAATCCCAAGAAAATCATGGGAGGAGGTCATCCAAAAATTAACCCATTTTTGGGATTAATTGCTCACTTAATCTTAACTAAACTAAACCTTAACTTACTAAACCTAAATCAATAAACTAAACAACCTAAACCTAAACCTAAACTAAACAAACTAAAACCTAAAACCTAAACCAAACCCTAAAACCTAAACTATAAACCCTAAACCTAGTCCCTAAACTAAAATCTAAACTATAAAACCTTAAACCTCTAAACTTAAACTTAAAATATAAACCCTAAACTAAACTAAACCCTAAACTCCTAAATTTAAACCCTAAACTTAAAACCTAAACTAAACTCTAAACTCTAAACCTAATAAATTTAAACACTAAAGTATAAACCCTAAAACTTATACCTAAACCCTAAATCTAAACCTTAAACCTTATACCCTAACCCTAACCCTAAACCCTAAAATCTAAACCCCAAACCCTAAACCTAAACCTAAAGTAACTAAATAAATTTAAAAATAAACCTAAACCTTAAACCATTAACCTTAACCCTAAACCCTAAACCCTAATCCCCAAACCCTAAACCTAATCCTAAAGTAATTAAATAAATTAAAAACCTATAAATAAAACCAAAAACCTAAACCCTAAGAATGGACATAACCTTGATGACTGAACATCATCAACTGGCTCACTTAGATCTAGTGGAGAGGAAGGCGGGATTACAAGGTGGTGGTGGATTTGGTCAAGTAGTGGGTGGTTATGGAGGCGAGGAGCTAAGGTTACACATGGTGGTGATCGAGGGAGAGATCAGGGTTATGATGGTGGATCCCGCTACTCAAGAGGCTAGAGTGGTTCTGATGGGGAATAGAGAAATAAAGGAACGACCGATCTAAACTACTGCTTAAGGAACTGTGTATTTATAATAGAGATGGTTCTAGTTATCTAGGGTATTTTATTTATTCTATGCATCCTCATTTTTAATCTATGTCATTGCTTATGTCATAGAAAACTTAGTTTACTTGGTTAATGAAATTGAAAAGAAGAAATGTTGAATATGAATTTATTCTTTATTAAAAAAAAAAATTAAAAACCCTAAACCCTAAATTAAAACTTGAACCCCAAACCTAAAACCTAAACCCTGAACCCAAAATAGATAACCTAAAACCCTAAAAATAAAAAATATAAAAATATAAAAAATTCTAATAAATTAACCTAAACCTTAAAACTAACCCTAAATCCTAAATCGACAACCCCAAACCCTAAACCCTAAAACCCTAAACCTTAAACCCTAAACCCTAAATCCTAAACCCTAAATCCTAAAACCTAAACATTAAACCCTAAAACCCTAAACCCTTAACCGTAAACCCTAAACCATAAAACCTACAATGCTAAACATCAAACCATAAACCCTAAACCCTAAAAACCTAAAAACCTAAATTTAAGCTAAATAAAACCTAAAAATAAAATAATTAAAAAAAACTAAACCTAAATAAAATAAAATAAATTAAAATATAATCTTAAACTAAAACCTAAAACTAAACCTAAAATTATACCTAAACATAAACAAAAAAATAAAATAAAATAAAAACTAAACTAAAATAAAATAATTAAAAACTTAAACTAAACTAAAAAATAAAATAAACCTAAATATAAAAATCCTAAATAAAATAAAAACTAAAATAAAATTAAAACCAAAATAAACCTAAAATTAAATAAAATAAAAACTAAATAAAAACCAAAACCTAAAAAAATAAACTTAAACATAAGTAAAAATAAAATAAAAAAATAAAATAAAAATTAAATAAAAACCTAAACAAAAAATAAACCAAAAATAAATAAAAATAAAACCTAAACCTTAAACTAAAAAAAAAACAAAGAATAAATATAAACTAAACTAACAAAAATAAAACCTAAACCTAAACCTAAAATAAATTTATCCTAAACCCTAAACTAAATCAAATCAAATAAACTACAAATAAACCTAAACTTAAACAAAAAAATAAAACCCTAAAATAAACCAAAAATTGAAGGCTAAAACCTCAACCTAAAAAAATAAAATAAAATCTTAAACCAAAACCTAAAAATAAAAATTAAAACTTAAACCTAAAAAAAATAAAAAAAAACTAAACTAAAAAATCAACATAAACCTGAACCTAAACCTAAAAAATAAACTAAAATAAAAAACTTAAACTAAAATAAATAAACCTAAAATAAATTAAATAAAAACAAAGAATAAGTATAAATAAAAATAAAAAATAAAATAAAATAAAATACATAACAAATAAATAAATAAACTAAAAAACCTAAACCTACGAGTTTACCTAATTAAAAAAACCCCTAAACCTTAAACTCTAAATCTTAAACCCTAAACCTTAAACCCTAAACCCTAAACTAACCCTAAACCATAACCCTAACCCTAAACCTAAAACCCTAATCCCTAAACTAACCCTAAATCATAAACTCTAAACCCTAAAAACCCTAAACTTTAAATCCTAAACCCTAAATCTTAAAATAACCATAAACCCTAAGCTAATCCTATACTCTAAAACCCTAAACCCTAAGCCCTAAAAACCCTAAACCCTAAACACTAAACCCAAAACTTTAAATCTTAAACCCTAAAAGCTAATCCCTAAACACTAAGCCCTAAACCCTAAACCCAAAAAAAAAACTTAAACCTCAATAAATCCTAAAAAAAATGAATAAAAAAACATTAACCTAAATAAAATAAAAAATAAAATAAAATAAAAACCTAAACCTAAACCAAAAAAAATAAAAAAATAAAATCCAAAATACGCTAAAATAAAATTAAAAAAACTAAACTAAACTAAAAAAATAAAATAAACCTAGGAATAAATAACCTAAATAAAATAAAAAGTGAATGTAAAATAAAAATAAATTAAACATAAAATAAAATAGAATAAAAACTAAATGAAAACCTAAACCTAAAAAATGAACCTAAAAATAAATAAAAAATAAAACATACACTCTAAACTAAAAATATAAACTTAACCTAAAATAAAAATAAAATAAACAAAATAAACCTAAACCTAAACCTAAAATAAACTAAACTTAAACTTGAACCTAAACTAAATAAAATAAAATAAACTAAAAATAAACCTAAACCTAAACTAAAAAATAAAACCTAAAAATAAACCTAAAATGAAAACCTAAAACCTAAACCTAGAAAAATAAAATAAAAACCTAAAGCTAAACCTAATAAAAAATAAAACCTAAACCAAAAAAAAAAACCTCAACTAAAAAATAAACCTAAACCTAAACCTAAAAAAATTTAAAATAAATAAACCACAAATAAATAAACTAAACTAAATAAAAATAAAAACAAAAATAATAAAATAAACTAAAAAAACTTAAACCCACCAGTTTACTTAATTTTAAAAAATAAAAATAAAAATAATCAAAAATAAAAAAATGTTAAACCCTAAACCTTAAACCCTAAAACCCTAAATCCTAAACCCTAAACTAACCCTAAACCATAAACCCTAAACCCTAAAAACACTAAATCTTGATCCTTAAACCTTAAACCCTAAATCGTAAAGCCTAAAACTAAAACCTCATTGTGAACCTTGATGGCAAGAACATCATTGTTAATCACGCTCAGTCTAGATTTGGCAATGGAGGAGTAGGCTATTGTGGTTGGGGAATCCGGTGGATATATGGAGGTGGTCGAAAGCAGTGGGAGGAGGAGCAATGAAGATTACACCGGTGGTGGATAGGGAGACATGGTGGATCCCACTACTGAGAGACTGGTGGTCCATGAACCCAAAAAATTGAAGAACAAACACCGATCTACTACTTATGGAACTATGTATTTATAGTAGAGATGATTCTAGTTATCTAGGGTTTATTATTTACTCTATGCGTGCTCATTTTTTATCTATGTTGTCACTTGTGTCTTAAAAAACATGGTGTGTTATTTTGTTGATGAAATCAAAAAGAAGAAATGTTGAATCTAAATTTGTTCTCCATTAATATAAAAAACCATAAAACACTAAACCCTAAACTAAAATCAGAAACCTAGACCTAAAACTTAAACCATAAACCCTAATCCCTAAAACCTAAACCCATAAACTCTAAACCCTCAACCCTAAACCCTAAACCCTCAAGTAACTTTAAACCCTAAACCCTAGAAAGCTAAAAACATAAACCTAAACTAAATAAATCCCAAAAATAAAATAATTAAAAAACCTAAACCAAAATAAAATAAAATAAAAACTTAAACTAAAAACTAAACCTAAACCTAAACCTAAAAAGAAAATAAAAGAAAAAGTAAAAAACTAAACTATAATATAATACATAAAAACCTAAACTAAACTAAAAAAAACCTAAAAATAAACTTAAAATAAAAACCTAAAACCTAAACTTAAAAAAATAATATGAAAACCTAAACCTAAACTTAAAAATAGAAAAAGAAAACCTAAAACTAAAAAATAAAATAAAACTAAAACTAAACTAAAAATAAAGCTAATCCTAAACTAAGAAAATAAACTAAAATAAAAAACCTAAACAAAAATAAATAAACCTAAAATAATTAAACTAAACTAAATAAAAATAAAATAAACCTAAATAAAAGAAAAATAAAATAAACTTAAATAAATAATAAACTAAATAAACCTAAACCTACAGTTTTCTTAATTAAAAAGTATTCCTAACCCTAAACCTAATCATAAAACTAAACCTAAATCCTAAACTTTGAACCCTAAACCTGTAACCCCTAAACCTAAACCTTAAAACCATAAACCCTAAACCCTAAATCCTAACCCCTAAAACCCCAAAAACCTAAACCTAACCCCTAAAACCTACAACCCTAAAACTTAAACCCTAAACCTTAAACTCTAAACCCTAAGCCCTAAAAATCTAAAAACTTAAACCTAAGCTAAATAAAATGTAAAAATAAAATAAATCATAAAAACCTAAACATAAATAAAATAAAATAAAATAAAAACCTAAACTAAAATCTAAACCTAAACTTAATCCTAAACCTAAACGTAAAAATAAAATAAAAAAAAATAAAATAAAATATAATAAATAAAAACCTAAACTAAATTAATAAGTAAAATAAACCTAAAAATAAAAACCTAAATAAATAAATAATGTAAAATAAAAATAAAATAACATAAAATAAAATAAAATAAAAACTAAATAATTAACCTAAAAATAAAAAGAAAATAAAACCTAAACCCTAAACTAAAAAAAAACTAAACCTAAAATAAATAAAATAAAATAAATATAAACCTAAACTAAAATTAATAAAACCTAAACCTAAACCAAAAATAAACTAAACCTAAACCCTAAACTAAATAAAATAAATTAAACTTAAAAAAACCTAAACCAAAACTAAAAAATAAAACTGAATAATAAAACTAAAATAAAAACCTAAAATCTAAACCTAAAAAAATAAAATAAAAATCTAAACTTAAACTTAAAAATAAACAATAAAAACTAAACCTAAAAAATAAAAATAAAAATTAAACTAAACTAAAAAATAAGCATAAAGTTAAACCTAAACTTTTCAAACTAAACTAAAATAAATAAACATTAAATAAATAAACTAAAGTAAATAAAAAGAAAAAATAAACCTAAGTAAAAATTAAAAATCTAATAAAATAAAATAAAGAAAAAATAAATTAAATAAACCTAAACCTATTGGTTTACTTAATTTTTTTTAAAAAAACCCTAAACCCTAACTCCTAAACCCTAAAACCTAAACCCTAACCAAAACTCTAAACCCTGGACTCTAAACCTTAAACCCTAAACCTTAAAACCCCTAAAGCCTAAAGCCTAAACACTGAACCATAAACCTTAAACCCTAAACCCTAAACCTTAAAGACTAAACCCTAAACCATAAACCCTAAGCACAAAACCATATAAACAACCTAAACCTAAAAAAAAATTTAAAAAAAAAACATAAATAAAAAACATAAACAAAATTAAAATAAAATAAAATAAAATAAAATAAAAACCTAAACTAAAACCTAAACCTAAACCTAAAAATAAAATAAAAATAAATAAATAACACTAAAATTAAATAAATAAAAACCTAAATTAAACTAAAAATTATAATAAACCTAAGAATAAAAAAACCTAAATAAAACAAAAACTAAACGTAAAATAAAAATAAAATAAACTTGAAATAAAATAAAATCAAAACTAAATATAAACATAAACCTAAAAAATAAACCTAAAAATAATTAAAAAATAAAACCCAAACCCTAAACTAAAGTAAAAGCTTAACCTAAAATAAAAATAAAATTAAAAAATAAACTTAATCCTAAACCTAAACTAAAATAAACTAAACTAAAATAAATAAAACATAAAATAAACTAAACTTAAACCTAAACCTAAATAAAATAAAATAAAATAAACTAAAAATAAACCTAAACCTAAAATAAAAAATAAAACCTAAAAATAAACCTAAAATAAAAACCTAAAACCTTAACCTAAAAAATAAAATAAAAACCTAAAGCTAAACCTAAAAATAAAAAAATACAACCTAAACTTAAAAATAAAATAAAACTCAACTAAAAAAATAAACCAAACATAAACCTAAACCTAAAAATAAACTAAAATAAATAAACTCAAATAAACTAAATAAATATAAATAAAAATAAACTAAAATAAATAAAACATAAACTAAATAAACTAAATTAACCTAAACCTATCAATTTACTAATTTAAAAAAAAATTAAAAAATAATAATAATAACAAATAAAAAAACCCTAAACCTTAAACACCAAACACTAAACCCTAAACACTAAACCTTAAAACCCTAAAACCTAAACCCTAAATCCTAAACCCTAATCCCTAAAATAATAAATTTTAAGCCTTAAACTCTAAACCATAAATCCTACAACCCTAAACCCAAAACCCTAAACCCCAAACCCTAAACCTTAAACCCTAAACCCTAAAAACCTAAAAACCTAAACCTAAACTAATTAAAATTTTAAAATAAAATAAATAAAAAACTTAAACCTAAATAAAATAAAAAATAAAATAAATTAAAAACCTAAACTAAAACAATAACCTAAACCCAAACCCAAACCTAAACCTAAGCGTAAAAATAAAATAAAATAAAAAAAAAACAAAATTAAAATAAAATAAATAAAACCTAAAATAAAATAAAATAAAATAAATAAAAAAAAACCTAAAATAAAACTAAATATAAAAAAATAAAATAAACCAAAATAAAATAAAATAAAACTAAATAAAACCTAAACCTAAAAAATAAACCTAAAAATAAAACCTAAAAATAAATAGAGAATAAGATCTAAAACCTAAACTAAAAAAAAAAAGCTAAACCTAAAATAAATAAAATAAAATAAACCTAAACTATAATAAACTAAGCTAAAATAAATAAAACCTTGACCTAAACCTAAAATAAACTAAACGTAAACCTTAAACTAAATAAAATATAATAAAAATAAAAATAAACCTTAACCTAAACTAAAAAATAGAAACCTAAAGCTAAACCTAAAAATAAAAAAATAAAAAAAAACCTAAACCTAAAAATTAAAATAAAAATAAAATTAAACTAAAAAATAAGCATAAACCTAAACCTAAACCTAAAAAATAAATTAAATAAAAAAACCTAAACTAAAATAAATAATCCTAAAATAAATAAAATAAACTAAATAAAAATAAAATAAACTAAAATAAATAAAAAATAAACTATATAAACTAAATAAACCTAAACCTACCGATTTACTTAATTTAAAAAACCCCCTAAACCCTAAAACCTAAACCCTAAACCCTAAATCCTAAATCCTAAACCCTAAACCATAAACCCTAAACCCTAAAACTAACCCTAAACCCTAAATCATAAACTAACCCTAAACCTTAAACCCTATACCCTCAAAACCCTAAACCCTAAAGCCTAAACACTACACCCCAAACCCTAAACCCTAAACCCTAATCCCACAAAAGCATAAACCACAAACCCTAAACCTAAACCCACAAAATCTAAACCCTAAACCTTAAACCCTAACCCTAACCCTAAACACCAAACCCTAAACCTAAATCTAAAGTAACTAAATAAATTAAAAAATAATCCTAAACCATAAAACCTAATAAATCTAAACCATAAGAATGGGCAGAACCTTGATGGCAGGAACATCACCGTCAACCAAGCTCAGTCTAGATCTTGCGGTGGAGGTGAAGGTGGAGGCGACAGTTATCACAGTGGTTGAGGGGAATCTGGAGGTGATGGTGGATATGGAGGTGGTGGTCTGAGCAGTGGTGGTTATGGAGGTAGGAGAAGCGATGAAGTTTACAGCCGTGGTGGTGGCGGAGGGAAAGATCTAGGATACGATGGTGGATCGTGCTACTCTAGAGGCTGGGGTGGTTCTGATGGGAACTAGAGAAACTGAAGAATGGCTAATCCAATCTTCTACTTTTGGAATTATGTCTTTATAGTAGAGATAATTCTAGTTATCTAGGGTTTTTGATTTACTCTATGCATGCTCATTTTTTATCTGTCATCACTTATGACATCGAAAACATGGTGTGTTATTTAGTTGATGAAATCGAAAAAAAGAAATGTTGAATTTGAATTTATTCTCTGTTAAAAAAAATCACAAACCCTAAACCCTAAACTAAAACTTAAAAATAAAAAAAACCTAATCCTAAAAAAATAAAATAAAACTAAACTAAAAAATAAACCTAAACCTAAACTTAAAAATTAAACTAAAATAAAAAACCTAAATTAAAATAAATATACTAAACTAAATAAAAATAAACATAAATAAAAATTATAAAAAATGCTAAAATGAATAAAAATAAACTAAATAAACTTAAACCAATGAGTTTACTTAATTTTAAAAAATAACCCCTAACCCTAAACTCTAAACCCTCAACTTTAAGCCCTAAACCTACAACCCTAAATGCTAAACCCTAAAACTTAAAATCCTAAACCCTAAACCCTAAACCCAAAACCCTAAATCATAAACCCTAAAACCTACAACCCTAAACCCTGAACCCTAAACCCCAAACCCTAAACCCTAAACCCTAAACCCCAAACCCTAAATCCTAAACCTTAAACCCTAAAAACGTAAAGTAAATAAAACCTTAAAATAAAATAAATCATAAAAACCTAAACCTAAATATAATAAAGAAAATAAATAAAATAAAAACCTAAACTAAAACCTAAACCTAAACCTAAACCTAAACCTAAATGTTAAATTATAATAAAATAAAAAATAAAACTAAAATAAAAAACATAAACTTAACTAGAAAATATAATAAACCTTAAAATAAAAAACCTAAATAAAGAAAACCAAATGTAAAAGAAAAATAAAATAAACTTAAAATAAAAATTAAATGAAAACTTAAACCTAAAAATTAAAAATAAAACATATACTTGAAAAATAAAATAAAAATAAATATAAACTAATAAATAAACATAAATCAAAACCTAAACTTAAAAATAAACTTAAATAAAACCAAAACTAAAATAAATAAACATAAAATAAATAAACTAAAATAAAATAAAATAAAATTAAACTAAATTAAAATAAAAATAATACATTAAATGGTAAATGGGTTTGCTTTTTTTTAAAAAAACCAAAAAGGCCAAACACTAAATGGCAGTGAGCCTAAACAAAATAAATCCTTAAAACTTAGGCCAAAACCATAAACCCTAAATTTAAACCTAAACCCAGCTCCCTAAACCTACCTAATGCTAAACCCTAAACTCACGGACCAGACCACTGAGCCATGGGCCTTAAACCTAAACTGGGCCCTCCACCTGGGCCACTGACCCTAAACCTGGGCCACAGGCTGGGCTTCCCTCAAACTGGGCCCTAAGCCAGGCCCTTAAATGACCTCAACCCTGGGCCACTGAGGCTGAGCTACCCAGGCCCTAAATCCTACCCTGACCACCTGGGCCACAAAATCTTTTAAACTCACCACTGAGCCACAGGCCCCAAACCTGGGCCCTACCCTAAAACCACAAAACTAAACTAAACTAAAAATAAAACCTAAAATAAAATAAATAAGAAAACCTGAACCTAAATATAATAATAAAATAAAATAAAATAAAAACATAAATTAAAACCTATACCTAAATCTAAATGTAAAAATAAAAAAAATGAAAAAGAACTAAAATAAAATAAAATAAATAAAAACCTAAACTAAACTAAATAAAATAAAATAAACCTAAAAATAAAAAAACTTAAATAAATTAAAAACATAAACCTAAAAAATAAACCCAAAAATAAATTAGAAATAAAACCTAAACCCTAAACCTAAAATAAATAAAATAAAATAAACCTAAACCTAAACTAAAATAAACTAAACCAAAATAAATAAACCAAAACCTAAACCTAAACCCTAAGCTAAATAAAATCAAACAAACTAAAAGTAAACTTAAACCTAAAATAAAAAATAAATCCAAAAAATAAACCAAAAATAAAAACCTAAAACCTAAATCTTAAAAAAATAAAATAAAAACCTAAACCTATTCCTAAAAATAGAAAATAAAACCTGAATAAAAAATTTAAAATAAAAATAAAAATAAAATAAAAAATAATCATAAACCTAAACCTAAACCTAAAAAATAAACTAAAATAAAAATCCTAAACTAAAATAAATAAACTAAACTAAATAAAAAAAAACCTAAATAATCTTAAAAAAATCTAGTAAACTAAAATCAATAAAAAATAAACTAAATAATCCTAAACTGGGTTCACTTTTTTAAAACCAAAAAAACTAAAACAAACTTCACCAAAACCAAAACCTGAAGCCAGGCCTTACCTAAATCTTAAACCCTAAACCTAAATCTAAACCCTAAAATCCTCTAAAGCCTAAACTAACTACCTAAACCCACTCCACAAAGTAAACCTTAAATCATAAACTGGCCCCAGGCCGCTAGTCTAAACCCTCCCAGGCTCTAACCCTAAAGGCCCTAGCCAAGGCCTGAAACTAAATCCTGAACTCCTGGCCCACTAAACCCTAAACCCTAAAACCACCACCTACCACTAGGCTCAAACCCTAAACCCTAAAAACCTAAAAACCTAGATCTAAGCAAAATAAAACCTAAAAATAAAATAACTAAAAAAACATAAACTAAATAAAATAAAATAAAAAAATAAAATGAAAACATAAATTAAAACCTAAACCTAAATAAAACATATAATAAAATAAAAACTAAACTAAAATAAAATAAATAAAAAACTTAAATTAAAATAAAAATAAAATAAATCTAAAAATAAGAAACCTAAATAAAATAAAAACTAAACATAAAATTAAAATAAAATAAACCTAAAATTAAATGAAATAAAAACTAAATAAATACTTAAACCCAAAAAATAAACCTAAAACTAAAACCTAAAAAATAAATAAAAAATAAAACCTAAACCCTAAATTTTAAAAAAACCTAAGCCTAAAATAAACAAAATAAAATAAGCCTAAACCTAAACTAAAATAAGCTAAACTAAAATAAATAAATCCTAAACTTAAACCTAAACCCTAAACTAAATAATATAAAATAAACTAGAAAAAACCTAAACCTAAACTGAAAAATAAAACCTAAAAATAAACCTAACATAAAAATATTAAACCAAAACCTAAAAAAATAAAATAAAAACTTAAACCTAAAAATAAAAAATAAAACCAAATCCTAAAAAAATAAACTAAAAATAAAACTAAACTAAACTAAATGAAAATAAAAAATAAACCTAAATAAAAATAATACAAATAAAATAAAGTAAAATAAATAAAAAATAAACTAAATAAACTAAATAAACATAAACCTACCTGTTTACTTAATTTTAAAAAAACCCTAAAATTAACTTTAAAGAACCCACCCAGATCTTGACCCTAAATTGTGACCCTCCCTAAAATAAACTAACCCTAAACATTATGCCTGGGCCCTAGGCCCTACCCTACACTAAATCCTGGGCCTAAACCCCTGACTCTCCATAAACCCTCCAACCCTGACCCTGACCCTGGGCCCTAAACCCTGACTATAACACACTACCCACTAGGCCAAAACTAAACCCTACTGGGTTCCCACATTAAACTTTACCTCAAAACTCAAAACCATAAAGGCATGACACTAAACCCTAAACCCTAAACCCTGGGCCCTACTGATCCTCCATGACCTAAAGCCTGACACATACCCTAAAACCTAAACCTAAATTAAATAAAACCTAAAATAAAAAAATAAAAAAACCTAAACCTAAATAAATTCAAAGAAACCTAATGAAATAAAAGCCTAAACTAAAACCTAAACCAAAACTTAAAAAGAAAATTAAACAAAAATAAAATAAACTAAAATAAAGTAAATAAAAACCTAAACTAAACTAAAAAAAAATAAACCTAAGAATAAAAAACTTAAATAAAATAAAAACTAAATATAAAATAAACCTAAAATAAAAGAGAATATAAAATAAATAAAACCTAAACCTAACCTAAAAAAATTGAAAAATAAATAAAAAGTAAAATCTA
The DNA here is from genome assembly GCA_021442155.1 of Cymbidium sinense. NCBI lineage: Eukaryota > Viridiplantae > Streptophyta > Magnoliopsida > Asparagales > Orchidaceae > Cymbidium > Cymbidium sinense. The sequence goes on along the minus strand of JAKCPB010000221.1, from coordinate 323,509 downwards.
AACCATAAACTAAAAAAACCAAACCTAAAATAAAAATAAAATTAATAAAATAGAATAAACCTAAACCTAAAATAAAATAATCTAAACAAAAATAAATAAAACCAAAACCTAAACCTAAAGAAACTAAACTTGAACCTAAACCTAAATTAAATAAAATAAAATAAACTAAAAATAAACCTAAACCTAAAATAAAAAATAAAACCTAAAAATTAACCTAAAATAAAAACCTAAAACCTAAATCCTAAACCTAAAAAATAAAATAAAAATAAAGCTCAACTAAAAAATAAACCTAAACCTAAAAAATAAACTAAGACAAAAACCTAAAATAAAATAAGTAAACTAAACTAAATAAAAATAAAAAATAAACCTAAATAAATATACAAAATAAAATAAACTCAAATAAATAAAAAATAAACTTAATAAAACTAAATAAACTTAAACCTACCAGTTTACTTAATTTAAAAAAAAATCCTATAGCCTAAATCCTAATCCCTAAACCCTAAACCCTAAACCTTAAAACTAAACCTAAACCCTAAACCTTAAACCCTGAACCCTAAAACCCTAAACTCTAAACCCTAAACCATAATGCCTAAACTCTATACCTAAATAATAAACCACTAAACCCTAAAACCTTAAACCTTAAACTCTAAACCCTAAACCCTAAACCCTAAACCAAAAACCTTAAAATTTAAACCCCAAAACCAACAACCCTAAATCGAAAACCCCAAACACTAAACCTTACACTAACCCTAAACCCCATACCCTTTGAATGGGTAGAAGCTTGACGGTAGGAACATCACAGTCAACTAGGCTCAGTCTAGATCTAGCGGTGGAGGCGAAGGCCCAGGTGGCGACTATTGTAGTGGTGGTGGGGCATCTGGAGGTGCTAGTGGATATGGAGGTGGTGGTCAAAGCTGTGGTGGTTATGGAGGCGGGAGGAGCAATGGAGGTTATAGCCGTGGTGGTGGTGGAGGGAGAGATCGGGGATATGATGGCGGATCCTGTTACTCGAGAGGCGGGGGAGCTTCTAATGGGAATTGGAGAAATTAAAGAACAGCTGATCCGACCTGCTACTTACAAAACTATGTCTTTATAGTAGATACGGTTTTACTTATCTAGGGTTTTTGATTTTCTCTATGGGTGCTCATTTTTTATCTATGTCTTTCCTTGTGTCTTATAAAACTTGGGCTACTGCTTGGTTGATGAAATCAAAAAGAAAAAATGTTGAATCTAAATTTGTTCTCTACTAAAAATTAAAAAAAAAATCTTAAACCCTAAACCATAAACTAAAACTTAAACCCTATACCTAAAACATAAACCCTAAACACTAAACCCCAAAACCTAAAAACCCTAAACCCTAAACATTAAACCCTAAACCCTAAACTCTAAACCCTAAACCCTAAACCCTAAACCTTAAACCCTAAACTTTAACCCTAAACCCTAAAATAAAAAACCCTAAACCTAAAAACCTAAACCGTAAAATACTAAACCGTAATCCCTAAAACCTACAACCCTAAAACCTAAAGCTTAAATCCCAAATCCTAAACTGTAAACCCTAAACTAACCTTAAACCCTAAACCCTAAACTAACCCTAAACCCTAAGCCTTGAATAAAGATATCATTAGGAGTAGATCTAAAGAATGACCTAATCCTAACATAGTTATGGTAGCTAAAGAAAATATCTTCAAGTGACTTTCCCTTAACTATTAGAGATTTGAATACCCTAAACCCAACTCTAAATCATATTATATTATGATATATTATAGTATAATGTAGCATCATGTATTTGAGCATGTACTGATGTGTTTTTGGATATTATAAGATGTTTTGAAATGTTCTAGTATAATATGGTATTGTGCCCTATAGCCTATATTATTATAAATCATAAAAATATTGATTTAATAAATAAGTTGATGAAATTTGTTAAATTTGAAGTGGGAATTAGGTTGTAGTACCAAAGGTGTGCTACGCCACTTGTAGTTTAATAAGTAATATTTTATTTTGAAAATTAGTATTATATATTGTAAGATTATATTGCATCATATATCATAATATATTATTCTATGCATTTTAAATTATTTTAGTATTTTATATTCATGTAGTTGAGCCTACACTAGAATTATTTATAAAAATGTTGATTTAGACTTTAAAATGGTGGAATTTTTCCAAATTCATAATTGGTAGATCATGGCATCATAATATATTATTTCAATTTAAAATATGTAAGTGATACGACTAAAATATATAGTTTTTTATTCTTTAGACTAATTTTATGATTTTTTATCTTAAGCAATCCCTTGGGATGTGATATGCAATATAATATAATATAACATGTTATAGTGTATTATAATATAGAATGCCATAACATAGTGTTGCATCATGCATTATAGTATACAATTGTGAATTACTACTTGTTGTTTAGCATATTTTAATTTGTTATAATATGATGTAGTAGAGTTTGTACTAGTATAATTCCTAAAAATACTGATTTATAGGCAGAGATGATGGGATTTGACCAAATTTAAGGCATGATATAGGGAACATCATTGGGGATGTGCTATGGTGTGTCATTTAATCAAAAGAATGGAATTTTTCATCCAAAATAAATGTTAATTTTTCAACCAAATTTTATAAAGTTTTTGCTTAAAGTGATTCATTTTAAGGTGTAATGTAAGATAATATATTATATGAAAGAATATTAAAATATAATGTACATAATAATATAACTTCACATATATATGAATGTGGTGGTGTGTTACTAAATATTATTGTACATTTTAGTATGTTTTACTATTGTTATAATACATTGGTTCAAAACTCACAAAAATGTTAATTTGAAGGTTGAGATTGAAGAATTTGGGCAAATTGATGGCACACACAAAGAAGCAACACCAAAATTATGCTATTTTGTACCATTTCTAATAAAAACATAATAATTTTACATCGAAAATGAACATTATTCATATTTTGAGAAAGTTTTGTTATTTGTTTTTCTAAGTGATTCTAATGAGGTGTAATGTTAGAAAATATAATATATTATTACAAATTTTAATATAACATCATATATTATAATATAATATAGTGTGTTAATTCACACTATAATATGTTTAACATGATATTGTATAGTTAGTTTGAGCTTGCACCATCACAAATCATAAAATTTTGATTACAATGTTAAGATGATGTAATTTGAACAAACACATTGTTAGGCTTTTTGGTTGAAGTATTAAAGGTGTGCATAAAAGAAGAAATAAGATTTTATGAGAGTTCCATGTCAGGGACATGGAGGGAGATCTGCTAGGGATCATACATGCATTGGACATGACATGTGAAGGGTCTTTATTGAGGGCTTATAAGAAGAAAATATGTTGGGGATAAGGTTTGAATTTGATTTGATTATATGATTTGTAGAAAGAAGATCCACTGAGGATAAGAATCTATAATCCATTAAGGATTAAGATCAAATCAACTTTAATTTGTTTTATATTAATTGATGTGGAGGCATATCTAGTAGAGATATGGGCTCGAGACTGCTACAGATCGGGTATATGAACCTTCCACTAAGAAAGTAGGTTTGGGCTATCCACTGAGGATTGGGATTTGAGTTTGATTTCATAGATTTATTTGGAGATGTATCCGCTGGGGATAAGAGTTTGGTTTGATTTATTTGATTTAGACTCTACTAGGAGAGTTGGTTTAATTTGGTTCCACTAGGGAGGTTGGTTTTGAATTTGATTTGTTTTCTTGACTTGTTTATATATGATTTGGGGCTCCACTAGGGAGAAGGGTTTGATTTAACTCCACTAAGAAAAATCAAATTGGGTTTATTTTAATTTGAGTTAATGTATGGACCCTGGTGTGATGGTAAAGAAACCTACCCTTAAGTTTACAAATCTAATGGGATAGTCTACTGGTTGTAGGGTAGAGCTAGCCAACCTTAAGGGGTTGCCTTTCGGTGTGTAATGGCTGTGCTAGGAAGAAGGTGTAGCAGACTTACATCTTCCAAAGCGAGAAATAACCGCTATGGTGACCTATTGGATGCACAATAAATCGAACCTAACCTATGGCGACTACTTAGTGAGGTCACTAGGGACTTATGTCAACTCAAAAGTAGTCACAATTAATTTTATCTTAATTTCATGTGATTTGATATTATTTGTTTGGTTTGGTTTGATTTTGAATTGAGGGCATATCCGCTGGGGATGTGTGCTCAATCAATTTTAATAGATTTAATTTATGGACCATGTTTGTGTGCGATAAACCCACTGAGAAGGGGCTATATTTGACTTGTCCTATCTCAAATTTACAAATCCAAAGAGATAGTTTATTGGTTGTGGGGTAGAGCTAACTAACCTAAGGGGTTGCCTTTGATTGCAGCGGTTGTGCTAGGAAAAGGTGTAGCGGACTTACATCTTCTAATAGGAACAATCACTGGTGACTGTTGGTAGCCACAAATCAGACTTAGGTGACTATTGAGTGAATTGGGGACTTATATCAACTCAAAAGTAGTCAAAAGATTCTTATAGGGAGTTTTGCTGACACTTCCCTTAAGATAGGATACTACTTGGGAAAATGCTTAGGGTGTCCTCTAATCCACAAGTGAATATATATTATATTTATATATTTTGGGTGTGTTCTGAGGACCACTGAGAAAGGGGCTATGTTAGCCTTTACCTATCTTAGATTTAGTGGACCAAGAGAGAATTTGCAAATCCATAGGATGGATTCTCCAACCACAGGGGTGGTTACTAGGAAAGGGGAAATGTTCAATCTGGTAGTAACCTGGGTAGTGTCTAAATGGGGTCGCAAAGGATGTGATCCAAATAGTAGTAGGAGATCTTTGCTAGGAGCCTTATCCTGAGCCATGGAAAAGAAAGCCTATAGGTGTAAGGTGGCCAACTCAAGGAGAAAGCATTGCAAACTTACATCTACCATGAGTGGTGTATCTTAAGGTGCAAAAACCAACCAACCTATAGTGTATCCATCAATAAAGTGAGAACCAACCAACCTAAGGTGCCCGTCGGTGTGCAACGATTAATCTAGAAAGAAAGCATGTAGGATTTCAACTTTCTAAGCTGAACTGATCATCTGGATAGTCTATCGTTGGTAGGTCAGATGCTATATGATCTAGAGCGACTACTAAGTGGAGAACCTCGAGGAAGGACTGGACCTAGACTTGAAGCAGTCAAGAGGGAAGGTGCCACTAGGGTACTTATCCTAAACCTAAAATATACTCGACCCAGTAAGTGCATGAAGGCTAATCCAAGAAGAAAGCATAGCAGATGCACATCCTCTTAAATGAAGCCAACATGAGGTAGCTTACCAACCACATAGTAAAGCCTACCAAACTAATAATATGCTTATCAATGTACAGTGGCCAGGTAAGGAAGAAAACTGTAGAAGACTTACATCCTCTAAAGCAAGAAGACCACTAGGGTGACACACTAGCGGTGTAGTCGCCCGACCTAGTAGCTGCTAAGTGAGTGCTATTGGGGGAGTTATCTCAACTCAGAGTAGCCTAAGATAAAATATATGTGTTTGTTTTATATGTTTGTGTCTATTTTATATTTGTGTTGTGTCGATGAAGGATAGGATGCAACTCGAGTTCCCTACACCTTCCCTAAACACATCATGGCAGATTCACAAACAAAAATACATTCAACATGGAAGAGATTAAATTCAAAATGGAATTTTCATTGATGATGATTATTTTAAAACATGATTTATAATATTTCATTAAGTAGAGCTCGTTGATTAAAAGATTTGGGTGCTCTCCCTTATGGTGTACTTGTGGTAGTGATGGAGCTTGGGCTTTTGTCGACTTCATTTTTAGAATGAGCTCTCAACCCCCTATCTTAGACATAGGATTCCTCTTAGACTTTAAGGGTTCCTTAGTCTTAAGACACATCTAGTGATTAGGTGGACACTCAACCTAGCCCTAGAGACTTAGAAGAGTTAGCCATAGGAGTAGGCCATGCCTTAGGAGTGCTAGGAAAACTTGCCTACCCTTAGCTTGAACCATTCCTCACCTTCCTTCCTTCAAGTCAAACTCCAAATCAATCTTATTTGATTTTCTCCAAACTCAAATCAATTCAATGTGATTGAAATTCATAATTGAAATCCATGATTGAAACTCATGAATTTTTCTTAAATCCAAAATTTATATTCCTTATATTTCCTTTAAGTGAAATATAGATCAAACCAATTCAAACTAAACTCAAAATTCATCTATATTATCATTTATATTCACATATATAAATGAAATATAAATTCAAATCAATCAAACTAAATTCAAAAAATTCAATCTTCAAATTCAAAAATTTCTAACTCCTTTAAATTCCTTTGGACTTAGCCTAAATCATGATCAAATCATTCAAATCCTTGAAATTTTCTCTTGATCATTTATATTCTTATTTATATTCACATATATAAATGAAATATAAATTCAAACAATCAAAACCAATTCATCAATTCAAATCTATTCAAAATCTAACTTTTAAGTCAGTCAAAATCTTGAACTTAGCCAAATCAATTTCAAATTAAGCCAAACTCTTGATTTTTTCCTTCATGATTCAATCAACCCACAATCATGAATCAAATAAATCAAACTTCAATCACCAAATGAAAATCTAATTCAAAATTAAACCAAAATCACTTTCTTTTTGAATATGAAATTGTCAAATTGATCCAAGCCCATTTGACTTCGAACCACTTGCAAATGGATTTATATTTCAATCATAAGTACATATGCAAGTTATTCAAGCTCAAATAAAGCTTTGACCAAGCCATTTGATCCACTTAGGCTTACTTGACCCAAAGTGACCTAAAGTACCCTTATGAGCTAAATTCTAATCCTAACCAAATTAAATTGAATCAAACTCACCAACACCTCTCATCATGATCAACAATCATCATGAGATGATTAATCAATCAAATTAGGTCAAACCAAGTCAAACCTAAGGGTTGACCAAGTCAACACTTATCCCAAAATGAAACCTAACATAGCCAAATTCCATCATAGGCCAAATTAATTCAAACCAATGGGTCAAGTTCATTCCAAATCACTTGTTGAACTTGACCAAAATTCAATTGGCCAACTAGACCTAACCAATTGACCTTAGACCCAACTTGACCAAAAGGGGTCATGTTGAGCCAAATTCAAAATTAATCAAAATTGATTGGAAATAAAGATACCAATCCACTCCATATGACTAACAAAACCTAAACCTACCCATGACCTAGCCCAAATAGGTCAAATGGGTCAAATAGGTCAACTTGACCCATTTGACCTAAATGAAGTCATATGAGCCAAATTCAAAACTAATCCAAATTGAACCAAACCAAAGCCTCCAAAACATTTCAAATGGTTATGAACTTGACCCAACCTTGGTTTGACCCAATTTGACCAATTGGTCAACTTGACTCAAGTTGACCCATTTTGACCTAAATGGGTCAACATGAGCCAAACCTTATCAAATGAATTCCAAATCTTATGAAACTTGGCCAAACCTAGTTTCTCCATATACCCACATATCCAAATTAAAAAATTAGCCAAATGACCATTCTACCCCTAGACCATTGAACAAATTATGGACTAATCTATGGGTAATTTGGTCATACTCTCTTCATATCATCTTGATTCCTTGCTAATAGCTCAAGTGGACCTAATGAAGAGTAGTGCACCCAACCCAATGGGTTTGGGTCAGCCCAAATGGACCCAAGGCCAAACCTAACCCCCTTGCTCAATTTGGCCAATTCAAAATCCTCCTTCCACTCAATTTGATGCACATGGGAGGTTAGTAATCCACTCAAGACCTCAAACCAACCATGTGCCAACTCTAAATAGATCAAATAACCCCTCCAATGTGGTCAATTGGATCAAAATGGCAAGAGAGGTGTCTACCATCTGATTGCCATAGGGGGAGATATACTCCCCCTAATTCAATTTGAAATGATCAATCCCACATTCGATTGAAGCCTAGTGAGTGTTAGGAAAGATCAGAGAGGCATCCTAAGCTTCCTAAGAGGGATTTGAAAAGTGTATTTCTTTGTTTTCTTCTTTGGAAAATAGGGGCATTCCTTTGAATCTTCAACTTCCTCTATACTCAAATCCATTCCAATTCCTCTTGCACACTCCCTTAGAGGATCAATTCGAGTGCACCCAAGCTCTCATTCAAGTTCCCAAGACAAGGAGAGGTGGAATTGGATCAAAGTCGCAAGCAAGGTGAAATGGTGTTGGTCCATAGGGAGATCAACTAAACCCCAAGGGTTAAAACTTTCAACAGGCATTTGTCTCCACTAGACGAAGCTACCTCATCAAGCTCGAGCGCTAGTGATCACCTCCAACAAGGTATGAAATTTTCTGACCATTTAGCTTAGGGGGTGCTGGTCTTTTGTGAAAGAAATTTTTATGTCATGAGAAATACACCATTGGATAGGCTTCTCATTAGCTTTAGATGGTGTGGGTAATGTCTCATTCCAATCTGAGCTCAATCGAGCTCGAATCTTTCCTTAGATCATGGACGGTCTCTATTGAGCTTAACAGAAGAACTCGGGTGATCTTGGCCATGATTAATCCTATGTTTTAGAAACGAATTATCCCTTTTAAAACCACAGGATGATCCCTGGCTGTTCGATCCTTGATCGAATAGTAGGGATCAAAGCATGTCCCGCCGCAGCATTGCCACCCTAGTTTGATGTTTAAGTGAGCACCTCACCATGCAACGCATTGATAGTGCGCTAACTATCACTGCCGCGTGTCACGTTGTGTGTGAGCTGATGGATTAGTTAGGGGATTTAATTAATTTTAATTAATCTCCTAATCTTCAAAAATTCATATCTCTCTTAATAAAATTCAAAAAAATATGAGGTAAAATTCTATGGAAAGATAATTCAACCTAGAATAGTTTAAAAATGATTTCAATGTATTTTGAATTACCTAGTCTCTAATTTTTTGTTTTAATGAAAATTTCATTTTGCTAATTACTTCTTAGTTAATTCTCTGATTAATCCTAAGGGTATATTTTAGGGGATGTCCTCTACCTCGCCTAATTTTCTTGGGATTTATTTAAGGCTTAATTGGGGGAATTACAAATATGTTTCTTAATTACCCTCCTTATGTAATTAAGAATAATTAGGGTTTGGATTAGTGTTTTTAATCCATTATTAAGATTAATTAAGGTTAGATCTAGTGGATAGGAGATTTAGGGAATAATTTTGGGGCATTTCCCTTAACCAATTCCCTAAACCCCCTTTTATTTTCTTAATCCTTTCTTAATTAAGGGTTAAATCATTAATTATCCCCTTAATTAATTTCTAAAAATTCTAAAACCTTCCAGAACTTAATTAATCTACTTTAGGTAGATGCTTGGGTGTTGAATAGCCTAAGTTCAATTGAAATCAAAACCCAATTCATATGTATGAAGGGGTGTTTTGAAATTACTAAACTAAACCCATTAGCTTAATTAACCATTAATCATGAGCCAAATTGCATTAGGCCCTTTTCTTCCTAGGTGAATTGCAAGTTTAAATTCCTTGTGAGTTTTTATGTCATCTCATTGGCTCATAATTATTTGGTTAATTATACTAAGATTGTGTAGGTAAGGGTTAATTAATTTGTTTAATTTATACCTTAACCTAATTAAAACTTAAAATAAATCTACATCTAAAAATTAAACAAAAATATCAAACACATGTGAGAATGGGTTAGGAATAGCAAACTCAACTCACATTTTCAAAATTAAGTCAAACTTAAGATCAAACAAAAATCATGTAGAATTAACTTTGATTTATTTAAAGCCTTCTTATTCCATAAAAATGTATTTAGGATTTAATTAAAGTGAATGTGTTTACATGCTTTCATTACTTTGATTCTTTCCCCAACATGTTAAATTTATATGTCATGTGGTTTCATACATCCATATTTTTCAAATTCAAATTTAAAAATGAAATTGTTTACTTTATGTCAAATTTGCATGTGTTGGCTAAAGTAGAAATATGAGTGGCTATTATCACTACTAAATTAAAATTATTTTCAAAACATATAAATCAATTATCAAATCTGAAAGTGTGCTACTTATATTTAAATTATAAGCTTGCATGTGAAGAAAATATAAGGATGTGCTTAGCATAGATTTCCTTTCTCTTTTATGTCAGTATAGTTTTAAATAGGAGTTGGTAAGATGTATGGTTCATTTGAAAAGAACCTAACACTTACCTAATTCCATATCCTATTCATTCCTATGCTATCACTTAAGAAGGGTTACCTATGCTTGCACACATAAATTGCATAAAAAAATGAATCAATTAATACAACTTTTGCATTCTTTCTTTACAATTTATTTCTTTTATACACATGTTTGTATTTAAGGAAAGTGGTATATTAGTCTGGATAACCTCAAGGTTATGAGGCTTTAAGTAGCCCTAAGTAGGTCTTGTACCTTACACTTGTGGTCAACAATGGTATTGTACTCACTTATGCATTTCTTACTTTCATGTGTGCATGTGAAGATTGGATAAGAAACCCTTTTCTACTTAAAGAAAATCATGCATATTAAATTTCCAAATTTTCTTAAATGGACTACTTAGCATGCATTATAAAGTGTGTTAAATATTCTCATTTGTATGTATATATATGCTTAGCACTCATTCATATGCATGTCATACATGTTGGGAAAGAAATGAAGTGATGTATGTTTTGTGAATTTGGTTCATTTTATTTAATCTTAAAATGCCTTTCTTTTTGAATAGGTTTGTTTAGAGTTCATCTAAACATAGGATTAATTAAAACACTTAACCAAAATATTCATTAAACAAAACTAAAATGTGAATATACTTTAGAAATTACTTAAGTTTGGGAAGGAAAGAGAAGTTCTCTTCTCTTTCCCTCTCTTTATAACTTAGTAATTAATTGTAGGATTCACTTGAACTTGAACAAAACATGAAATAAAATCAACCCAAAGCAATTAAGAAACTTAAATGAAACCCTCCTCTAAGTTGAACATGTTTTCATACTTAGAAATTTTAAACCTTCAAAGCACTCACATTAGCCTAAGTCACCACTTCTAGATTTAGGTTAGGGTGGTGCATGGTTTGATGTTTATTTTGTTTTATGATGTATGTTTTAGACTAGATGTTAGGGTGTATGCCCATAGAATGAATGGTAGGATGATCTTAGTCTAACCATTATTTATTACATTGGATTATGCTTAAGGGGCACTATCATAAATAAAAATATAAATGCTTTTGCTTGCAAGTGCTTATACCCCTAAGAATAATCCAATAGGCCAGGTGAAATTAGTCACCAATGGGTGGGGTGATAAGTCCAATATACATGCTTGGGATTTGTGTGGTTTATTTTAGCTAATCTCTATGTTGCAGGTGTTAGTTAGATTTTCACTTTTCCTTTTCATGTAAATTTGTGCAATTAGGATTTTGGAATGATTGTTATGGAGATTACGATGAGCATTGGTCATAAAATCCTATCTTATGCACCATGTGAAGCTTTGGAGCATCCACCTTCCAACCATCCAGAAGAAAGAACCAAAAAAGAATGAAGAAAAAGAACAAAGAAAAGAAGAAAGAAGAAATGAAGCTTGAAGACCCCCATAACAATGAATTCCTTGCTTAATTGTAATTTAATTCATTTGTAATCTAGATTGTATAAGGGTAGAGCTCGGCTACCCAATTTATTTTATGGGTTTGTGCAGTGGTGCCCGACCACAATGGCCTCTTATTCTTTTTGTGATTAGCTTTATTTGATGATTTTTTTAGCTTGTGCATTAAGTGGAATATTTTTTCCTTGTTTCTTCCTTGCTGTATGAATGGTCTGTATATGGATTAGGCTCTTTATGGAAAAATAAATCTTTTACCAAACTTAACAACTCAAAATTAAAAATAAAGAATTCATAACCTCACCTAAAGTTTAGGTTTAAAATCAAGATAAAAGAATTAGCAACCCCTAAGCTAGATGAGTATTTATTTAACAATATCATGCACAACAACATCTTATTTCACTATTGATTGGAGGGCTTCCACCTTTGCCAGAGAAACTTGGCTTGACCTTTGAGAGCCATGGTGGAAACACACCTCCTCCCTTCTCGCTGATTTTGGCCAATAACTTTATTTCTCATGCATTAGGCATATGAATCCTATTAGCTTGATTAAAAATAATTGTTCAAAAATGAAAATAAAATTAAATTTGAATTTAATTAGATTTAAGTCATTTGAAGCATGTCCTTACATGTTCTAGTCTCTTTAGGGAGTAAGTTTAAAAACTTAGTCTCTTTCTAAATAAATAAGGGCCTAGCTATCTTGCATAAGCATAAGATTTACCTACATGAATTTAAAATCATAGGAGTTAGTTGGCGGCCACCCCCAGGCAGTTGTTAGTCTAAACAGTTAGGTGGTTTGTCCTCTCTTACGGAGGCAAACCAAATACCCATTTTCTCCTTAGATTTAGGGTATGATTTTGGCCCTGGCCAAAGCTCCCTAGATTTAGGTTCTAAGGCTGCTTCTCTCCTTTGTGGGCCAAAAGCTTAAATCCTCACCTCTTAGGCATTTCAATAATCTTGTGTTATGAAATCATAAGTCCTAAATTTCTAATGAAAAATTCAACTCAAACAAATTAAATCAATTTCTAAAATGTAAAGCCCGACCATAGGATAGTTTGAGATGCTCGCTAGGTTTCCTAGCATCATGGGAATCTCCTACTTATCTTTCTTTTGGCTTCAATAATAACTCCCTCTCTTTGATCAATCCCATTTGATCTTCAAAAAAATAAACTAATTGATTGATAGTCCTTTCCTATTAAAATCTTTGAAGATAATGATCATTTACTTTAATCGAGAGTATTCCTAAGGGATCCCGTACCTTAGGATGTAATTAATTATGGGGACTTGCCCATGTAGGGAACTGAATGAACTTGGTTTAAAATAAACCATGCTTTAGTTTTCCATGTAAAGTAGGGGAAGAATCTCTGGTACATATGCAAACCCATCATCCTTATGAGTCCCTATTGAGGTGATTAGGTCCATTAAAGGGTAGTGACTTCTGTCTTTCAAGATAGTACACTATTCCTTAATGACGTACTCAATCACTTGAATAAGCACATCTGCGGATCTGTGTGGCATCCTAAAAAGATAGAAATTTTATATTCTTTCCTTCTTCTTCTAACCAACAGATTTGAAGGCGACTATATGGAAAATTTTCACTACAGATTTTTCTGGCGACTCCACTAGGGATGGATCCTCTCTCCATCTTTGATAAATAATCATTATCTTCAAGCATGGATAGTGGGTTTGTACTTTGGTATGAATCCGAGACTATCATTCTTTTTGTTGGCACTTAGCTCATTTCATCCTTAAGTTAAGTTAGCCAACATCTTTAAGTTTTAGGACCGTACTCTGTGTGTTGGTCTTAAAACCCACGTTGGGTTCTCCAATGGGTAAAAAATGAAAAGATCTAAATAAAAAGAAAATATTTAAAGACTTCCTCCTTATCATTTTTATGATAAGGAAAGGTTCATTCTAAAATAATAAAGAGAATAAATTTTCCATAAGAACTTTGCTTTTCAAAAAGCACTTTTTCAAAAATGCACTTAATAAAATATTTTCCACAAAATGTTATTACCCTCATTTAACAATTCTCCTAATTGTTACATGTAGTAATTTTCAAAAAATAAAACTAACAACCTTTTCCAAAAGCACAAATGAACATCTTCTTTCAATTCACTTTGCTGAGGATTCTATTTTCAAAAGAAAATGATCAATCATCTTTATAAAAATCAAAATCATAATCATAAAGTTTTCAAAAAGTACACATGAACCTTTCCATTCAATACACTCACACCTATTGAATAAGAGTTTTATTTTAAATTAAAATTAAATTTTCCAAAAGCATATGTGAACATCTTCATTTAATATACTCAAATTTATTAAATAAATATTTCATTCCTAATTAAAAATAACATCATTTTGGAAATCCCACTTAAACATATCTCACATATGATTAAGTTGGAATTCCTCTCTTTCAAAAAATAATAATCAAACACAAAATAAAAATCTTCACATTTGAAAAAATAAGATTGACCTCCATTCCTACATACCCCAATTTTTTGAATGGAAGTCCACTTTTCAAAAATTGAAACTTAACAATCATATTTTCAAATATCAAACACATTTTGGAACTTCATTTAGCATACTCAAATTTGCTAAGTGAAGTCTCCAAATTCAAAACTCAAAATTTTGAAACACATTTTGGAACATCATTTAGCATACTCAAATTTGCTAAGTGAAGTCTCCAAATTCAAAAATAAAAAAAATTTCAAACACATTTTGAAACTTCACTAAGCATATTCAAATTTGCTAAGTAAAGTTTCCAAATCCAAAAGTCAAAAACTTTTGAACACATTTTGAAATTTCACTTAGCATACTCACATTTACTAAGTAAAGTTTCCAAATCAAAAATCCAAAAAATTTCAAATAACTTTGGAACTTCATTTTATCATATTCAAATTTGCTAAGTGAAGTCTCCAAACCCAAAATCAAAAAATTTGCAAACATTTTTGGAACTTCATCCTTAGCATACCAAATTTGCTAAGTGAAGTCTCCAAAATCAAAACCAAAATCTTCAAGCACCTTTGGAACCTCTTTCCTTAGCATACCAAATTTGCTAAGGAGAAGTTTCCATTTTCAAAACAAATCAAAAATTTTGAACACATCTTTTGGAATTTCATTTAGCATACCAAATTTGCAAAGTGAAATTTCCATTTCACAAAACTAAGTGGGACTTCATCTTTAGCATACCGAATTTGCTAAAGTAAAGTCTCCACTTTCAATCAAATCAAAGCAAAAATGAAACACTTAGGATTTCCTTAGCATACCTAAATTTGCTAAGGATCCTACTTTTTCAAAAATCAAAACATCTAAAAATAAATGAAACACTTAGGGTTTTCTTAACATACTTAAATTTGCTAAGAATCCTACTTTAAAAAATCAAACCAAACACACTTGGATTCTTTACTTAGCATACCTAAATTTGCTAAGTGAGAATTCCAAATTTCCAAAATCAAAATAAAAATTCACAAAAAGAAACAACCACTTTCTCAAACACTTCACTTAGCATACCCAAATTTGCTAAGTAAGTGAAATTATAAAATCAATCAAACAAAAACAAAATCAATTGACCCATACTTTAACATACCCAAATTTGTTAAAAGAAAGGGTCCTCAAATCAAAATAAAATCTAAATTTAAACAAACATGAACCTATGGAAGCATCCTTCTTAAAATATTTGAATCAATATTTCAACATACCCAAATTTGTTGAAGTTGGATTCATATTCAAAATTCCTCTTTCAATTAATCTTCTCAAATCCATTTGAACCACACTTAACACTTCCAAGTTGTTGGATGTGGGTTCAAATTTTCAAATTCAAAATTCAAAAAAATCTATAAAGATAGAAATCTGATACAAACTCATTTCTATTAGATTCTTAGTCATAGATATAGTGTGAGTCGTTTTAGGCTTCTACTTTTTTATTTGAAATGGCTGGTTCATAGTTCATTTTCACCTTCCCCATGGTATGGATTTGGCTTTGGACCACCAACTTCCCACAGGCATACACATCTGATCCACTTTGGTAGGGGATTCAAGGGAGCTAAGATTACATGTGAGGGCACTCCCCTCACTACAGTTAGTAGGACCACGGTGATCAGGCAGAAGTCAATCATCATAATTGATCCACCCTCTAACTCTGACATCTCCTTGATGAAGAGGAAAGTAGTGGCAGTCCCACAAGCTTCAGTTATGATAGCACTAGTAGTACTAGCCCCAATTTCAATACGCCCCAGAGTTTCCCATGCTGCCCTAGTGATAGTTAGCACCTTCTAATTTGTACCTTCTAAGGGTAAGGCTCCCAAGGTCTCAGGACTTGCCTCCCCTACTTTTGAGTATGGGTCTAGCTCTCACTCCACCCATCCTACACAGACACAACATAGGAATAAGAACCGCATGATCAAGAGGTACCACACCAGGATGGGGAGGTATCCCGTTAGTGGATGAGTTCCTCGTTGTTACTTCACCACTGGTTATAGAAAACTAGTTGCATCCTCTCTCTGGTTCAGACAGATAGGATGTTAGAAAGATTCTCTCATCACCTCCTCCAGTGGGGTAGCATTAGCCAGTAGTTACTAGAAGTAGGAGGTCATACGCTAGCCTCCAATCTATCTTACGCCATGTAGGCAGAGCTTATGGACGCTCAGAGTCTGTAGCTCAGTTTGATCTCCAATCCAGCATCCCCCGTAGTGTGGGGAGGCATATCCATCGGGAGAGGGCCCGAGAGGCCCATACAACACACATCACTAGTAAGGAGAGATGGAGGTTCAACCGTCAGTCGGTAGCTTCGACGCTTATTAATTTTCCAACTCGGCATGCTACCTACACTGACCATACCGACGACATCCTTCTTACTGGGACTAGTCACAGGAGGGTAGCTCCTGTACATAGAGAGTCGGTGGTGTCTCCACCCCACCGGTCTACCCCTCATCTACCATCACTAGTCCAGGTTACAGCATCTCTAATTCCATTTAAGGCCATGAAGGCCATATTGAGGGAGAAGTGCATCCCGTTGGTGATCCGGCTATGACTAAGGGATCCTACCCCTTCTACACCACCTATTGTGGCAAGGCCAAGATCTCCTGCTCAACCTTCTGCCCTAGTGGTGGTGCAAAAGGAGTGGTGACCCCGAAGCATTGTGGTCATCCATTCACTAACTTCGCCAGTACAGCAGGATGTGGAGATGGTGACAGTTATTACAGAGATGACAGATGATAGTCTAGCTACATCAGTTATAGTGGAACATCCTAGGATTATTACCCCTATCATAGCTACTTATAATCAGGAGTGTCATTCATCTAGCGAGTATAGTCCACATCAGATTGATTATCCAGTGACAGGCAAGGTTTAGTGCCTCTCAGTGCACGATTGTGATCACATCAATCAGCCTAGATTATTTGTGCCTGCTATTCATAGAATAAATTCCTATTGGGGAGTCACCTTTCAAATTTGTGGGGAGAAAAGAAAGAGGAGACATTATAGAAATTCATCTTTTTAGGATGCCATGCAGATCTGTAGATGTACTTAGTTAGGTGATCGAGTACATCATTAAAGAAATAGTGTACTATCTCTAAATACATAAGTCACTACCCTTTAATGTACCTAATTACCTCAATAAGGACTCCTAAGGATGATGGGTCTACATATGTACCAGAGATTTTTCCCCTACTTTACATAAAAAAGTAATGTAGGGTTTATTTTAAATTGAGTTTGCTAAGTTCCCTGCAGGGACAAGCCACCATAGTTAATTACATCCTAAGGGATGGGATCCCTTAGGAAAACTCTCGATTAAGGTAAATGATCACTATCTTTGAAGATTTCAATAAGTAAGGACTATTAATAGATTGGTTTTATGTTTGCAAGATCAAATGAAATTGATCAATAGAGGGAGTTATTATCAAAGCCCAAACGGGAAATAAGTAGGAGATGCCCACGATGCTATGAAACTTAGCGAGCATTTCAGACTATCCTATAGTTGGGATTTATGTTTTGGAAATTGATTTAGTTTGTTTGAGTTGCATTTTTTCCATTAGAAATTTAGGACTTAAGATTCCTTAACACAAGATTAAGGAAATACCTAAGAGGTGAGGAATTATGCTTATGGCTCATAAAGGGGAGAAGCAACCTGAGAACTTAAATCTAGGGAGCTTCGACGAGGGCCGGAAGCACAACCTAAATCTAAGGTGAAAAGTGGGTATGCTTTAGGTGAGGTTATGAGTTGTTTAATTTTTATTTGAGTTGTTAAGTTTAGTAACAATTTATATTTCCCAAAAGATCCTAATTCACATCCAGGACATACATAAAATAAGAAAGAAACTAGAAAAATTATGCCACTTAATGCAAAAGCTAAACAAATCATCAATCAATTTATAAAGCTAATCATAAAAAGAATAAATGGTCGTTGTGGTCGGGCACCACTAAAAAATATCAAATGTGGGTAGCCGAGCTCTACCCTTATACAACCCGAATTTCAAATGAATTAAATTACAATTTAAGCAAAGGAATTCATTGTTATGGGGTCTTCAATCTTTACTCTTCTTTCTTCTTTTCTTCTTCCTTCTTCTTCGTTCTTCTTTTGGTTCCTCCTTTGGACGGTTGGAAGGTGGATGTCCCAAGCTAATCCACATGGGGATAAGATAGATCTTACAACCAATATATTAATCCTAAATAAATCATTCAAAAATCCTACTTATATAAAATAAAGGAAAAGTAGAAATCTAACCTACAAAATAAAGGTTAGTTAAATCACACCACATAAATCCCAAGCATATATATTGGACTTATCAACACATGGGTGACTAGGTCCACAATTGGATTATGTTGGCATATAAAGCACTCAAGCAAAAGCATTTATATTTTATTTATGATAGTCCCCTTAAGCACAATCCCCTCTAAAAAGAATAGTTAGACTAAAGCATCTTACCATTCATTACATAAGCATACCAAACATCTATAACATTATCACAAAATAAAATAAACATCAAACCATTCAACTAACCTAAGGCTATAAGTGGTGACTTAGGCAAATATTGTTATTCTTTGAGGGCTTGTGTGGTATGCTTAGTTATGACTTTAGGTTTAAATTTTTTATGTTTGAAGAACATGTTCAACTTAGAGGAGAGTTTCATTTAAGTTGTTTAAGTATTTTGGGTTGATTTTATATCATGTTTTGATTTGGTTTAAGTGGATCCTACAATTAATTACTAAATTATGAAGAGAGGGAAATAGAAGAGAATTTCTCTTTCCTTCCCTAACCTTAAGTAATTTTCTAAAGTAGGTTCATATTTTAGTTTCATTTAAGTGAATGTTTTGATTAATCCTAAGCTTAGATAAACTCTAAACAAACCTATTCAAAAAAATGGCATTTTAAGATTAAATAAAATGAATCAAAATTCACACAACATTACTTCACTTCTTTTCCAACATATAACATGCATATGGATGGACCCTAAGCATATATATACATGAAAATGAGAGTAGTTAACACACTTTATGATGCATGCTAAGTAATCCATTTAAGAAAATTTAGAAGTTGAATATGCATGATTTTTCTTAAGTAGAAAAGGTTTTCCTTATCCAAAATTTCACATACATACATGAAAGTAAGAAAGGTATAAGTGAGTACAGCGCCATTGTTAACAAGAGGTTTAAGATACAAGACCTACTTAGGGCTACTTAAAGCCTTGCAACCTCAGGGTTGTCTAGACTAATATACCACTTTCCTTAAGTACAAAAATGTATATAAAAGAAATGAAATGGAAAAAGAATATGCAAAAGTTGTTTAATAGATTTATTTTTTTATGCAATTTATGGATGTAAGTGTAGGTAACCCTTCTTAAATGGTAGCATAGGGATGAATAGGATATGAAATTAGGTGAGCATTAGGTCCTTTTCAAATGAACCTTATATCTCACCAAAATTTCTATTCAAAACTATACCAACATAGGAAAGAAAAGAATCCATACTAAACATACCTTTATAATATTTCACATGCAAGCTTATAATTAAAGTATAAGTAGCATATTTTCATGTTTGATATTTCATTTATAAGTTTTGAAAATAATTTGGATTTAGTAGTGATAATAGCCACTCCTATTTTACTTTAGCCAACACATGCACATTTGACATAACATAAATAATTTCATTTTAGAATTTGAAATATGAAATTATGAATGCATGAAATCACATGGTGTGCAACTTAACATGTTGGAAAATATCCAAAGTAATGAAAGCATGTAAACAAACTCACTTTACTTAAATCCTAAAGACATTCTCATAGAATAAGAAAATTTAGAACAAATCAAAGTGAATCTCAAAATGATTTTGTTTAGTTTGAAGTTTGATTTATTTTTGAAAAGGTGAGATGAGAGTTTGCTATTCTAACCCATTCCACATGTGTTTGATATTTTTTTTAATTTTTAAACAATTAAATCCATTTTATGTGTTGATTAGGTTAAGGTATGAATTAAGTAAGTGGCATTAAACCTACACCACCTTAGAAGAATTAACTAAGTAATTATGAGCCAATGAGATGACATAAAACCCACAAGGTATTTAAATTTGTAATGCACCTAATAATGAAAAGGCCTAATGCAATTTGGCTCACAATTAAAGTTAATAATAAGGGTTTAGCTTAAGTACTTTTAAAACACCTTTTCACACATGTGAATTGGGTTTTAATTTATTTAATTAAACTTAGGCTATTAAACACTAAGCATCTACCCAAGGTAGATTAATTAAGTTATGGAACTTTTAAAATTTTGAAAATTGATTAAATGGATAATTAATGAGTTAACCCTTAATTGGGATTAAGGAGAGAAAGGGGGGGGAGGTTTAGGGAATAGCTTAGGGAAATGCCCAAAAATTATTCCATAAACCCCTTACTCACTGGATCTAACCTTAATCAAACCTAATCATAGGGTAAATCCACTAATCACACATTAATTACCCTTAATTACATGAAAGGGGTAATTAGGGAATGAAATAGAAATTCCCCAATTAAGTCCTCAATAAATCTCAAGAAAATTAGGGAGGTAGAGGTCATCCCCTAAAATGAACCCTAGAAATTTGAGATTAATTGATGACCTAATTAAAGGATAATTAGCTAATTAAGATTCCCAAAGAAACCCAAATTCAGAGAAAAGAGTAATTCAAAATCCATTGAATATCATTTTTAAAATATTCTAGATGAAATTATCTTTCCATAGCATTTTTCCTTTTATTTTTCTAATTTTTTATGAAGAGTTATGAATTTTAAAAGTTATATGGATTAATTAAGAATTAATTAGGAATTTAACTAATCCCTACTTAATCCTCAGCTCATGGCGGGATGCGTGGCGGTGGCAGTCAGGGCACTTTACACCCATCGTGCTATGAGGGTGTGACTTAAATGTCACATTCCAAATGGTGGATGTATGCGGCTAATATCCTCGATCAGATCATGAGGATTCACCCGTAGTTTTAAAAGGATAATGGATTTACTAAATGTGCTAAATAATCTTGTCCATCTAAAATGCATGGATGGATAGGCGAGATGAGTTCTTCTTCAGGATCAATGGAGACTGTCCATGATCTAAGGGGAGATCCGAGCCTGATCTAGCATGGAATCATACAAAAATCAACCCACACCATCTAAACATAATTACCAACTTATCCAATGATTGATTTCTCATGCCATGAACATTTCTTTTACAAAGGACCAACACCTATCAAGGGTCAAAAAATTTCATACCTCGCTGGAGGTGATCACCGGCGTTCGAGCTCGATGAGATAAGCGTCTGGTGGAAACAAAGCCCTGTTGAAATTCTTAGGCCTTGGGGTTGAGTGCATCAAAGGGTTTGACCAACACCACGTCACTTGGGCTTTAGCTTTGATCCAATTGAGCTTTTCCTGCTGTGAGAACTTCAATCAGAGCTTGGGCAAGTTCGAGATGGAGTGTACAATGGCAATTGGATGGAGATCAAGTATGGAGGAAGTTGGCTAATGGATTGAGCTCCCCTATTTTGTACTATGCAAAACTAAGAATTAGGGAATTCAAATCTTACCTAAGAAGCTTAGGAATGCTCTGAGGTGGTTTCTTTGGGTTCCTAAGCTCCAATCAACAGTGAGTGTATTCAAATTTCATTGAATTAGGGGGAGTATATCTCCCCCTATGGAAATCGGATGGTCGAACCATCCTTTGCCATTTTGATCCAATAGATGAGATTAGAGAGGTTGTTTAGGTGGTTTTGAGTGTGCACATGGTCGATTTGATCCAAGGAATGGATTTCCAACTTCCCATGTGATGGTTTTGAGCTTAAGAGGGAATTTGAAATTTCAATTTGAGGATAGGTGGTCGGGTTTGGTCTATGGACCAAATGAGCTAACTCAGACCCATTAGGTTTTGTGCACCACTCATCAATAAGTCCCCTTGAGCTTTTAGGAAAGCTTCAAGTGATTTTGTAGAGTGTATGATAAAAATACCCATGGGTTAGGCCAAAATTTGTTCTATGGCTGAGGGGTAGGATGGTCATTTTGATATTTTTTTTCACTTTGGACATGTTAGGCATGTGGAGAAACTATGTTTGGCCAAGTTTCAGTGGATTTGGAATCCATTTGATAGGGTTTGGCTCATGTTGACCCATTTAGGTCAAAATGGGTCAACTTGGTCAAGTTGACCAATAGATCAATTGGGTCAAACCAAGGGTTGGGTCAATTTGGTATGACCATGAAATATTTTGGTGGCTTTGGTTTGATTCAATTTGGTATATATTTGGTTTGACTCATATGACTTTAGGTCAAATGGGTCAAGTTGACCCATTTGACCTGTTGATCTATTTGAGGTAGGACAAGGGTAGGTTTAGGTTAGGTTAGTCATATGGTAGATTGGTATCTTTGTTTCCAATCAATTTGGGTTAAGTTCAATTTTGGCTCAACATGACCCTTTAGGTCATGTTGGGTCTAAGTCAAATAGGTTGGGTTTAGTTGCCAATTGAGGCTTTGGTCAAGTTCAACAAGTGATTTGGAATGAACTTGACCCATTGGTTTGAGTCAATTTGGCTTAGATCAAGTTTTGACACATTTTGAATTTTAGGTCAAAGTTGGGTCAACTTGGGTCGTGGCCAATTGGGCTGTTAGGCTCAAATGTTGGCTTGGTCAAGTTCAAACATAGGTCATGAGTGAACTTAGATCAATGGTTTCAATTTATTTTATAGAATTTGGCTATGTTAGGTTTCATTTTGGGCTAAGTGTTGACTTGGTCAACCCTTAGGTTTGACTTGGTTTGACCCAATTTGATAGATTGATCATCCCATGATGATTGTTGATCATGATGAGAGGGATATATGAGTTTGGTTAACTCCAATTTGGGTAGGCTCATAAGGGTACTTTAGGTCACTTTGGGTCAAGTGAGCCTAAGTAGGTCAAATGGCTTAGTCAAAGCTTGATTTGAAGTTGGTTGATCTTTTATATGGACTTATGATTGAAATATAAATCCATTTACAAGTGGTTTGAAGTCAAATGGGTTTTGATCCATTTGAAAATTTCATATTCAAAGGAAGAATATGATAGGGTTTTGGGTTTGATTTTTTTTTGGGTTTTGATTGTTTGATTGAGGTTTGGATTTATATATGAGCTCATGATTGTAGGGTTGATTGAATGAGAGAAAATCAAGGGTTTGGCTTGATTTGAAAGTAATTTGGCTAAGTTCAAGATTTTGACTTGAAAGGCTTAGATTGGATTTTGAATGGATTTGAGTTTTTTTGGAATAGGTTTTGATTGTTTGAATTTATATTTTATTTATATATGTGAATATAAATGAGAATATAAATTGATCATGAGAAAATTTCAAGAATTTGAAAGAGTTTAATCATGATTTAGGTTAAATCCATTAAAGGAATTTAAAGGATTTAAAGAAATTTTTAATTTGAAATTTAATTTTGAATTGGATTGATTGATTTATATTTAATATTTCATTTATATATGAGAATATCAATGAGAATAAGTTTTGAGAAAATCTCATGAGTTTGAGTAGGTTTGATCAAGGTTTAGGTTAAATCCATTAATGGGAAATTAAGGATTTAAGGGAATTTCAAGGATTTTAAATTTGGAATTTAATTTTTTACATTTGATTTGAATGATTTATATTTATATTTCATTTATATGAGAATATAAATGAAAATATAAAAAGAGAAAATCTCAAGGGTTTGAATAGGTTTGATCAAGGTTTAGGATTGATTTTGGCTAAGTCCTTTAATGGGAAATTAAAGGGACTTAAGAAAATTTTCATGAGTTGATTTGGAATTTTGAGTTTGATTTGATGGGTTTGTATTTATATTTCATTATGAGAATATAAATGTGAATATAAATGGCCCATGAGAAAATCTCAAAGATTTGAATAGGTTTGAATCATGATTTTGATTAAGTATTTTAATGGAAAGTTAAAGGGACTTAAGCAAAATTTGGACTTGGGAATTTTTGATGGATTTTGATCATGGGTTTCAATCATGAGTTTTAATCATGGATTTCAATCATGGAATCGATTTGACTTTGGATAAAATCAAATAGAATTGATTTGGAGTTTTGACTTGAAGGTAAGGAAAGAGGAGGAATGGTTGGTAGGGTAGGCAATTTCCCAACACCCCAAGGCAAGACCTATTCATGGCTAACTCTTCTAAGTCTTCTAGGGCTAGGTTTGAGTGTCCACCTAATCACTAGATGTGTCTTAAGACTAAAAAACTCTTAAAATTAAAGAGGAATCTTATGCCTAAGATGGAGGTGTTGAGAGCTCGTCCTAAAAATGAGGTCAACAAAGGGCGCCCAATAGGTGTGGTGTGACTGACACACCACACATGTGGTGTTGGAAAATGATCAACATTAAAGATCACAAGCACTAACTAAACTATCTATCCCGACCAAGGGTGTAGAAGGAATCTAGAGCTTAGTGCAATGTGGCTCTACTTATGTCCAAGACATGAGAGAAGCAAAAATCCACTAAGGGATAGAGTGTGAACCTTCCAGGAAGCAAGTTCAAGTCATCCACAAGGGATGAGAGGTTTGATTTGATTCTCCAGGAGAAATCTCCAGAGGGTTGAATTTAGATTGATTGTTTGGTTTATTTTATTGAAATTTGTTTGAGTTTCAGGGAAGAATGTTGAATTTTTTGACTCACTAGGGATAGAAGAACTTTCCACTAGGGAAGAAAGTTAAAATCATCCACGATAGAGGAGAGATTGGATTTGTTTCAAATTTTTAGATTTTGATTCAAGGTAAAACCTATTGGTTTGTGATGGATCGCACTAAGTATAAGCCATGGAGGCCTAGACCTAACTTAGATTTACTAATTCAAAGGGAGTAGTCTACCAACCACAAAGTAGGACTATCCAACCAAAGGGGTGCCTTTGGTATGCGGTCAAGTTAGGAAGAAAGCGAGACTCACATCTTCAACAAGAACCACTTGGGTGATCGATTATTTTGGGCAACAAATCGACGACCTAGGTTGACTATTGAGTGAATCGGGGACGATCAACTCAAAGATAGTCAAGAATTAATTTTCATTTTAATTTATTTTGATGGGCTCCTTTGGTTGATGGATCAAAGCGAGAAGGATGCAGAAACTAGACCTATCTCGGATCTGAACCAAAGTAGCTTCCTTGATGGGAGAACTATCCAACCAAAGGAGTGCCTTTGTTGCAATGATCATTTCAAGGGAAAGAAAAGGGACTCACATCTTCCACTAGAAAAGACCAGGGTGATCGGTTGCTTTGGGCAACAAATCGACTACCTAATGCATCGTTTGATAGTCATGCTTTGGAAAGAATGCATCATAGTCTTATATCTTCCAAAGAAGAATGAAGGGTAACTGTGGAAATAGATTGAATCGACCTAAGGGTGACTAGGAGTGAGTATAAAATGGGGATTTTATCTACCTTAGGTGTTTAAATTCTAATCCACAAGAAAATTTTGTTTGTTTATTTTAGTTTATTTTATCTGGACCTATTAGTTTGCGAGGGAAACTAGAGGAGCTTATATCGACTGGCCCAGATTTCTTGAACTGGGAGAATCTACTCATCCATTGAACAAATTTTCCAACCAGGGTGGCTACTAGGAAAGGGGCTGTCCAATCCAAGAGTAACCGGTAGTGTCTAAATGGGGGTAAATGACTTGATCCAAATAGAGTGCCCGGTGATGGGATGCTAAGGCTTAATTACACCACGGAGAAAATGGCATGGCTAGTCACATATCTAATAGGTATTCGGTGTCTAACTCAAGGAGAAAGCTCGAGGACTCATATCTACCAAGAGTGGTGTACTCACCGGGTGAGTCGCTGCTAGCATAGCGAACATCAACCAACCTAAGGTGCCCATCGGTTTGCAAATGTCAAGAAAGCTCGACTCACATCCTCCTATGGCAAGCGACTGGGATAGTCTTCTTTCAAGTGTTATCCGACCTAGGGGTGACTACTTAGTGAATGCCACTAGGGGACATATCACTCAAAAGTAGTCGAGGGAAGGAGCCTCTGGGGACTTACCTAAACCTCAAAATTGACCTGGAGCATGATGGCTAGTTCAAGAAGAAAGCGCAGAGACTCACATCTTCTTAAGCAAAGTCAACATGAGGTAGCTTACTGGCTGAAGCTGAAGCTTACCAAACTAAGAAGGTGCTCGTTGGTTTTGTCAAGTTAGGAAGAAAGCTGGGGACTCACATCTTCCACAAATGACCACTGGGTGACACTACGAGGTAGCATGTAGACCGACCTAGAGCAGCTGAGTGAGTGTCATAGGGGGATCCCACATCAAATAGCTCAATACAAAAGATTAGTGTTTATTTCATGCATGTGTTAAAAGGAATAGGATGCCTCTGGGGACTCTTACACCTACCTTAAACACACTATGGGTTTGATGAAACAATGCCACGGATGGCACAAAGAGTTCCTACTAAGAAAGGATGTCACTTGGGTTCTCTCACACCTAACTTAGTTATGCTAATCAAAATAGGATGCCTCTTGGGTTCTCTTACACCTATTCTAAAAGCATCAGGAGATTGTGTTTGTGTTGTGAAAGAGGATAGGATGCACGGGGACTCTTACACCTACCTAAACATCACATAGATTCAAGATAAACAAACAATGTTTCAAGAAGAGAAGATTTGATGAATGGAATCAGATTTTGTTCTTTTTTATTAATGATTGATTTCAAACATGATTTATTTCATGGGTAATATTTCTTTAAATAGAGCCCATTAATTGGAATCATCAGGTGTTCCCCTTTATAATCAATAAGCTGATAAGATCCTCCTTGGTAGGCCCTCTCTATGAGATAGAGGCCTTCCCAAGTGGGTTCAAATTTGCCTCCCATCTTTTGACAAACAATAATTGGTCTCTTTAAGACTAACCCAAGCTCTCCTACTAGGAATGATCTAGGGCAGACCAGCTTATTGTGAGCTTGAATCATTTTGGCTTTGTACAACTCGATGTTCTGGGACGCCCGTAGACGCTTCTACTCTAAATCTTTAAGCTCTTCTAACTACAACTTTGCATTATGTTATGTAGTGATCTTTCTAAGCAAAGCTATCCTTAGTGATTGGAGTTGGACTTCTAAAGGAAGAACGACTTGGACCCATACAATAGGCGAGTGGAGTATGTGGTGTTGTAGGCCCACAAGGCTTCAACTAACTACTCGTTCCACTATTATTTGTTCTAATCAAGAGTTTTTTAGTATCTGGATGAGAGTTTTGTCGAATGGTTCTACTAAGCCATTAGCTTTGAGGTAGTAGATACTGGAGTATCTCTAATTTATATTGTGTCTTCTAGCAAAGTTGTTGATCTTCGTGCTTTTGAATGCAGTAACATTATCAAATATAATAAGTTGAGGCACCCGAACCTATATATGATATGGTTCTACGAAAGCACATCTTTGAGCTATGACCTCTCAGTGGGATGGCTTCACCCACTTGGAAAAAATAGTCGTGGCTAAGATGAATTGATGCCCTTGGAAGAAGGAGGATCGATCGGACCCACAATGTCGATAAACACTCAAATGGCTATGAAGCCAATGTAGGGTGTAGAATGTTGGTGGTCGGTAGAGGACCACAGCACCATGCGATGGCATCTCCTAGCTACATCCATGAAATTTGTGATCATAGAAGGCCAAAAGTATCTAAGTCTTTTGATCTTCATCTTCATCTTTGGACTGGATTGATGAGCTATGCATAGACCTGAATGTACCTCGGTTACAATGCCACGGGCTTCATGTTTGTCTAAACAGTGTAACCACATATGTTCAAATGACTGGCGGTACAGGGTGTCATCAACAAGAGCATAGGAGAGAGCTCTCTATTTCACCTGATGGGCTTGTGACTTTTCTTGAGGTAGTTTATCGGTGTTCATGTAATCTATGAATGATTGCCTCCAATCCAACTCCTTATCCATTTTGGCAATGGCAACCTCCCCTTCAAGAGAAAGTCTCTCGATGAGTTCAAAATCAATAAGGGATAGGACTTGTCTATTTTGGACCCTTATTGAAATGGACTCATCTTCCAAACATGCCAACTCTTTGGCAAGTTTGGCCAAGGCATCTACTACTGTTCTGCTCGGGGAACCTTGTAGATAGTGACTTTGGGAATCTGGGCCAACAGCTTCATGGTATACTCATAGTAATGATGAAGCTTGGGCTTTAGGATCAGTAGGACCAGATCGGTTGATGACCAATTGAGAATCCCCAAAGATGTTGATGCTCTTGACACGATAGTGATGGCTAACTCAGACATGCCTCATACTTGGCTTTGTTGTTGTGCGGGGGTTGGAAAGATAGAGAATCTCATCACATCATGTTTGGAGTTAGAAGAACTATTCCTACCCACTTTCACGGGAGAATAGATCATGGTGCTTCACCTTTAATAAAAGAAGTAGCATCATCAAAATACATCTCCCAATGGTGGTTGTCGGCCTCCCTTAAGTTCATGATTTGTTCATCGGAGAATCAATAGGAAGTGGGTGTGCTGCTAAGAAATCCGATAGTGCTTGTCATTTTATCGCATGAAGGGGTATGAATGTGATATCAAACTATGAGAGTATCATAGACCAATGAGCCAAATGTCCGGAAAGCGTTGGCCGTGTCATGAGGTACTGCAGTAAATTTATTCTAGAGATCAAGTTCACCTTATGAGAAAGCATGTAGTGTTGTAGCTTTTAAGATGCAAAGATCAAAGCTAAATAATATTTCTCAATAGGTGGATAGTTTTCTTCACCAGGGATAAGATGCTGAGGGGTAGTAGAGCTCTCCTTCCCTTTATCATTGGCTTGGGCCAAAGAGCATCGAGGAGTCATCAATGCGCGTGTAAAGGATGAGTGGCGCGGGATAGGCTAGAAGCGGCTTCACCAAGTACTCTTTGATGTCTTGAATGCGTGAGCACTTGTCATCTCACTTGAACTTGGCATCCTTTTGATAAGTGCGAGAATGGCATCTCCAAATAAGTTTGAGATAAAGCATCTTAGATATATGACCATCCTTGAATGGATCTAGTTGAGTTAAACTCTTAGGAGGTGGCATTTAGATAGCTTTGATCTTTTAGGATCTATTTCTATTCCCCGATGAACAACAAACCCAAGGAATTTCCGAAGTGACTCGAATGCACACTTGAGGATTCATTTTGAGGATTATCTTAACCATTCAAAACTACTCTCAAGTTAAAGAGGTGGTCTTCTTTTCTCCTCTTGACTATTAGATCATCAATATAGCACTCAACCTGATGATGGATGAGTTCATTGAAGATCTGAGTCATGGCCCATTGGTATGTAGCACTAGCATTTTAAGGCTGAAAGGCATGACCCTATAATAGAAAATTTTGATCGGGGTTCGAAAAGTAGTGTTTCTTTCATCTTTTGGAGACATCTTAATTTGGTTATAGATGATCCATCCATGAAAGAAGGCGCATGAGATGGAGCAATGTCCACCATTAATTCTAGTATAGGAAGAGGAAACTCATCCTTAGGGCATTGTTTAAGTCCTAAAATCAATGCAAATGTGAATTTGGCCATTCTTGGGATGACAGCTAACCGGGTAGGATATTTTCTTCCACGATGAAACCAGTATCGATCAGTTTCTTGACTTTAGAAATGATCTCTTGTTCAATTTCTAATCGCATACGTCTAGGAGCTTGCTTAATAGGGGTAACATTAGGGTCAATTACTAGCTTATGGACTGCTACGTTAGGAGATAATTCTGGCATCTCTTCATAACTCCATGCGAAGATGTATGTCAGGCAAGGATTTGCTTCTATCCCAAGGTTGATTTCTTTAAGCATGTCGATTGTTGAATGAATATCCTCCTTAAAATCTAGCAGTGCCTTTTTGACTTGGAGATCATCTGGATCATCTGAAGTTTCCAAACACACATTCTCATAAGAGTTGGGGATGTGTGAGAAGAACTATTAGATTCGAAATGATTGGTACCAACTAGACAGTAATCATCATCATCGACTGGACCCACTATACCGAATCCTAGTCCTGCTCTTGATTGTGCCTCCCTGCTTGTATTGTTCCATAACTTCTCAAAGTACTCTGACTTGTGCTTGGATCATGTGTGAGGAACCAAACCTTTTTGTATAAGATTTTGAACACAAGGAGAGTAAAAATCAAAAGTTAATTCCATTAATTCTTTAATAGTATCCTCCTCAAGTACTGCATCAAGCTCTGGACTTGAGGATGATGAACTCAAAAATAACCTCTTCTGCCTCATGTCACTGGAAGACTTGGGGACTTCTTTAACTACTAAACCTTCAACTTTCTAAGATGTAAGTGAGGTAAGAGTTAAGGTACCCAACTGCTGCCTAATAGTTTCACATAAACTAGATTCGAACACTTTTCTTTACTTGGAGGCCTGGTCTTTGCCTCTATCTGAGTCAAATGTCACCTCCAATGGAACCCGCTGAGAGGAGTTGATTGGTATACTAATCACATTATACTTGTCCTCTGAGCTGGATACCATGTCTATATGGATAGTAGGGGTACTCCTGTGAACTGAAATATGACCTCTATTGGTTGAAGGCCAACTAGGGGGTCTCCCACCTCTGAAATTGCCTCTGTTTCTACCTCTGCCTTTGCCTGGTAGAGGTTGAGCTATCCTACACACATATCCATACGATAGAATGAATTGTGGGTGGAATGTGATATGCGAATCTATTTTTTCTTCAATTCCCCTTTTTTGTGTTCTTGGACTTTCCTTTTTCTTTCCATTTTCTTTTATTTTTTCTTTTTCTTCATTTTCTTTTTCTTTTGATTTATCATTTGAAGTTTGTCCAAGTTCACGAGAAAGGGTGTGTTGAGGAAGATAGTAAGCCACATCCTCATAAATCTCAACCTTGCTAATTGATAATGACTTTTCATCCCCGTTGACACGGTATTCAATTCCATTTTTTCTGAACTTGATGCACTGATGAAGGGAGGACAGAATGATCTTATTATGATATTTCCAAGGCCTACCAAGCAAAGTAGTGAATGAAGTATCGAATCAATGATTTAGAACTTGACTTCAGTATTCCAGTCACTTATCTCCAAAAGCAACACTATAGAACCTAAAGCCCCCTTGCCTTGATCATTGAATCCTTTCAACATCATCCGGTCTCCTCGTAGTGTGGAGATGTCGATCCTCAAATAGGAAAGGGTCTTTAGACTCATAATGTTCATCGATGCACCTGAATCCATGAGAACTCTGGCAAGTCTAAACATGTCCATGTAGATTGTGATGCAGAGGGGATGGTTTTGCTCCAAGTCCCCCAGAAGAAAGTCTTCATCTGTGAAGGTGATCCCTTGGGCTTCTTTTGCATAATGTGCTTCCTCCCCTATAGCGGTCAGCTGAGCTAAGCATATTTTAGCATCAAGGAGGGCCTTGATTAGTGACTCCCTCATCTATTTGGATAAGATAAGGGCATCATATATGCTTAATTGAGATGAAAACTTTCTTAGATGTGAAAGGATGTCGTAGTCCACCTTCGACTGGTCTTGCACAAGCATATCCAAGGGTGGAGCGTCCTGTGGAAGGGCTTCTCGATCTTCAATTCTAATGACATATTTCCCTCTATCTATAGGTGATGCCCTAAGAGGTAGAACCTTGCCACTACAGAGGTTGACTTTGATAATCTCTAAAGGAAAGGTGGTGGAAGGTTCTACCTGCACATCAGGCTCACCTATAGCTTCTCCTACAGGATCCTCGAAATCGGATGATTCGAAGTCTATCTAACGAGGTGAACCCATAGTATTCACAGTTGAAATGTCTAACTCTAAATCAGAAAGAGGAAGATTATAATTTTTATAACTAATTAGACTTGAAGAGTTATCGTTAGAAATAGAAGAAGATAACTCATCAGAAGAGACATATATATATAATTCAAATCAGTGTTATTCTTCAATTTATTGGAAGTACTTGGGGGTACAACGTAGAAGTAAAGTAGGGGTAGTGGGGTAAGGGATTTAATGCCCTTATCCACTGATATAAGAGTTCTACTAGTAGAAGAAACAAAAGAGCTAGCTGAAATGGTAGAAGTCAGCGGTGTGGAAGCTGTAACTGAAGGGTGGAGGGTGGACACAGTCGGTGGCTGAGCTAAAGGGCTATCCCAGACCAACACATGCTGCTACTGATGCTGCTACTGAGCTCCCCCTTTTCTAGAGTTGGCACTAGCAACTTGCAAACCTTCCTTAGTATTGGAGGTTTGAGCTGACTCAGGCATCTTCAAGGAAAGTTTCTTGATCTTCTGAATTATTTTCTTAGAGGTTTTAGACAAAGAAATGTCCCAACCTTCTTTGGTTTTGGTAGGATCACTTGTATCCCCAATGATTACCCTAATGGAACTGTAAGTTTGTTCCAGAAGGTATTCCTTTGGGATAACTACAGCACCGGTTTTAAAAATGTGTTCAAGTTAGTCCTTGAATGTGAAGCAATCCTCCAAAATGTGGCCTAGCATACGGTGGTAAGGGCAAAAGTTTGGATCATGACTTTTGTTTAGTTCCTCTGGTCTCCTAGGCTCGGGTAGCTAAAAATTAGGCTTTTTTAAGAGATTCTTAAAGAACTTCATGATTACCTCCCTCTTAAAAGAATAAGGTTTGTTTAACTTATCTAAAAGAGTAGGTGGACTATAGCTACATGACAACAGATATGCATGTCGCTACTGCTAGTGGTATGGCTAAGGCTGTGGTTGTGCTAGCCATTGAGTCTATAGTGGAGGCCGGTATGACTGCCTCGATGGTGGCAAAGGAGGTGGAGGCTGCTGAGGTTATTGTATCTCGAACTGATCTTTAGCTGGCTACTACCCCTTGTCAACCACTGCTACTACTCCTGGCTTCTTTTCATAAACCTTCTATGACTTCTTCTTAGACAACTAATCTTGAAAAGGCAACTATTTGGCATCTCCTTGTAGACTAGCTGCCTTGTTGATTAGCTTCTCAAATGTCCTGATATTGAAGCCTTTAAGCATGAAGGTGACCGGGCCATGGATATTCTTCAAGAGAATCTCAATGGCATGCTGTTCAGACAGCTTTGGTTTACACTTCATACTTAGGTTACGCCATTGAAGAATATAATCAACAAGTGACTCACTGAGGTGCTGTTGTGCTATAACGAGATCACCTACAATAACCCATTCCTGAGCTCCAACAAACCTCTTGATAAATATTTTCTCTAACTCAGCAAATGTCTTAACTGAATCATTAGGCAATTTAGTGTACCAATCAAAAGCAATACCTACTAGGCTACTGACAAAGAGCCTAAAGAGTAAAGTGTCACTGCCACCTGCGTTGCAACAACTAACCTTGAAGTGAGTTATATGCTGCCTCAGATTCCCACTACCATCGAAGCTCTTGAAGGAAGGAGGCACAAAACCCTTGGGATGCTGGATAGCATCGAATTTCTCTAGGTAGGGTCTACCCTTGGGAATTGATGATCCTCCCTAGGCATGAGGTGAAGCTTCCTTCACTTGCTGCTCAACCATGGATTTTAGATTTTTTTCTTATATGGAGGTACTTACCACTACCTTCCTATACATGCTAGTGCTACCTTAGTCAATGGGAGGTATAGTCTTGGCTGGGTCCAAGACATGCACTAACTCAGGCTAACTAACATCGATGGTAATAGGATGAACTGGAAGGGCTTGTTTCTGAAGCACTGGCATTGCTGCTAACAAGTCCTGTAATAGACGTGCCATCTTATCAATCTACTCATCCTTCTGCCATAACTGAAGTCAGAGGTATTGGACTGATTCTGCGGTATCCTCTTGATCAACCTCATCACCTTCCATGGCTTGTTGTTCCCTAAGGAGAGATCATCTAGTGTCGACCATGCAGACTCCAGCTGAATCTCCTAACAAGTCATCCTCATCAGGGTCAAAACTGACCTTTTGCTCATCTGACAAAGCATACCCCAAGATCTCCTTCTTCTCCATGAAAAAATGTGCAACTATCTCATCTCAATAACGGTCCATCTGAGCAGGTATAAATAGTTTAGGCTGACCGGTATGATCACTATCATGCACTGAGAGGCACCAAACCTATCCTGTCACAAGGGAGTCAACCTTGTGCAGACTATACTCACTAGATGAATGATATTCCTAATTGATACTGGTTGCGATTGGGGTAACAATCCTAGGATGATCCTCTACCACTGTTGCAACTGAACTGTCATCTGGAATATCTGTGATAACTATCACCATCTATGCATCCAGCTGTATGGGTGGAGTTGGTGAAGGAACGACCACGATGCTCCAGGGTCGCCACTCATACACCACCGGTGAGAAGGTCAAGTAGAGCTCACACCATAATGGGTGGTGTAGGAGGGGTAGGATCCCTTCGCTATAGTTAGATCATCAACGGGGTGTGCTTTTCCCCAGATGTGGCCTTCATGGCCTTAGGAATGGGAGATGCTGAAACCTGCACTAGCGAAGATGGACAACGGGTAGAGCGGTGGGGTGGAAACACCACTGACTCTATGTGCACAGGATCTGCCCTCCTGTGGTGGCTGGTCCTAGTGAGAAGAATACTATTAGTATGGTCGACACAGGTAGTGCACCAAGTTGGGAAATAAAACTAAAATAAAATAAACTAAATTAAAATAAATAAAACCTAAACCTAAATCTAAAATAAACTAAACATAAACCTAAACCTAATATAAATAAAATAAAATAAACTAAAAAATAAAACCAAAAAATAAACCTATAAGAAAAACTTAAAACCTAAACCTAAAAAATAAAATAAAAATATAAACCTAAACCTAAAAATAAAAAATAAAACCTAAACCTAAAAAATAA
The DNA here is from genome assembly GCA_021442155.1 of Cymbidium sinense. Classification (NCBI taxonomy): domain Eukaryota; kingdom Viridiplantae; phylum Streptophyta; class Magnoliopsida; order Asparagales; family Orchidaceae; genus Cymbidium; species Cymbidium sinense. The sequence continues at coordinate 288,626 of JAKCPB010000221.1, read as the reverse complement.
AATAAAAATAAAACTAAACTAAAAAATAAACCTAAACCTTAAAAACCCTTAACTCTAAAAACCCTTAACCCTAAACCTAAAGCATAAACCCTAAACTAACCCTAAACCCTAAACCCTTAAAACCCTAAACCCTAGAGCCTAAACACTAAACCCTAAATCCTAAACCTTGAACCCTAACCCTAAACCTTAAAACCCTAAACCCTAAATACCTAAATCGTAAACCCTAACCCTAAACCCTAAACCCTAAAAGCATAAACCCTAAAACCCTAAACTCTAATCTTTAATCCCTAAACCCTAAACCTAAACCTAAAGTAACTAAATAAATTAAAAAATAAATTGAAAACATAAAACCTAATAAACCTAAACCCTAGAACCTTGACGACATGAAAATCACCATCAACCAGGCTTAGTCTAGATTTGGTGGTGGAGACGAAGGTGGAGGCGGCGGTTATCATAGTGGTGGTGGGGGATCTAGAGGTACTGCTGGATATGGTGGTGGTGGTCGAAGCAGTGGTGATTATGGAGGCTGGAGGAGGGACAGAGGTTACAGCCGTGGTGGTGATGGAGGTAGAGATCGGGGATATGATGGTGGATCCGCTACTCAAGAGGCTGGGGTGGTTTTGATGGGATCTAGAGAAAATAAAGAATGGCCGATCCGATCTACTGCTTGTGGAACTATGTCTTTATAGTATAGACAATTCTAGTTATCTAGGGTTTTTGTTTTGCCCTATGCTTGCTCATTTTTTATCTATGTCATTGCTTGTGTCTTAGAAAACTTGGTGTGTCACTTGGTTGATAAAATCGAAGAAAAGAAATGTTGAATCTGAATTTATTCTATGTTAAAAAGAACCCAAAAACCCTAAACCCTAAACTAAAACCGAAACCCTAAACCTAAAACATAAACACTATACCCTAAAAACCTTAAACCATAAACACTAAACCCTAAATCCTAAACCCTAAAACCCTATTCCTTAAACCCCTAAACCATAAAACCCTAAACCATAAACCCTAAACCAACAACCTTAAAACCCTAAACCCTAAACCCTAAACCTTAAACATTAAACCTTAAACACTAAACCTTAAAACCTTAAAACACTAAACCCTAAACCTTAAATAAAATAAAAAATAAAATAAAGTAAAACTAGTTAATGTGTACCACAAAAAAATAAAACAAAATAATAAAAATAAACTAAAATAAAATAAATAATAACCTAAACTAAACAAAAAAATTAAATAAACCTAAGAATAAAAAACTAATTAATATAAAAATAAACATAAAATAAAAATAAAATAAACCTTAAATAAAATAAAATAAAAAATAAAATAAAACCTAAAAAAACTTAAAAATAAAACCTAAAAATAAATAAAAACTAAAACTTAAATCCTAAAATAAATAAAAAACCTTAACCTAAAATAAAAATAAAATAAACTTAAACCTAAACTAAAATAAACTAAAATAAAATTAATAAAATCTAAACCTAAATTAAAGTAAAACCCTAAATAAAATAAATAAAACCATAACCTTCCAATTTACTTAATTTAAAAAACAAAACTAAGCTAACTCTAAACCATAAACCATAAAAACCCTAAACCCTAAACACTAAACACTAAGCACTAAACCCTAAACCCCTGCCAAACCCTAAAACCCTAAACCTAAAACCCTAAACCCTACTACCCTAAACCTAAACTAAACTAAAAAAATAAAATATATAAAACCTAAACCTAAATAAAATAAAATAAAACCTAAACTACCTAAACTAAACCTAAATAAATTAAAATAAAATAATAAAATACTAAAATAAAATAAATAAAACCTAAACAAAACTAAAAATAAAATAAACCTAAAAATAAAATCTAACTAAAATAAAAAAAATGTAAAATAAAATAAAATAAACCTAAAATAAAATAAAACTAAATAAAACCTAAACCTAAAAATAAACCTAAAATTAAAATAAATAAAATATAAAACTTAAACCCTAAACTAAATAAAAACATAAAACTAAAATAACAATAAAATAAACAAATTAAAATAAAACTAAACCTAAACTAAAATAAACTAAACCAAAATAAATAAAACGGAAACCTAAACCTAAAAGAAACTAAACCTAAACTAAATAAAATAAAATAAACTAAAAATCAACCTAAACTAATAAAACCAAGAAATAAACAAAAAAAAAATCTAATAACTAAACCTAAAAAAATAAAATAAAAACCTAAACCAAAACCTAAAAATTAAAAATAAAACCTAAACCAAAAAAATAAACTAAAATAAACCTAAACCTAAAATATAAAAATAAAACCAAAACTAAAATAAAATAATCCTAAAATAAATAAGAAAAATTAAATAAAAATAAACTAAGATAAAATAAATAAATAAAATAAACTAAATTAACCTAAACTTGGTTTGTAATTAAAAAAACCCTAAACCTAAATCCTAAATATAAAAATAACCTAAAACAAACCTAAACCATAAACCCAAAAGAAACTAAAACTACCTCCTAAAGTAAACCCTAAATCCTAAACCCTACCACCATGGCCCTAACCCAGATCTCCACTCCCTACTTAAACTATACCAAATACCACTACCTAACCCTAAACCTGAAACCAAACTCTGAGGCTGGAATCCTGACCTACTAACCTCCCTAAACTAGGCCTAAACCCTGGGCCTTGAACCCTCAAACCCTAAACTAGGCAATTACCCTAATGACCACTGATCTACCACCCTAAATGCTACCAGGCCCTAAATCTGACTAAACCCAACTAAAATAAACTAAAATAAATAAAATAAAATAAACTAAAATAAACTAAATAAATAAAATAAATAAATAAAAAAATAAAAAAATAATAAAACCTAAACTAAATAAACTAAAATTAAATAAATAAAATTTTAAATTATAAATTATAAAATTAAAAATAAAATAAAAAAAACCTATACTAAAAATAAAAAAATAAACTAAAAAATAAACTAAAACATAAAAATAAAAAATAAAAAATAAAAAATAAAAAATAAAAAATAATAAAAAAATAATAAAAATAAATAAAAATAAACTAAAAACTAAAAAAAATAAACTAAACTAAAAAATAAATAAAATAAAAAATAGAAAAAATAAAAAAAATAAAATTTTTTAATATTTTTTAATATTTTTTCTAATATTGACAAATTCAATGGCTCCTGAAATCTTTATCAACTTCTTGAGGTTTATTTTGAAAACACTTTTAAAGGCCACATTAAAGTGATAACTGCTATCACTCTTATATGGTTCATATGGATGGACAAAAATGATGCAAAACATCATGGGATTCCTATGAACCATAAGAGGATAATTAATAGAATTAAAGATAAAGTCTGTGCTTTATTTAATGCCAGTTTAATTAACTACAATCAATTTAAAGGCTATAAATTTGTGGCCAATAAATTGGGTTTTAACCTGCCGGACCATCCCAACTGTAAAGATGATAAGCTTGTTTATTGGAAAAAACCTCATGATAATATTATTAAAATTAATACTGATGGCTCCGTTTCTCAAAATGCTTTTGGCTGTGGTGGCATTTTCAGAAACCTTAATGGTAAAGTTTTATGTGCCTTTGCTTATCCTCTTACTACATGTTCTATTCTCTTTGCGGAGCTAATGGTTGTTAACAAACCTATTGAGATTTGCCTACAAAAAGGTTGGCTCAATATTTGGATTGAGGTGGATGCCCTGTTGCTGATTGATCTGTTGACTTCCACCAAAGTGGGAAATTTAGAATTGTACTACCTCTTAAAGCATACTAGAGCTCCCCTATCTTAAAATCACTCATGTTTGGCATGAAGGTAATGCGTGTGCTGATTATCTTGCTAATCTGGGTGCAAGATTAGATGGAATAAAATTCTTTGATCAGCTTACACTTCCTAAACATTTTGCATGGATTGGTTAATTTGGACAATACTGAACTTCCTTATCTTAGAAACTAATTTTATCTTATGTTTTGGCCTAATTACAACTTGTATTACTTTGTTTTATCTATATGGCCATCTTTTATTTATCTTTTGTTTATTGTTGTTGCTCCTCTTCATTTTGCTGATGCATTTCCCTGATAATCTTTTCTGGTTCTATTGTGATCTCTGTAGCATCTACTGCTGGCTTTCTGTTAATTATCCAATCTTTTTTTGGGGTCTTACAGTATCTGATGTTTCCCTTGCTAATGGAAATGTTCTTCTTGTTTCCCTAATCTGCTGGATGGAGATGTCTTATTTTCTGATCTGCAGGGATGGACTGCTTGCCATCAATACTATTTTTTGGGACTTACTGTATTTTGCTTTTCTTTTCACGATTGAGACTATTTCCTGGCTCTTTTTCATGTTGCCTATTCTCAAACTGATTTTTTATTCTGGCTACCTATATTGGAGGCTCATGTCTTTGTTGCTGTAATTGTTGGTTTGCTATGATTTGCACAGCTTCATGGTGGGCCCTACTTTATTTGTATTTTCCCTCTTAAATAGGGTTGTGGCTCCTGTTTTGCTCACCCACCCCCTTCCTTAACCTGTAAGGGAAGAATGTTTAATTTACCTATTATTACTACTCTTTCTTTGCAAGATTGGATTTGCTTCTTGCCTTCCTTTCATCCTAATTTTACTGATGTTGTTGGATTAGATGCTGGTTTGCTTTTCCTTGTCTTGAAGGATTTTAATGATGGTTTTCTTCTGATCCCCATTTGGGTCTATGTAATACTACTATTATTGACTGGATTACCCTCTGCTGGGTGCAATATTTGGTTTATTATCTTGGTTTGCTATCTTGGTTGTTGGCTGAATGAATTATCGAGTTTTATGCCCAGCAAGCTGCTTTTGTGGTTATTTCTCTGATTATTTTTTTGTGTTGTTTGTGGTGGGGTACATCTTATCACCTGTGGCTTGTGGTTTATCTAATCTGCTGCAGCATTCCCATCTTGGTTCTATTATGACTTGTGCAGTTGCTATTGTGTTTACACTATTAACTTGGTGTTTATTAACATCGGCATTGTTTATTCTGAATGGGTATCCTTTTTATAGGTTGTATTCCTGGGTTGTATTCCTGTCCTGTAAGTTTCATATGATTTGGGATGGTGTTATTTACATGCTAATTGATATAATTAGCAGGAATTCAGCTTGCTTTTCAGCCGATTGTCTATTGTTTCTATCTTCTGCTTGGCCATTTCTGCTATTTACTTGTGGTGGGTTTTCCTACTGGCTTAATTTTACTCTTGGATCTAGTATTAATAAGGTGGATGTGGCCAAGATGGTTCATTTTTTATGGGTAGGGATTCTCATGCTATGGTGACTATAGTGGTGATACTTATCCCCATTCTGCTCTTTGTTGTCTCCTTTTCTATAGTGTATATGGCTTTATTTAGGTTTGCAGGTACTAAGGCTCATAAGACTTTCAACAAACGGCTGCTATCTTCTCACGGGTTTGTAGGCTATGATGGCTATGATGATTTCAATCCTTTTTGGTTTGGTAGTAGCTCTTGTGATATAACCATTTCGCTGAAGTTTGGATGCTCATATCTGCATCTGTCCCAATTTGGGGTGACCGAGCTTGAGCCTTCTCTCACACACTTCTTTATAATTTTTCTCAGTTTATGTTGCTTTTACCATCCACTTTGTTTGTATTACTCTAACTGTGCTAATTTTTATCTTTCTACATATTTGCAGATGCATTTTTCTCTTTCTCTTGCAGGTTTGCTCCCTAGTGGCATGCATTCTCTCATCCTGATGATCTTTGGCCCAAATTTATCCATTGGCTTCTCTATGTTAATCATTTTGCATCTTTTTCTTTCATTTTCTTTTTTATTTTTCTTTTGGATGTACTTGGATAGGGGATTTACTCTCTAGGCTGATTGTAGCTCTTTGAGCTGTAGTTTTGGAGTTTATCCCCTCTTAAGGATCTTGTAACCCTCTTTTAGTGGCAATAAACCATAAAACCCTAAACCCTAAAAGCATAAACCATAAAACCCAAAACCTTAAACCTTAAACTCTAAACCCTAAACTTAAACTGTAACCCTAAACCCAAAATCCTACCTGAAGTAATTAAATAAATTAAAAAAATAAACTTAAACCCTAAGAATGAGTAGAACCTTGATGGTAGGAACATCACCATTAAATAGGCTCAGTATAGATCTTGTGATGGAGGTGAAAGTGGAGGCGTCGGTTATCATAGTGTTGGTGGAAGATCTGGAGGTGCTGGTGGATATGGAGGTGCTGGTCAGAGTAGTAGTCGTTATGGAGGCAGGAGGAGTGACAAAGGTTATAGTCGTGGTAGTGGGGGAGGAACAGATCGGGGATATGATGGAGGATCCTGCTACTCGAGAGGCCGGGGTGGTTCTAATGGGAACTGAAGAAACTGAAGAATGGCCAATCCAATCTGCTACTTATGTAAGTATGCCTTTATCATAGAGAGAGTTCTATTTATCTAGGGTTTTTGATTTACTCTATGCACACTCTTTTTATCTATGTCATTGCTTGTGTCTTCGAAAACTTAGTGTGTTACTTGGTTGATGAAATCAAAAAGAAGAAATGTTGAATATGGATTTATTCTTTGTTAAAATAAAACCAAAAATCCTAAACCCTAAACTAAAACATGAACCCTAGACCTAAAACCTAAACCCTAAATGCTAAACCATAAACACTAAAAACCCTAATACCTAAAGCCTAATCCCCAAACCCTAAACCTTAAAACTTTTAACCCTAAACCCTAAACCATAAAACCTAAACCCTAAACCCTAAACCCTAAACCCCAAACCCTAAACCATAAACCCTAAACCTTACTAAAACCCTAAATAAACCTTAAACCTAAAAGCTAAAACCTAAACAAACTAAATAAAAAATAAAATGAATAAAAAAACCTAAACAAAAATAAAATAAAAAATTAAATGAAAAAAATAAAATAAATAAAAACCTAAACGAAAACCTAAACCTAATCCTAAAAAAAATAAGAACTAAATTAAGATATAATAAATAAAAACCTAAAATAAACTAAAAAAAATATGAAACCTACAACAACAATAATAAGCCTTTAACCCACTACATGGGGTCGGCTACATGAATCCTTCGTCTCCATTATGTTCTATTATGTGTTAAATTCTCATTTAATTCAAGTATACTAAAGCCAATTTTAATACATCTTAACCATGTCTTTTTAGGTCTACCTGTACCTTTCTTAACATAAGGCAAATCTAATGCAGCTACTCTCTTAACCGGGTCATTGGATGACCGACACTTTATTTGGCCAAACCATCTAAAGCGACTCTCTCAAATATTATCTGCCACTGGAGATACTCCAACTTTTTCTCGAACATACTCATTTCACCTTCTATCTCTAATTGTAAAGCAACTCATCCACCTGAGCATCCTCATCTCTGTAACACTTAACTTGGTATCATGATTCTCTTTTATTGGCCAACATTCTGCACCATAAATCATTGTAGGTCTTACCACCATCTTATAAAATTTTTCCTTAAGTTTAAGCGGTACTTTTCTATCACACAACAGGTCAGATGCATTCCTCCACTTCAACCATCCATCTTGAATTTTGCTAATAACTTCTCCATCTATTTCACCATAATTTTGAATAATATAGCCTAAAAATTTGAATCGCTCTCTCTTTTTAATGAGTTGTTCACCTAATGTCACAACACTACCACTATAACTTCTACAACTAAAATTACTCTCCATATATTCAATTTTTGATCTACTTAAATAAAAACCTTTAAACTCTAAGGTTGACCTTCATAATTCAAGTTTCTCTTCAACTCCCTCTCTAGTCTTATCAATAATAAGAATGCCATCATCAAGAAGCATACACCAAGGTACATCTTCTTGTAAATGCCCAGTAAGAACATCCATAACTAAAACAAAAGGATAAGGGCTTAAAGCTAATCCTTGATGTAATCCAATAGAAAGAGGAAAATATTTTGTCAATCGTCCTTATGTTTGGACACAAGTAACAGCTTTAGTATACATATCCTTAATGACTTGAATATAACCAATGTTAACTCCTATTTTCTATAACTCTCCAAAGAACATCTCTTGAAACTTTGCCATAAGCTTTTTCTAAATAAATAAATATCATATGTAGATCCTCTTTGCTTTCTCTATACTTCTCCATCAAACCTCTTAACAAATGTTTAACATCCATAGTAAACTTACCTGGCACAAAACCAAATTGATTGTGAGAAACTTTTATATCACATCGTAACCTATGCTCAATTACACTCTCATGTGTGATTTTTTTTTATTTCCTAAATATAGGAATCAACAAACTCTTTCTCCACTCATCTAGCATATTTTTAGTCTTTAAAATAACATTAAAAATATTTGTAAGCCAAGAAATTCCTTGATCTCCTAAACAGTTCCACACTTCTATTGGAATATCATCAGGTCCTACTGATTTTCCACATTTCATTTTCCTTAAAGCTTCTCAAACTTCAGATTTACTAATATGATGATAAAAACAAAATTCTTTATTTTGTTTAAGGTTTTAAGGTTGCAAAAATCAATCATATTTTCAGATCCTTCACTGAAAAGTTTGTCAAAAATACCTCATCCACCTATTTTTAATATCCTTTTATAAGAAAACTTCTCCTATCTCTTTGGTTAGCTAACTTATACATACATCTTTCACCTTCTTTGGTATCTAATCTATTATTTAAATCACAAAAAGCCAAATTTTTTGCATCATATATTGCTTTCTTAGAATCTCTACATGCCACTTTATATTTTTCCCAATTCTCTGAGTTTTTATGTCTAAACCAAGTTTTATAACAACACGTCTTTTTTTTAATTTTTTCTTGCACATTCTGACTCCACCACTAACTATATTTATTAAAAGAAGCTTTTCCTTTTGATTCTTGAAGCACATTTTTAGCCACTTGCTACTTTTTTCCACATAATATTAACTTCCTTTTGAACATCCCAAATTCTAATCTCTTGTAGTTTGCTCTTAAAAATATTTTTATTAGTGTTCTTTAAGTGTCCCCATCTAATCCTAGGACAATAATTAGATTTTTGTTTCATCTTCCAATCTTTCAGCTTAAAATCTAGGACTAATAATCGATGTTGGGTATCTAAACTTTCACTTGGAATGACCTTACAATCTTTACAATCTAAACAATCTATTTTTCTTATCAGAAAATAATTAATGTGTTTTACTAGATCCATTTTTATAAGTAGTAATATGCTCATCTCTTTTCTTAAATAAAGTATTAGCAACTACAAAATCATAGGCTAAAGTAAAATCTAATATAGTCCCACCTTCTTCATTAGGCACTCCAAATTCATAACCACGATGAATACTTTTAAAAATTTTTTACCACTCTACCAACATGTCCATTTAAATCTCCTCCAATAAATACTTTTTCTTCAAGAGGTATCTTCTGTATTAATCCTTCTGATTCATTCCAAAAATTTTCTTTTGAGCTTACATCCAAACCTACTTGAGGAGCATAAACACTTATAACATTAATAATCTTAGTATCAACAATAATCTTTAAAGCTATAATTCTATCTCCCTTTATTAATATTTATAAAATTATCCTTCAAACTTTTATCTATAATCACCTACGTCATTTCTAATTCGACTTCTACACGAATACCAAAGTTTAAAACCTAAACTATCAATCTCCTTTGCTTTCTCCCCAACCAATTTAGTTTCTTGAACATATAAAATATTTATCTTTCTATGAACCATAATATTTATTAATTCCATTAGATAACCTGTAAGAGTACCTATATTCCAAGTTCCTAACCTAATTCTAGTTTCATGGACTAACTTCTTTGCCCGCATCCATCCACAATGTGGTAACCCTTGCTTATTTAACATTGCACCTAGACATCGATGCAGAGGCCCTAGCACATTTTTCACTGTATTCAAGCCATATAGAGCATCGTTTCCAGGGAACACCGTAGCATTAACACAATATTTTAAAGGATTCATGTCATGATTATTTCAACAAGTTTTACATAAATAAAATAAAAACTAAACCTAAAATAAAAATAAAATAAACTTAAAATAAAAAAAATAAAAATGAAATAAAAACATAACCTAAAAAATAAACCTAAAAATAAATAAAAAATAATACCTTAACATAAAATAAAAAAAATAAACCTAAACCTTTACTAAAATAAATAAAACCAAAACCTAAGCCTAAAATAAACTAAACCTAAACCATAAATATAATAAAATAAATTAAAAATAAACCTAAACTTAAACTAAAAAATAAAACCTAAAAATAAACCTAAAATAAAAATCTAAAACCTCAACCTATAAAAATAAAATAAAAACCTAAACCTAAACCTAAAATTTAAAATTAAAACCTAAACCTAAAAAATAAAATAAAAATTAAAACTAAACCGAAAACCTAAACTTAAACTTAAAAAAAAAAACTAAAATAAAAAACCTAAACTAAAATAAATAAACGTTAAATAAATAAACTAAACTAAATATAAATAAAAATAAAAAATAAAATAAATTAAAATAAATAAAAAATAAACTAATTAAATTAAATAAACCTAAACTTACGAGTTTACTTAATTTTTTTTAAAAAAAAGAATCTTAACCCTCAACCCTAAATCCTAAAACTAACCCTAAACTGTGAACCCTGAACCCTGAACCCTAAACCTTAAAACCTTAAACCGTAAACCCTAAACCCTTAACCCTAAAACCCAGACCTTAAACACCAAACCATAAACCCAAAATACTAAAAAATCTAAACCTAAACTAAATAAAACCTAAAAATAAAATAAATAAAAAAACCTAAACATAAATAAGATAATATAAAATAAAATAAAATAAAAACCTAAACTAAAACCTAAATCTAAACCTAAATGTAAAAATAAAATAAATGAAAAAGAACTAAACTAAAATAAAATAAATAAAAACCTAAACTAAACTAAAAAATAAAATAAACCTAAATAAAATAAAAACTAAACGTAAAATTAAAATAAAATAAACCTAAAATAAAATAAAATAAAACTAAATAAAAACCTAACCCTAAAAAATAAACCTAAAAATAAAACCTAAATCCTAAACTAAAAAAACCTATACCTAAAATAAACAAAATAAAATAAACCTAAACCTAAACTAAAATAAACTAAACTAAGATAAATAAAACCTAAACCTAAACTTAAATTAAACTAAACCTCAACCCTAAACTAAATAAAAAAAAAAAAGAAAATAAACCTAAACCTAAACTAAAAAAAAAAGCCTAAAATAAAAACCTAAAATCTAAACTTAAAAAAATAAAATAAAAACCTCAACCTAAACCTAAAAATAATAAATAAAACCTATACCTAAAAAATAAAACTAAACTAAAAAATAAGCATAATTCTAAACTTAAAAAATAAACTAAAATTAAAAACCTAAACTAAAACAAATAAACCTAAAATAGATAAATTTAACTAAATAAAAATTAAAATAAACATAAATAAAAAAAATCAAATAAAGTAAAATAAATAAAAAATAAACTAAATAAACTAAATAAACCTAAACCTATCGGTTAACTAAATTATAAAAAAAAAACCCTAAATCCTAAACCCTAAAACTAATCCCAAACCCTAAACTCTAAACCTACAACCCTAAACCTTAAACCTTAAAACTTACAACCATAAACCCTAAGCCCTAAAAACTTGAAAACTTAAACCTAAACTAAATAAAATAGAAAAGTGAAATAAATAAAAAACCAAAAGCTAAATAAAATAAAAACCTAAACTAAAACATAAACCTAAACCTAAATCTAAAAAAGAAACTGAAGTAAAAATAAAATAAAATAAAAAATAAAAACTAAAGTAAAATAAAATAAATAAAAACCTAAACGAATTCAAAAAAAATATAATAAACCTAAAATAAAATAAAATAAATATTAAATAAAAACATAAACCTAAAAAATAATTCTAAAACTAAAACCTAAAAACAAATAAAAAATTATTCCTAAACCTAAACAAAAATAAACTAAAATATAATAAATAAAACCTAAACGTAAACCTAATAGAAACTAAACCTAAACCATAAACTAAATAAGATAAAATAAACTAAAATTAAACATAAACCTAACTTAAAAAATAAAACCTAAAAATAAACCTAAAATAAAAACCTAAAACCTAAACCTAAAAAAATAAAATAAAAATCTAAACCTAAACCTAAAAATAAAAAATAAAACCTAAACCTATAAACAAAATAAAAATAATACTAAACTAAAAAAATAAAACTGAGCCTAAACCTAAACCTAAACCTAAAAACGAAACTAAAATAAAAAACCTAAACTAAAATAAATAAACCTAAAATAAATAAACTAAACTAAATAAAAAATCAAACTTAAATAGAAATAAAAATTAAAATAAACTAAATAAATTAAATAAATTGAAACTTATGAGTTTACTTAATTAAAAGAGAAGAATTTTAACCCTAAACCCTAAACCCTAAAACTATCCATAAATCCTAAACCTTGAACCCTAAACCCTAAGCCCTAATCTTTGAAAGCCTAAACCCTAAATCCTAAACCCTAAACCCTAAACCCTAAATGATAAATCTTGAAAACCTAAAAACCTCAACCTAAACTAAATAAAATAAAAAAATAAAATAAAAACCTAAACTAAAACCTAAACTTAAACCAAACCTAAATGTAAATAATGCTAAAATAAAAAATAAAAACTAAACTAAAATATAATAAATAAAACCTAAACTAAACTAAAAAATAAAATAAACCTAAAAATAAAAAACCTAATAAAATAAAAACTAAACATAAAATAAAAATAAAATAAACTTAAAATAAAATAAAATAAAAACTAAATAAAAACTTAAACCTAAAAACAAAACTTAAAATTAAATAAATAATAAAACCTAAACCCTAAACTAAAAAGAAACTAAACCCAAAACAAATAAAATAAAATAAACCTAAACATAAACTAAAATAAACTAAACTAAAATAAATAAAACCTAAACCTAAAGCAAAACTAAAAATTAAAATAAAAATTAAAAATAAACCTGTACCTAAACTAAAAAATTAAACGTTAATATAATCCTAGAATAAAAATCTAAAAAGTAAACCTAAAAAAATAAAATAAAAACTTCAACCTAAACCTAAATAAAAAAATTACACCTAAACCTAAAAAATAAACTAAAATTAAAACTCAACTAAAAAATAAGCATAAACCTAAACCTGAAAAATAAACTAAAATAAAAAACATAAAGTAAAATAAATAAAACTAAAATAAATAAACTAAACATAATAAAATTAAAAAATAAACATAAATAAATAAAATAAAATATACTAAAAAATAAAAAATAAACTAAAAAATTAAATAAACCTAAACCTATCAGTTTACTTAATTTTTTTTAAGAAAATACCTAAACTCTCAACCCTAAACCCTAAATCCTAAATCATAAATGCTAAACCCTAAACCCTAAAATTAACCCTAAATCCTAAACTCTAAGCTTACAACCCTCAACCTTAAACCCTATACCCTAAACCTTAAAAAATCCCAAACCATAAACCCCAAACCAAAAACTGAAAACCCTAACCCCTAAATCCTAAAACCTGCAATACTAAACCCTAAACCCTAAATCCTAAACCCTAAAAACCTAAAAACCTAAACCTAAACTAAATAAAACAAAAAACTAAAATAAATAAAAAAACTAAACATAAATTAAATAAAATCCTAAACTAAAGGCTAAACCTAAACCTAAACCAAAACATAAAAATAAAATAAAATAAATAATAAATACTAAACTAAAATTAAATAAAATAAAAAAAGAAAATAAACCTAAAATTAAACACCTAAATAAAATAAAAACTAAACATAAAATAAAAATAAAAACTAAATAAGACCTAAACCTAAAAAAATAAACATAAAAATAAATAAATAAAAAACCTAAACCCTAAACAAAAAAAAAATAAACTGAAACTTGAACTAAAATAAACTGAAATAAATTAAATAAAACCTAAACTTAAACCAAAAATAAACTAAACCTAAACCCTAAACTAAATAAAATAAAATAAACTAAAAATAAGCCTAAACTTAAACTAAAATATTAAACCTATAAATAAACTTAAAATAAAAACCTAAAACCTAAACCTAAAAAAATAAAATAAAAACTTCAACCTAAACTTAAAAATAAAAAATATATCCTAAACCTAAAAAATAAAATAAAAATAAAACCAAAGAAAAAAATATGCATAAACCTAAACCTAAAAAATAAACTAAAATAGAAAACATAAACTAAAATAAATAAAGCTAAAATAAATAAACTAAACTAAATAAAACTATATAATATACTTACATAAAAAAATAAACTAAAATAAATAAAAAATAAACTAAATAAACCTAAACCAATCAGTTTAATTAATTTTTTTTCAAAAAGATCCTAAACCCTAAACCCTAAACACTAAACCCTAAATCCTAAACCCTAAACCCTAAACCCTAAAACTAACCCTAAACCCTAAACTCTAAACCTACAACCCTAAACCCTAAACCCTAAACCCTAAAAAGCCCAAAACCCAAAACCCAAAACACTAAACCCTAAACCCTAAACCCATGTGATTGGGATGGTGTTAATTATAAGCTCATTGACTTATTTAACAGGTTTTCAGCAAGTTGTCTCCTCTGTAATTTTCTTATGGAGGGATTATATGCTGAACTAATTTCTTTCCTGAATATGGCTATTTATGAGATTCTGGCTAAGATGGCTCACTCACTTATGTTTATGTATTCTCATGTCAAGATGGCTATATTGATGATATTTTTCTTGAATGAGACTCCTTATCTTTTAGCTCTTAGCAATTACCTATATATTTTAGATATGATTTTGCTTAGGTTTGCAGGTAATAAAGCTCACAAGAATATCAACAACTGGGTGCTTCCTTCTCAGTTTGTTGGCTATGATGGTGATGTTCTCAATCCTTTTGGTTGGTGGTAGCTCATGTGATGTAACCCTTCAAGTTTGGATGCTCATACTTGCATCTGCCCCAACATGGTGTGATTGAGCTGAGCCTTCTCTATCACATTTCCTTATTATCATACTCATATTATATTGTTTCCTTCTACCTTTTTTTTGTCGTATTACCTTAAGCTCTAATCTCTCTCTCATTATCTGCGGTGTTTCTCTCTTGTTATCTTGCAGGTTTGCTCCATATTACCAAGCACTCTTACAACCATCAGAGCATTGGCCTTAACCTTCCTTTAGCCTATTATGTTAATCATCTTGTATCTTTTGATTACTTTAATGTCTTCTTTTGCTCTTGGATGTACTTAGATGGGGATTTACTCCTTAGGCTGATTGTAGCTCTTTGAGCAGTAGTTTCAGAGTTTATCCCCTTTAAGGACTTTGTAACCCTTTTTTTGTGGCAATAAAATACCCCCGTATCATGGGATTTTCCTAAAAAAAAAAAAACCCTAAACCCTAAACCCTGAACCCCAAAATATGAAAACCTAAAAACCTAAACCTAAACTAAATAAATTTAAAAAACAAAATAAACAAAAAGCCCTAAACCTAAATAAAATAAAAACCTAAACTAAAACATAAACCTAAACCTAAATGCAAAAAATAAATTTTAAAAAAATATGAACTAAAATAAAATAAAAATATGAACTAAAATGTAAACTTAAAAAATAAAATAAAAATAATACTAAATGGTAAAATAAGCACAAACTTAAATCTAAAAAATAAACTAAAATAAAAAACCAAAATTAAATGAAAATGAACCTAAAATAAAGAAACTAAACTAAAATAAATAAATAATATACCTAAATAAATTATAAATAAATAAACTAAAATAAATAAAAAAATAAACTAAAATAACCTAAACCTATCATTTTACTTAATTAAAAAAAATACTCTGGGCTACCTAAACCCTAAATCCTAAACCCTAAACCTACCCTAAACCCAAACCCTACACCCTAAATGCAAACCAGCACAAATCCTAAACCCTAAACCCTGGGCCACAGGCCCTAAATCCTAGGCCACCAGGCCTTAAACCTAAACCCTAAACTTGTCCTCCTGCACCTTTGAACCTTAAATCCTGGGCCCTAACCTAAACCTTAAATAACTTACCTAAACTAAACCTAAACCTAAACCAAAATAAAATAAGAAATAAATTATACTAAAATAAAATAAATAAAACCTAAAGTAAACTAAAACCTAAATAAAATAAACTAAACTAAAATAAAATAATAAATAAAATAAAATAAAACAAAATTAAATAAAAAAATGTTACCTAAAAAATAAACATAAACGTAAAACCTAAGAATAATAAAAAATTAAACCTAAACTCTAAACAAAAAAACCTAAACCTAAAATAAAAATAAAATAAACCTAAACCTAAACTAAAATAAATAAAACCCAAACTTAAACTTAAAATAAAATAAATTTAAACCTAAACCTAAACCCTAAACAAAATAAAATAAATTTAAAAAAACCTATACCTAAACTAAAAAATAAAGCCTAAAAAAATCTAAGAAAAAAAACCCTAAAACCTAAACCAAAAAAATTAAAACCTAAACCTAAACCTAAAAATAAAAAATATAACTTAAACCTAAAAAATAATGTAAGAAAAACTAAACTAAAAAATAAACCTAAACCTAAACTTAAATATATAAAATAAACAAAAATAAAAAACTAAAACTAAAATGAATAAACTAAACTAAATAAAAATAAAAATTAAAATAAAGTAAAATAAATAAATAATAAACTAAATAAAGTAAAATAAATAATAAACTTAATTTACAAAAATGGCAAAATAAAACCTCACGAATCACCGTGAACCCTAGGCACAACCTACCCTAAACCCTAAACCTAAACCAACACTAGGCCTAAACCACAGCTTCATACTGAGCCCTAAACCCTAAACCCCAACCCTAAACCCTAAACCCATACCAAACCATAAAACCTAAACATAAACCTAAACTAAATAAACCTAAAATAAATAACAACCTAAACCTGGTAAAAATAATAATAATATAAGACCTAAACTAAAACTTAAACTTGAACCTAAATCTAAACCTAAAATAAACTAAACTAAACCTAAACTAAATAAAATAAAATAAAATAAACTAAAACTAAACCTAAATCATAACTAAAAAATTAAAACCTAAAAATAAACTTAAAATAGAACGGACCTACCTAAAATATAAAATAAAACCTAAACCTAAACCTAAAATAAGAAAATAAAACCTAAACCTAAAAACTCATAAATAAACTAAACCTAAAATAAACTAAAATAAAAAACCTAAACTTAAATAAATAAACCTAAAATAAATAAACTAAATTAAATAAAAATAAAAAATAAACCTAAATAAAATAAAATAAAATAAACTCAAATAAATAAAAAACTAACTAAATAAACTAAATAAACCAAAACTTACCGGTTTATTTAATTTTTTTTAAAAAAACCTAAACCCTAAATCCTAAACCCTTAACCCTAAACCCTAAAATTTTCCCATTATCCTACAACCCTAAACCCTAAAACCCTAAACCCTAAACCCTACACCTTAAATTGTAAACCCAGAACTCTAAACCATAAACCCTAAACCCTAAAGCCTTAAACCCTAAACCATAAACCATAAACCCTATACCTTAAACATTAAAAACTATAACCCTAAACACTAAACCCCAAACCTTAAATCCTAAACTAACCCTAAACCCTAAACTAACCTTAACCCTAAACTAACCGTAAACCCTAAACCCTAAACTAACCCTAAACCCTAAGAATGTGCAGAACCTTGATGGAAGGAACATCACCGTCAACTAGGCTCAATCTAGATCTAGTGGTGGAGGTGAAGGCAAAGGTGGCAATTATTGCAGTGGTGGTGGGGGGATCTGGGGGGTTCTAGTGGATATGGAGGTGGTGCTCAGAGTAGTGGTGGTTATGGAGGCAGGAGGAGCAATGAAGGTTACAGTTGTTATGGTTATGGAGGGAGAGATCGAGGATATGATGGTGGATCCTACTACTCGGGAAGCGGGGGTGATTCTGATGGGAACTAGAGATACTGAAGAATGGCTTATTCGATCTTCTGCCTATGGAACTGTGTCTTTACAGTAGAGATAGTTCTACATACCTAGGGTTTTTGATTTTCCCTGTGGGTGCTCATTTTTTATCTATGTCATCATTTGTGTCTTAGAAATCTTAGGGTGCTACAAGGTTGATGAAATCGAAAGAAGAAATGTTGAATATGAATTTTTGTCTATTAAAAAAATAATAAATCCTAAACCCTAAATAATAAACTAAAACTTAAACCCTAAACCTAAAACCTGAACTCTAAACCCTAAACCCTAAACCCTAAACCCTAAAATCCCTAAACTCTAAAAACTCTAAATCTTAAACACTAAACCCTAAACCCTAAACCCTAAAACCCTAAACCCTAAACTCTAAACCCTAAACCGTAAACCCTAAACCCTAAAATCATAAACCCTAAAACCTACAACCCTAAACCTACCCTAAACTCCACCTAAAACCCCAACCCCAAACCATAAAACTATCCACAAACCATATACCTTAAATAAAAATGTCATTAGGATTAGATCTAAAGAATGACCTAATCCTAGCATAGTTATGGTAGCTAAAGAAAATGTCTTCAAGGGACTTCCCTTGACTAATAGAGATTTGAATACCCTAAACCTTAACCCTAAATCAAATTATATTTCCAGTTATTATAATATAATGTAGCATCATATATTGGAGCACATAGTGATGTGCTTTTGGATGTTATAAAATGTTTTATAATATTTTAGTCTATTATGGTATTATGCCTTATAGTCTATATTAATATAAATCATAAAAATATTGATTTAATAAATCAGATGATGAAATTTGTTAAATTTGAAGTGGGAATTAGGTTGTAGTACCAAAGGTGTGCTACGCCACTTGTATTCTAAAAAGTAAGATTTTATGTTCAAAATAAATAGCATATTTTGTAGCATAGTATATAATCATGTATTGTAATATATTATTCTATGTATTTTAAATTATTTTAGTATTTTGCAATCATGCAGTCGAGCCTACACTAGCATTATTTATAAAAATGTTGATTTAGGCTTTAAAATGGTGGAATATGGCCAAATTTAAAATAGGTAGAGCCTGGCATCATAATATTTTATTTCAATTTAAAATATGTAAGTGATATGACTAAAATATATATTTTTGTATTATTTAGAATAATTTTATGATTTTTTATCTTAAGAAATCCCTTGTGATGTGAAATGCAACATAATATAATATAATATAATATGTTATAGTGTATTATAATGTAGGATGCCATAACATAGCATAGCATCATGCATTATAGCATACTATTATGTATAACTACTTATTGTTTACCATATTTTAATTTGTTATAGTATGATGTAGTATAGTTTATACTGGTATAATTCATAAAAATACTAATTTATAGGCTGAGATGATGGGATTTGACCAAATTTAAAGTAAGATTTAGGGAAAATCATTGGGGGTGTGCTATGGTGTGTCATTTAATTAAAATAATGAAATGTTGCATCCAAAATAAATATTCATTTTTCAACCAAATTTTATAATTTTTTTTCTTAAATTGATTCATTTTAAGGTGTAATGTAAGATAACATATTATATGAAAGCATATTTAAATATAATGTACATAACAATATAACTTCACATATATATATGAATGTGGTGGTGTGTTACTAAATGTTATTGTACATTTTAGTATGTTTTACTTTTGTTATAGTACATTGGGTCAAAATTAATAAAAATATTAATTTGACTGTTAAGATGGAATAATTTGGCCAAATTCATGGCACACACTAAGAAGCAACACCAAATTTATGCTATTTTGTACCATTTCTAATAGAAAAATAATAATTTTACATCCAAAATGAACATTATTCATATTTTGAAAAATTTTTATTATTTGCTCCTTTTAAGTGATTCTAATGAGGTGTAATGTTAGACAATATATTATATTATAGCAAATTATAATATAACATCATATATTATGACATAATATAGTGTGTTAATTCACACTATAGTATGTTTTGCATGATATTGTATAGTTATTTTGAGCTTGCACCATCAAAATTCATAAAATATTGATTACAATGTTAACATAATGTAATTTGAACAAATACATAGTTAGGCTTTTGGTTGAAATATAAAAGGTGTGCATAAGAGAAGAAATAAGATTTGATGAGAATTCCATGTCAAGGGCATGGAGGGAGATCCGTTAGGAGATTACACATGAATTGGACATGACATACAAGGGTTCTATGTCTAGGGCATAGAAGAAGAAAATATGCTAGGGATAAAGTTTGAATTTGATTTAATTATATGATTTATGGAAAGAAGATCCGTTGGGGATAAGAATCTATAATTCACCAGGTTTAAAGATCGAATCAACTTTAATTTGATTTGTTTTAATTGACGTGGAGGCATATTTATGAGAGATATGGGCTCGAGTTTGCTGTGGATCAGGTATATGATCTTTCCACTAGGGAAGCAAGTTCGGGCTATTCGCTAGCGATTAGGATTTGAGTTTGATTTCATAGATTTTTTGGGGATGTATTCACTGGGAATAAGAGTTTGGTTGGATTTCTTTGATTTTGACTCTACTGGGGGAGTTGGTTTAATTTTGCTCTATTCGGGCGGTTGGTTTTGGATTTGATTTATTTGTTTGACTTATTTATATATGATTTGGGACTACACTACAGAGAAGGGTGTGATTTAACTCCACTGGGAAAATTTAGATTGGGTTTAATTTAATCTGAGTTAATGTAAGGACCCTGTCGGTGTGCGATGGACCCACTGAGAAGGGTCTATATCAGCCTTGACCTAACTCAAGTTTACAAATCCAAAGGGATAGTCTACTAGTTGTGGGGTTGAGCTAGACAACCTAAGGGGTTGCCTTTTGATGTTCAACGACTGTGCTAGGAAGAAGGCATAGCAGACTGACTTACATCTTCCAAAGTGAGGAACAACGGTTGGGATGACCTATAGGATGCACAACAAATCAAGCCTGACCTAGGGAGACTACTGAGTGAATGTCGTTGGGGACTTATGCCAACTCAAAAGTAGTCAGGATTAATTTTTTCTTAATTTCATGTGATTTGATTTGGTTTATTTTGTTTAGTTTGATTTTGAATTAAGGGCATATCTGCTGAGGATGTGAGCTCAGTCAAATTCGATATATTTAATTTATGGACCATGTCAGTGTGCGATGTACCCACTGAGAAGGGGCTATATCGGACTTGTCCTTTCTCAGAATTACAAATCCAATAGGAAAGTCTACTAGTCGTGGGGAGAGCTAGCCAACCAAAGGGGTTGCCTGTCAATGTGCAATGGCTGTGCTAGGAAGAAGACGTAGCAGACTTACTTCTTATAAAGCAGGGATCAATCACCGGGGTGTCTTGTTTGTAGCATAACAAATTGAACCCGGCTTAGAATCGACTACTAAGTGAATGCCGCTAGGGACTTATATCAACTCAAGAGTAGTTAGGTGATTCTAGTAAGGAGTTTTGCTGACACTACCCTAAATATAAGATTGTTGGTTTTCTTTTTTCTCTCTGGAATAGAGAAAAGAAATGACGCCACATAGAGTTTAGGAATATTTTAATTAGATGATCAAATACGACATGAAAGAATAATTATGTTATCTCGAAAGATAAACATGCTTTCCTGTAATGGATTCAATCATTTCAATAAAAGACTCTTAAGGCTAATGGGTCTTTTGTGTACCAAAGTATTTTCTCACAACACATGGAAGTATCTAGGATTACGGTTCCCTCTAAAGGCAAGCCTCTATAGTTAATTACATCATAGGAAGGGTCTCTTTCTAAAAATACTCTCGATTAAAGAAATAAGTGGTTATTTCTAAAGACTACTAAGTTAGCTTTCAAAGGATTGATTTTTGGAAATTCAATTGGGAGAGGTCAAAATTGGAGAGAGTTATTTTTAAGAGTCAAACGGGAAAAAGTAGGAAATGTCTATTACTATTGGATGCCCAGTAAACATTTCATCTATCCTATGATTAGGCTTAAATTTGGGATTTAATTTTAGATTTCACGTTGTCATTTTCTTAAAAATCTAGGACTTAGATTCTAGCAGCACAAGACTACAGAAATGCCTAGGGTTGAAGACATGTTCCTAAAAGGATGCTTCAAAACCTAGTCTACAGGTGCTTCTGACACATGTCAGATGCTCGACCTAGTTCTATTCTTGGGAATCATTGGTCATTCTCTCCACTTGAAGGAAATAACCTATCTCTGACTCTTCTGGACTTACAACCTGCTTGGAGAAGGCTGCCAGCTAACACCACTTAAGCGCATTTTAAAACCATGATGCTAAGTCATATGAATGCAAGATGGCTGGGCTGTTGCAATTTTAGGAAAGAAATCTATGAACTTAGACTAACTCCCTAACCCCTAAGATCATGTAAGGAATGAAGATGCATATAATTAATGCACATTTTTTAGATTTTAATAAATTTTAACTCAGGATTCATTTAGGCCATAAGGATACAATTTATGCCTAATGCATGTAATTAGAAAAAGATGATGGGCCAAATCAAAATAGAAGAAGGTGTACTTCATCATAGGCTCTCAAAGGTCAAGCCTAGGTAAAGATGGAATTCCTTCATTAATCAAGAGTGAAGCAATATGATTATGCATGACATCCAGCTAAGGGGTTGCTACATATTTTATCTTGTTTTAATACCTAGGCTTTTATGTGAATATTATGAGTTGAATTTATTTTTATGTTTCAATTGATTTAGTTGGGTAGAAAATATAGTTTATCCTATGAGCCTACGTCCAAGCATACATCACAGTATAAACATAATACAGAAAGAAACCTAAGAAAAGCATGATGTTTCTATTGTGCACCCAAAATAAATCAAGCCAAATTAAATTATATAGGAAAAAGGCCAATTCAGCTGGGTACTGTTGTACACCCCGGAAGAAAGAAAATTGGGTAGCCGAGTTCTGCCCTTATACAACCCAACCGAGAACTACAAGTTTAGATCTATTGGGTCTTCTTTCTAGGAAAGTCTCCTTCTTCAGGGACATCCATTGGGCTCCATAGGGGACCACTGCACCATATCCTGGTTGGGTCAGCTCCTACTAATTCTAGACCCCATAGATCCTAACCTAATTATAAGCTCAAATTTACATTTAAAATTTAAAAGAAATCCTAAGCCCTCTAAAATAGATGTTAGAAAATACACACAGCACACCAAGCAGTTTATATTTTACAAACATACAGGCTTAACATTAGTTGCTTGTCAAGCCTACCTGTCTTATGGACTATGTTAAGGGATTTTTAGCACCTGCAAGCAAACAATAATTTAATGATTTATTTATTACAACGATCCCTTTAACACAGTTCCCTACAAAAAAATGTTAAATCTTGAAAGAATGCCCTAACATCCAGTCTAACGAACAAACAAGCCTATACATCCAGTCTAAAGCAATACACCACACAGACATGTGAAGCACAACATAACATATCACAGGAGATTAAAAGAAAATCACATAAGACCTAGATCAGATCTAGTGACCTAATCTAGTGTGTGTGTAGAAGTGGGGTTTTGTGTGGTAAGTCATTCTTAGGCCTTTAAGTTTAAGTTTGAAGTTTGAAGTTTGAATTGGTTTAATTTTTACCATTGGTTGGTTTCAATTCAAATGACTTAATGATTTAATTCCCCTTTTATGTTCATTTTATTTGGTTAAAGTTGTATAGGTTTTCAAGAATGAAGAATGGAATGATTCCATTTTTGGATGGAGCTCTTTCCTTTCAACATCCTAAATCCTAATGAAGTTTCCTAAAGGCTAACTAAAATCCTTAAGTATTTTAATTAATCCTTTTGATTTCATTTATGTTTGGATTTGATTTATGTTATTTCATTTGTTTGAATTAATTTAATTTGTTTGATTTATTTCATTTTAAATTAATTTATATGGATTTCATTTGATTTGGCTCATGTTACTTTAAGGAGTTTAATTTTTGTTTGATTTCATTCAATTTAACTTAAGATATTTAATTATGAATTTGTAAACTTAAGTTTTAAGTCCATTAATATGAATTAATGTCTTAGGTTTGTTCATAGATTATTCTTAACCTAAAGAACTTAGGTTAATTACTTGATCTGATTTTATTAATCTAGGTTTTAAGTTCATTATTTAAATTCATTAAGGATGAATGGTTTTGTTAAATTTAACTTAAGTTATTTAATTATGTTTGAATTTCATTTAGTATTGATTTTCTTACAATTTTGATATTTGATTAAATTCTTTAACTCAAGAAGTTTTGATGAATTAACCTAAGTATTTCTGATGTTTATTTCAGATTAGTTCAATTTATTTATTGATTTAATGAATTAATGATTACTCCTAATTATTATTTAGTTCATATTGACCTAGAGATTTGAAAAATCAAGAATTCCAAATTTATAGATTAATTAGGTCTGAGATAATTATGGAAAGTGGGGGTTACATGCCAATTTTATGTTCCTAAAGTTTAAGCTTAATTAGAATGTAATTAGGGTGTAATTAAGGTTTTAATTATTTTATTAAAATATAAATTAAGCTTAATTTATTAAGATTCATTAAGAGATTTCATTCTTTACTTATTCTTCACTGGAATACCTTTCCAATGAGGGTTTATTCATAATTTTTGGTTAACTGATTGATTTATTATGATTTAATTAAATTCAGGTTATTTAATTGAATTATTTAATTCTTTTAATTATCTAATTGAGTTAATTAAGTTCATATTAGGTTCATATTGGTTTAATTAAGTTCAACTATTATTCTGATGTTTATTATGTTGATTTAAGATTATGAAATTAAAATTTTATGATTATTTTATTAAAGGGTAATTAACTTAATTAATTTAAGGGTTAATTCACATGAAATTTCTATTCCATTTGAATTCAGAGAATTAAATTCCAAAAATTTACCTAAGGTGTGTTTTAAGCTTAATTTCATTTCTCCAAAGTTTCAAAATAATTAGATTATTAATTTAAGAGTAATTAAGGTTTAATGTTTTTTTAATTAAACCTAAATTAAGGAAAACTCACCTAATTAAAGTTGGGGATTTTACTTTCTAGGGATTCCTCTCATCAAGACAAATCCATGGAGCTTTTATTTGTTTTTTTTTCTAATTTTAATTTGATTTTATATGATTTTTTAATTTTTTTTAAAATTTTTTTAATTAATCAAACCATTGCTTAATGATTTTTAACAATTTTTAAGTGACGAGTCCCACACATTTTAATTAAAATGAGTGGGATTAGCTCTGTACCATTCGATCAAAGATCAGACGGTCCCTAGTGATCCCGCGGTTTCACGGGATCAAGCACGTGTCACGTGCGGGTTGATCCCACGGAACGATCCGAGATCGTCCGATCGTAGATCGGGCAGTCCGGATCATTTTTGCAATTCCTAAAGGAATTTAATCAAAATTAATAGCCTTTAAAAGGAACGGACTATCCAGATTTTATCTCCCTCAAACCCTGTGGGAGCCATGGACCATCCAACTTGTTTTGTTAATATCATTTGATATACTTAACTAAATTGGATGATTTAAAGTGTTACATGATCGTTGAAAGATCCTATTTCACTCCATATGGCTTGATCTCACCGGGGAACATGCCTTGTTGGGATACGACCATGCCCGAAAGCTTTGAAGAAAAGGGGGGTTCAATAATGGCGTACATTGATTTAGGGGATCTAAAAGGCTAGAATCAATTGAAGTAGCTTCGATTCTTCAAGAGAAAGCTTTACTTCAAAGGAATTGGGAGAATTCCTTGTGGTTTGATCACTAGCCTAAGCTTTGGATTCAAAATTTGGTTTTGATGGTTCCACTGATTGAGAACACTTGAAGGGAAGGGGGGATTTTGTTTGGCTTCGGTTGTGATGTTGGATGGTCTAGGAAAACTTTTTTTGCCTTGAGGGAGTGTGTATATTTTATTCCATGCTTGGCCGAAACTTTTATGTTCTCTTTTTTTTATTCTCTCTTTTTTTTTCTCTCCTTGGTTGGCTTTTCTATGCTTGATTGCTTGCCTTCACTTGAAGGCAGCCATCTTTGATTAGAAGGTAGTATGGAATGAGGATAGGAAAAAGTGGAAGAAGGAAATTGGCATTTTTCTTTCTTCCCATTTTCCAATTTTTTTAATTCTATTTTTTTATTTATTTTGCTTTTATTATTTCCATGCAATATAACATTATCATCTTAGTTTGGATTAAAGTATGATATGCACAAATTAACCTCAAAATAGATTTGATATTAGATTTGATTGCATTTGAGTTTTCTTAGGGATTTAAGATTAAATTTTTCCTTTTGAATTTGTTTAGTTTATTTTTTTAATACCATAATGTAATTTGATGATCAATTGCATTATAATTTAATTAAGCCATTTAATTTGATTTTAAATTTAATTTCATTTTAACTCATTTAGCTTAAAGTGGGTTAGGTATGATTTCAAATAAGTTCAAGTGATCAATTTAAATTCAAATAAAATGGGTTTTCTTTTCTTCATTTTAATTTGATTTATTTGAGTTAATCCAAATTGAAAATTTGGATTGATTCTACCTATATAAAATAGGTTAGAATAAACTCAAATAAATTTTCTAGGACACTCGGTGAGGTGTCCTAAACACTGAATTAAGAAAATCCTAATTGAGATTAGGATCTCTCAAATGCCAAATTAACCTCATCCAAAAATGAGGTCAACAAATGGACCCCCAATATGTGTAGTGGATTAACTAGAATACACTGCACATATTGGTGTTGACCAGGTTGATCAACATACAAGTGACTTTGATTTTTGATTTGAATTTTATTTTGATTTTGATTGTGAAAGATAGGTATATGTACACCTATCTTTTCTTGGGAGTGTGATTCATTCTTAGAAACTTAACTTTCATTAAGTTCTAGGATGAAGAAGAAGGCTATTAGGAATAGGCCCAAAGATTGGTCTAGTCCTAATGCAATCATTATGCTCAAGGAAAATTCCTTTAGGGGACTTACTCTTTCTTGAGAATATTGGTGACTCATGTGATTAGATAATAAGATGGGGTCGTTTAAGGGCATAATCCATCCTAGTTAGCTGAAGAGATGAGAGGGGTCTTTAAAGACTTGATCCAATCCTCAAAAACTATGCTGGGGAGAAGAGGCTTGAAATGCTTGATCCTACTCCACAACAGTTTGACTACTAATCAGGGGTCACATGGAATTGATCTTATTTAGATAGCTCAATGAAATGGGGCCTTCAATGGCTTGATTCCATTTCTTAGAAGTTTGAATAGGATGCCAACTGGGGACTTATTCCTATATGATTAGAAAGAATGCCGACTAAGGGACTTATATCTTTCTGTCTATTAGAAAGGGGTCATAAAGACTTAATCAAATCTAACTCGCCTGTGTAGCAAGAAAGGGGCCTTGATGGCATATTCTAATCATGTACACTAAGGTAGGATGCCGACTGGGGACTTACTCCTGATGATTAGAAAGAAGGCCGACTGGGGACTTATACCTTTCTGGCTATTAGAAAGGGGTCATAAAGACTTAATCCAATCTAACTCGCCTGTGTAGCATGCAAGGGGCCTTGATGGCTTGTTCTAATCATGTACACGAAGGTAGGATGTCGAGGACTTACTCGATGATTAGAAAGGAAGGGACTTATATCTTCATTTATTAGAAAGGGGTAAAGACTTAATCCAATCTTCACTTTGTGTAGCATGAAAAAGGGCCTTGATAGCTTGTTCAATCTCATGTACCACGAAGGTAAGATGGACGGGACTTACTCGATGATTAGAAGGTCGGCGAGGGACTTAAATCTTTAGCTATTAGAAAGGGGTCGTAAAGACTTAATCCAATCAAACTCACACAGCATGAAAGGGGCATTGATGGCTTGTTCCAATCATGTACACAAAAGGTAGGATGCGATTGGGGACTTACTCGATGATTAGAAAAGAAGGCCATTGGGACTTATATCTTTTAGCTATTAAAGGGTCATAAAGACTTAATCCAATCTAACTCGTCTGTGTAGCATGAATGGGGCCTTGATGGCTTGTTCCAATCATGTACATGAAGGTAGGATGCCGACTGGGGACTTACTCCTGATGATTAGAAAGAAGGCCGACTTGGGACTTATATCTTTTTGGCTATTAGAAAGTGGTCATAAAGACTTAATCCAATCTAACTCACCTGTGTAGCATGAAAGGGGCCTTGATGGCTTATTCCAATCATGATCATGGGATCTTGGGGACTTACTCAAAGAGAAGGACATGAGAAAGGTGCCACAAAGGGCTTGCTCCCATCTCAAGTCATGTATAGGAAAGATGCCACGAAGGGCTTGCTCCCAACCTACACAGGTATTTTTTTCATGGGATTGGTGCCACGAAGGGCTTGCTCCAAACCTAGGAAGGACATGAGAAAGGTGCCACAGAGAGCTTGCTCCCATCTCAAGTCATGTATAGGAAAGGTGCCATGAAGGGCTTGCTCCCAACCTACACAGGTATTTGTTTCATGGGAATGGTGCCATGAAGGGCCTGCTCCAAACATAGGAAGGACATGAGAAAGGTGCCACAGAGGGCTTGCTCCCATCTCAAGTCATGTATAGGAAAGGTGCCACGAAGGGCTTGGTCCCAACCTATACAGGTAGTTTTATATAAGGAAAAGGGGTCAAAGTGACTTATTCCTAATCCTCAAAGTTTTGACTAATAAGCAAGAGTCTTAAGGGCTTAATTCTTACTTGATTAGTCAAACTTGATGAAGAGGTGATGGAAGGTTTGCTTCCATTTCTTGATTTCACTAATACTCCTCACACATGAAGAAGTTTAGTTAAGGAGGTTTCAAAGAGTTGGGATTTATTTTTGAGGGAAGACTTGGGTATATTTTAGACCCAATGCTTTATTATGCAATGAGCATAGAAATTCATCATTTTCCTTTTTATATCTTAAAGTTATAATGAACCATGCTAGATGTCTAATTCATTGAAGGTAAGACATCATAGGGTAATAACCTGAGAATTTTACCTCATTGAGCTTGCATGTGATTGTGTAGTTCTTTAGGCAGTAAGAACCAAAGTCAACCGGTGCTTCTCAAATAAAATTTCATTTTCTTTTTGTTTGGATATGTATGTTAATTTTACTTTGTTGACATGAATCAACAGCTTATAAGACATTCTCTTGGATTCAATGAAGATCAAGAGATTCCTTTAAAGCTTTCTAAAGTGAATGAGATCAAGATAATCTTTTGGATTCTCATAGAAATACAAAATTCTTATCCCTAATCAATAAGGGAATTGAAAGGATTAACTTATTAGAGAAATTTAGATTCTCCTGATAAATTTGAAATTTAATTTCTTTAGTTTATTTATTATTATAGGAAATGAAATCTCATAATTTTCTTTGATTAATTTCTTCTTTTTGCATTTTTTATCCTTCTACATTTTACTACAAGGTCTTTGAAATTACTTCAAAAGTAAATTTCAAGACCCTATATATAGTAATAGGACTGTCCTTCAAGTCATATTGAAGTTTTTTTTATTTTCTTTTCTTCTTTGGCAAGATTTTCAATATAAAACTCAACCTAATTGAAAGTGGGATTATAAGAAATCTTGATCATGACATTTTTGGCTAAATTGCCCCAATATGTTGAGACTGAATGATATGACTCTATAACAAAACATTCTTATAAGGATTCTAAATGTCATATCATATGCTTTCAATTTTTTTTTTATAATTGTCTTGATTTGAAAATTTTTAGATAAGTTGTCCTTAAGAAGGATAATCTTATGCATAAAAATCTTTTTGATTTGAAAATGAAATATGGGTAATATGAACCCATTTTCAAGGTAAAGATTCTACCCTAGTCCCAAGATGTGGGTCATATAATGATGTTAGCTAACCAAGAAGTTTAATTTCTTCGTATGTAGAACCATAATTTTTGTAGCTTTTAATTTTAGCAAAATTTTGCTTGTCTTTTAGAATTTTACCACATTCATCAAGGGACTTAATTTATTGAAATGTCATCAACCTTAAGTTTATGGACCGCTACATCTGGAGATTATTTCAATTTTATTTCCAAATAAAGTAGTCTTTAAACCCAAAAGATAGCTTGATCAAATCATCAATAGCTAACT
Organism: Cymbidium sinense; assembly: GCA_021442155.1. Classification (NCBI taxonomy): domain Eukaryota; kingdom Viridiplantae; phylum Streptophyta; class Magnoliopsida; order Asparagales; family Orchidaceae; genus Cymbidium; species Cymbidium sinense. The sequence goes on along the minus strand of JAKCPB010000221.1, from coordinate 258,505 downwards.
CATTAAAGAGTTTGATCATTGATATCATCTTGTCAATTATGGAATTGGATTTTTCTTCAAATTCTAAGGGTGCATTCTGAACTTGAAGATTATATAAATCTCCAGACACATCTTAACAACATTGGTGCAATGTGCTAGAGTGCCTTTTAAAAAGAAAGTTAGGACCCAAACTACTTAAGCTTTTTAGCTTGCAATGGATCTATAATTCCATAACTTTTCTTGTTTATGGTTGTAGACCACTTGCAATGGAATCAGAGTACACTCAATGAGACCTTTGCCATACAAAGGATATGGACTTTTAGAAAAGAAGATCCATTATCTTTCCTTTTAACCTACCAAGAGAGCTCACCCAATCATGGAAAAGGCTAAAATGATAAAGTATGAGATATCTGCTTATTTTTATTCAGCTAGGGTCAATTTTTTTACTTCTAACCCTACCACTTTATTTTGATGTGGAGAAGTTTAAAGTTAAAATGTCCATTTACATTGGGTGTCTTTTGCTTCATTTGAAATCAGAATATACTCAATAGAATCTTTGTCATTCAAAAGATATGATTTCTTGAAAAAGAAGATCCACTATCTTTTTATTTAACTTGCCAAGGGAGCTCACCCAATCATGGCAAGGGCTAAAATGATAAAGCATGAGATATCTGATTATCTTAATTTCATTAAGTAATATAAATTTTATATGGTATTTTTATTTTATTTGAAATGGTATCAGAGTATACTCAATAGAATCTTTGTGATTCAAAAGATATGGGCTCCTGGAAAAAAAGATCCACTATCTTTTTATTTAACCTGCCAAGCGAGCTCAACCAATCATGGCAAAGTATAAAATAACAAAGCATGAGATATATGATTATATTATTATTATTTTATTTAATTAGGGACAATTTTTGGACTTCTAACCATGCCCCTTTATTTTGATGCAGAGAAATTTGTAGGTAAAAATGTCCACATGCTTAGAAATTTTAGACTTCATCCTTTCGCTCTTGGATATAGTCCTTCCATCCCCTAACTTTTCTTTCTTTCTTTCTTTCTTTTAGAAATATTCTGATTTCATTTCTTCATGACAGGTTAAATTTTGTAATTTTCCTATTTACAAGATTCATTAAGAAGATAAATATATTTGACTCATTCTTTATGAAATGACTCCACTAAATGATTTGCAATGAATTTTGATGTATTTGACCTTTTGTCCAAATACAACATTTTATTGATTAGATTTTTTTTATATGATTCAAGTTTGTGCTCGATTGATCATATATTATGATCTAACATTTTTATTTCTTTTTCATCTTTTCATGGAACAACAAATATAGTAAAGCCATTTAACATTGATAGAAATGACTTTCTAAAGATGTTACACTTGTTGAATTCAAAATTATTTAGTGGAGTGAGTCATTCAAGATAATGACTTCCTTGAAAACTTTTCTTTTGAAATCAAAATTTTCTATTGGAATCAAATATTTAGTGAGGTCATTTAGGAGTAGTTGAATGATATTCCTAAAGACTCAACACTTTATGATGGATATGAACATCCTTCAATAATCAGTATGTTTCTTATTCTTCTTTTTTTCATTTGATTCCTTTTTATTCTCTTTTTTTTTCCTTTTTTTATTTAGGCTGGATAGGACCATCTAAGAGCATTTAAAGATGTTTCATGAATTCCTAAGTTGCTCTTTTTCATGTTTGAATTTTGGCTTCAACCAACAATGTGATTGAAATCAAGTTCTTTTTCTAAGTTGAGATTTTAAGATTGAATTTTCATGAAGCTAAAAACTACTTTCTTTATTTGATTGAATTTATATGAAATCAACTTATCAAAGCTTGATTAGAATTGAGGCTATATAAATTCATCCTTATGTTTATATTTGATGTTGACTGATGCACCCGGATCAACATATATTTTGGAGATTTTCTTCTTTTAAATTTTCCACATCGACTAAGATGTTAATAAGTTCTTAATAGTCTATCTTCATCATATAAGATAACCCTAGAACTTCTTTATATTGGAATACCACATCAGGAAGTTGCTTATAGTTAAGTAAGACAAATTACATGATTATGTAATGCCTTGCTTTACTTTTGCTTCTTTCTTCATCATTTTTTATTATTTCATATTTCATTTTATTTTATAGAGTATTATGATGCTTGATTTTGCAAGCAACTTCTCTAAGATAGGCAAATATCATATTTTGAAGATGATTTATTTTCCATTTCTTTTCAATGACATTTGAGGTGGTATGACTCTACCATTTTGAATTTTAATTCAAGAATTTCCCTTTTATATGAAGGGAAGGTAGGTCTAACTCTATCCTCAATAGATCAAAAGACCTCATGATCTGTTCATTTAGAGGATCATCATTTAAAAGAGGACCCTCTAAGGTAGATGATGTGCTATCATAAAGTCAAATTTTGACTTGCATTCTTTTATAGCACATATAAGATTAAAGGTAATCTCAGCTTGCAATGGACTCTTTGACCACAATACTTAACATTAAAACAATGTCAAATAGGTCATAAGATATTGCAAAGGATTCTCCTTAGATTCATTTTGTATTGAAAGCATATAATGCCTTAGTCTTGAAAATTAAGGCATTTTTCATTCATTTGGACTGACAAAGTTCTAAGTAATTTATCGATCAACTTTCCAGAGATAGGAATTAAACATAGGACCCAATCCTAAGGTCATGATTTCTTTAGAAGGATTAAAGTCTTCATTTATTTTATTTTCTTAATATAGCCTTAAAATTAATTAAAGCTAATCATGGAATATCATTTCATTCAATGGGAGAAAACTCCCATTAAGAAAGTTGATTTAAATTTCATTCATTTCAACTTTATCAAGAGAATCATAATTCTCTTTTGCTACCCTCTCTTTTCTTCTATTGATTTGAAGCAAAAGTGAATCTTGTCACTTTATTATTTTTTATGTCATATCATCTTCCTCTTTTGACTCTCTCCCAAACTCTTAAGAATTTAAGATTTTGGAAAGGTCTAAAAGAAGGTTACCTCCAAGTCACTCCTTAGAATTGGCCAATCAACCTGAGTAGTTGGTTTTCCAATAATCTAGTGGACTTGTAGAAATTAAGATTAAAGCTGATTTACATTCATGTATACTTTTCTTCTATAAGAATAGAAGATTTTCATTGAGTTCCTTAATCAACCTCTACCTAAAGTCAATAAGGTATTCTCTTTTTGGGATGATTTTATTTTTATTCTTCTTTTCCAAATTCTATTCAAACTTCAATCATGGTGGGAAAAGAGGCAGTAGGCACAACTATGCCTCCTTTTGATTTAAGTTTTCTTAGGATTTAAAGGAATACCTTCATTTCAGTTTACATCCTTAGGTGTTTTGACACCTTTTGAATGCAGTGGAACAAATGGTATTCATTCAAGGACCTTGTCCTGATTTTCTTTAGCTCTAGTACCAAGACAAAGTAAGATTAAGGACAAGTTTAACTTTGAGACTTTATTTTTGGAGATTTGCTTTTCAGATCTTGAAGTGCTTTTCATACTTTATAAAATTTAATATCTCTTTTCCATATCAAAATGGTTTCAAAACCATCTTGACCAGATTTAGGTCATAACAGAAATGACTTAGTTTTATTTATTTCTCTCACCTCTCATTTTATTTTGGGATTTGGTTCTAGGACCCAATCTTTTAACTATGATAAACGAAGAGTTCTAGAACCTCTATAGGCTCAACCAAGAATGAAATAGAGAGGTATCTAATGGAAAGAAATCCATCGGTGAGTGACACTTTGTATTGTAGATATATATAACCACCTATTTCTAAAGATGGAGAGAGAAACCATTCCCCAGCGGAGTCGCCAAAAAAATATGTTGGTTTTCTTTTTTTTCTCTCTGGAAACTAAAAAAGAAATGACACCACATAGAGTTTAGGAATATTTTATTTAGATGAGCAAATATAGCATTAAGGAATAAGCATGTTATCTCAAAAGATAAACATGCTTTCCTGTAATGGATTCAATGATTTTAAAAAAAGACTCCTAAGGCTAATGGGTCTTTCGTGTACCAAAGTATTTTCCCCTGAACTATATGGAAAAGTAGAATAGGGTCAATTTTATCCTGGGATTTTGGTTCCCTATAAAGGCAAGCCTCTATAGTTAATTACATCTTAGGAAGGGTCCCTTTCTAAAAATAGTCTCGATTAAAGAAATATGTGGTTATTTCTAAAGACTACTAAGTTAGCTTTCAAAGGATTGATTTTTGAAAATTCAATTGTGAGAGGTCCAAATTGGAGAGAGTTATTTTTAAGAGTCAAACGGGAAAAAGTAGGGAATGTCTATTACTACTAGGATGGCAGTAGACATTTCATCTATCCTATGATTAAGCTTAAATTTGGGATTTAATTTTAGATTTCAAGTTATCATTTTCTTAGAAATCTAGGACTTAAATTCTAGCAACACAAGAATAGGGTTGAAGAACTTATTCCTAAAGGATGCTTTAGAACATAGTCTGGTGCTTTACACATGTCGATGCCACCTAGTTTCTTGGGATTCATTGGTCATTCTCTCCACTTGAAGGAAATAACCTATCCACGACTCTTACGGACTTACAACCTACACGGAGAAGGGCGCTAACACCACCATAATTTTAAAACCATGAGACTAAGTCATATGAATGCAAGATGGGCAGGTTTTAGTTTTAGGAAAGAAATCTATGAACTTAGACTTATTCCCTAACCCCTAAGATCATGTAGGGTATGAAGATGCATATAATTAATGCACATTTTTCAGATTTTAATAATTTTTAACTCAAGATTCATTTAGGCCATAAAGATACAATTTATGCTAATGCATTAGAAAAGATCATGGGACAAATCAAAATAGAAGAAGGTGTACTTCCATCATAGGCTCTCAAAGGTCAAGCCTAGGTAAATATGGAATTCCTTTATTAATCAAGAGTGAAACAATATGATTATGCATGACATCTAGCTAAGGGGTTGCTACATATTTTATCTTATTTTAATACCTAGGCTTTTATGTGAATATTATGAGTTGTATTTATTTTTATGTTTCAATTGAATTAGTTGGGTAGAAAATTTAGTTTATCCTATGAGCAATGTCCATGCATACATCACAGTATAAACATAACATAGAAAAAATCTAAGAAAAGCATGATGTTTCTATTGTGCACCCAAAATAAATCAAGTCAAATTATATAAGAAAAAAAACGTATATACACCTCAAAAGAAAAAATGGGCGAGAGTTCTACCCTTATACAACTGACCTAGAACTACAAGTTTAGATATGGGTCTTCTTTCAGGAAAGTCTCCTTATTCGGAACATCCATCGCTCCACAGGAGACCACCCATCTCACGGTTGGGTCGACTCCTCATCCTAGACATAGACTAACCTAATTTTAAGCTCAAATTTACATTTAAAATTTAAAAGAAATCTAAGCCTACAAAATAGATGTTAGGAAAATACACAGAACAAGCGGTTTATATTTTACAAACATACAGGCTTAACTTAGTTGCTTGCCAAAACCTCTATGGACTATGTTAAGGGATTTTAGCACCAAGCAAACAACAATTTTATGATTTATTTATTACAGTGATCCCTTTAACATAGTCCCCTGCAGAAAACAATGTTAAATCTAGAAAGAATGCCCTAACATCCAGTCTAACGAACAAACAAGCCTAGACATCCAGTCTAAAGCAATACACCACACAGACATGTGAAGCACAACATAACATATCACAGGAGATTAAAAGAAAATCATACAATGATCTAGCCTATATCTAGGGTCCGTGACCAAAGTAATCTAGTGTGTGTAGAAGTGGGGTTTGTGTGGTAAGTCGTTGCTAGGCCTTTAAGTTTAAGTTTGAAGTTTGAAGTTTGAATTGGTTTAATTTTTACCATTGGTTGGTTTCAATTTAAACGAATTAATGATTTAATTCCCATTTTATGTTCATTTTATTTGGTTAAAGTTGTATAAGTTTTCAAGAATGAAGAATGGAATGATTCCATTTTTGGATGGAGCTCTTTCCATTCAACATCCTAAATCCTAATGAAGTTTCCAAAAGGCTAACTAAAATCCTTAAGTATTTTAATTAATCCTTTTGATTTCATTTATGTTTAGATTTGATTTATGTTATTTCATTTGTTTGAATTAATTTTTGATATATTTTATTTTAAATTAATTTATATGGATTTCATTTGATTTGGCTCATGTTTCTTTAAGGAGTTTAATTTTTTTTTTATTTCATTCAATTTAATTTAAGATATTAAATTATGAATTTGTAAGCTTAAGTTTTAAGTCCATTAATATGAACTAATGTCTTAAGTTTGTTCATAGATTATTCTTAACCTAAAGTACTTAGGTTAATTACTTGATTTGATTTGATTAATCTAGGTTTTAAGTTCATTATTTAAATTCATTAAGGATGAATGGTTTTGTTAAATTTAACTTAAGTTGTATAATTATGTTTGAATTTCATTAAGTATTGATTTTCTTACAATTTTGATATTTGATTAAATTCTTTGACTTAGGAAGTTTTGATGAATTAACCTAAGTATTTTTGATGTTTATTTCAGATTAGCTCAATTTATTCATTGATTTAATGAATTAATGATTACTCCTAATTATTATTTAGTTCATATTGACCTAGAGATTTAGAAAATCAAGAATTTTAAATTTATAAACCAATTGTGCTTGAAATAATTATGGATAGTGGGGCCACATGCCAGTTTTATGTTCCTAAAGTTTCAGCATAATTAGAGATGTAATTAGGGTGTAATTAAGGTTTTAATTATTTTATTAAAATATAAATTAAGGTTAATTTATTAAGATTCATTAAGAGATTTTATTCTTCACTGAAATACCTTTCCAATGAGGGTTTATTCATAATTTTTGGTTAACTGATTGATTTATTATGATTTAATTAAGTTTAAGTTATTTAATTGAATTATTTAATTCTTTTAATTATCTAATTGAGTTAATTAAGTTCATATTAGGTTCATATTGGTTTAATTAAGTTCAATTATTATTCTGATGTTCATTATGTTAATTTAAGATTATTAAATTAAAATTTTATGATTATTTTATTAAAGGGTAATTAATTTAATTAATTTAAGGGTTAATTCACATGAAATTTCAATTCCATTTAAATCAAAGAATTAAATTCCCAAAATTTTTCCTAAGGTGTGTTTTTAGCTTAATTTCATTTCCCCAAAGTTTCAATTTAATTGGATTATTAATTTAAGAGTAATTAAGGTTTAATATTTTTTAATTAAACCTAAATTAAGGAAAAATAACCCAATTAAAGTTGGAGATTTTACTTTCTATGGGTTCCTCTCATCAAGGCAAATCCATGGAGCTTTTATTTATATTTTTCTAATTTTTATTTGATTTTATATGATTTTTTTATTTTTTCTAAATTTTTTTAATTAATCAAACCATTGCTTAATGATTTTTAACAGTTTTTAAGTGACGGGTTAGCTCTGTACCGTCCGATCAAAGATCAGACAGTCCTTGGTGATCCGTAGTTTTAGCGGATCAAGGCGTGTGCGTGGGTTGATCCCCGGGATACTAGATGGTCGATCATGGTCAGACGGTCAATCATTTTGGAAAACCTAAAGGAATTTAATCAGAATTAACATCTAGATACGTTTCTTTTAAAAGAAAGCGGATGGTCCCCCAAACTCCTCAAACCTGCGAGCCATGGACCAACTTGTTTTGTTAATATCATTTGATATACTTAACCAAATTGGATGATTTAAAGTGCTACATGATCATAGAAAGATCCTATTTCACTCCATACAACTTGATCTCATCGAAGAACATGCCTTGTTGGGATACGACCATGGTCGAAAGCTTTGAAGAAAAGGGGGGGGGGTTCAATAATGGCGTACCTTGATTTAGGGAATCTAAAAGGCTGGAATCAATTGAAGTAGCTTCGATTCTTCAAGAGAAAGCTTTGCTTCAAAGGAATTGGGAGAATTCCTTGTGCTTTGATCACTAGCCCAAGCTTTGGATTCAAAATTTGGTTTTGATGGTTCCACTGATTGAGAACAATTGGAGGGAAGGGGGGATTTTGTTTGGCTTTGGTTTTGATGTGGGATGGTCTAGGAAAACTTTTTTTTCCTTGAGGGAGTGTGTATATTTTATACCATGCTTAGCCGAAACTTTTATGTTCTCTTTTTTTTATTCTCTCTTTTTTTTTTCTCTCCTTGGTTGGCTTTTCTATGCTTGACTGCCTGCCTTCACTTGAAGCAGCCATCTTTGATTAGATGGTAGTATGGGATGAGGATTGGAAAAAGTGGAAGAAGAAAATTGGCATTTTTCTTTCTTCCCATTTTCCATGTTTTTAATTCTCATTTTTTATTTATTTTGCTTTTATTATTTCCATGCAATAGAACATTATCATCTTAGTTTGGATTAAAGTATGATATGCCAAAATTAACCTCAAAATAGATTTGAGATTAGATTTAATTGCATTTGAGTTTTCTTATCGAGTTGAGATTAACTTTTTCCTTTTGAATTTGTTTAGTTTATTTATTTTTAATACCATAATGTAATTTGATGATCAATTGCATTATGATTTAATTAAGCCAGTTATTTTGATTTTAAATTTAATTTCATTTTAACTCATTTAGCTTAAAGTGGGTTAGGTATGATTTCAAATAAGTTCAAGTGATCAATTTAAATTCAAATGAAATGGGTTTTCTTTTCTTCATTTTAATTTGATTTATTTGAGTTAATCCAAATTGAAAATTTGGATTGATTCTACCTATATCAAATAGGCTAGAATAAACTCAAAAATATTTTCTAGGACACTAGGTGAGCTGTCCTAAACATTGAATTAAAAAAATCCTATTTGAGATTAGGATCTCTCAAATGCCAAATTAACCTCAACCAAAAATGAGGTCAACAAGGATGCCTTCTTGGGAAAATGTACTGCTAGGGGTGCCCTCATAATCCACAAGTGAATATATATTTTGTTTATATGTTTGTATGGACCCTATTAGTGTGCGAGGGACCACGCTGAGAAGGAGCTATGTAGGCCTTAAGCTATCTCAGATTTATTGGACCACGGGAGAATCTGCACATCCACGAAATGGATTCTCCAACCATAGGGGTGGTTACTAGAAAAGGGAAACTATCCAATCCAAATGTAACCCGGATAGTGTCTAAATGGGTTCATAAAGGATGTGATCCAAATATAATGCTCAAAGGGGAGGTGCTGTTAGGGGCATTATCCTGAGCCCTATTAAAGAAAGCCTATAGGTATATGGTGGCCAACTCAAGGAAAAAGCATAACAGACTTACATCTACCATGAGTGGTGTATTCTAATGTATGAGAACCAACCAACCTAAGGTGTATCTGTCGGCCTGAGTGGTGTATCCATCAGCATAGTAAGAACTAACCAACCTAATGTGCCCGTCGGTGTGCAATGATCAATCTGGAAGGAAAGCCTATAAGCTTACAACTTTCTAAGTGGACTTGATCATCAAGATAGTCTAGCATTGGTAGAATAGATGCTATCTGACCTAGAGCAACTATTAAGCAGGTAGCCCCAAGGAAGGACTAGATCCAAACATGAAGTAGTCAGGAGGGAAAGAGCCGCTAGGGAACTTATCCTAAATTTCAAATATACTTGACCCAGTCAGTGCATAAAGGCTAATACAAGAAGAAAGTATAGCAGACTCACATCCTCTTAAATGAAGTTAACATAAGGTAGCTTATCGGCCATGCATTAAGGCTTACCAAACTAACAGGGCGCTTGTCAGTGTGTAGTGGCCAAATAAGAAAGGAAAGTGTATAAGAAAGGAAAATGTATCAGACTTACAATTTTTGAAGTAAGAAGACCATTGGGGTGACACACTTGTAGGGTAGCACGTTAGCCCGACCTAGAGCAGCTACTGAGTGAGTGCCATTGGGGGCATTATCTCAACTTCAGTAGCCAGATAAAAGATATGTGTTTGTTTTATATGTTTGTAGTTTGTGTTTGTGTTATCGATGAAGGATAGGGGCCTTCGGGTTCCTTACACCTACCCTATACACATCATGGCAGATTCACAAATAAAATTACTTTTGACATGGAAGAGATTGAATTCAAAATAAAATTTTTATTGATGATAATTATTTTCAAACATGATTTATAATATTTCTTTAAGTAGAGCCTATTTCTTGAAAGCATTGGGCACTCTCCTATGGCAAAAGAGCTTTCTCAAGTGGGTTCAAAGTTGCCTCCCAACAAACGATGGGCAATAATTGGTCTCTTTGGAATTAAAATAAACTCTTTTATGTGAAAAGCTCTAGGATGGACCAACTTGTTGTGAGCTTGAATCATTTTATAATTGTATAACTTGAGGTTTTTGCATGCTCACAAGTGCCTCTCCTCCAAACCTTCGAGCTCTTCTAACTACAACTTGGTGTTTTCCTCTATTGTGATCCTGCTACCCATAGCTATCCTTAGTGATGGGAGTTCGACTTCTAATGGTACAATAACTTTGGACCCACACAGTAAGGAGAAAGGAGTAGACTAAGTTGGAGTTCTATATGTAGTGCAGTCGGCCCACAAGGCTTCAACTAACTGCTCATGCCATTGTAGCTTGTTGTTGTCGGGTGTCGTCTTTAGTACTTAGATGAGAGTTTTGTTGAAGGCTTCTGCTAAGCTATTTTCCCTCAGCTAGTTGCTGGTAGAATATCTTCAATCTATCTTATGTCTCTAGGTAAAGTTGTTAATCTCGATGCTCTTGAATGCAGTACCATTATCAAATAAAATTCATCTAGGCACTCCGAACCTATATACCATATGGTTCCTAAGAAATTGGAGCTCATGCTGAGTTGTGGCCTCTCTAAATAGAATTGACTTCGCCCATTTAGAAAAGTAATCAATAGAATCTAAGATGAATCGATGACCCTTGCAAGAAGGAGGATTAATCAAACCCACTATGTTGTACCCCAACACTCAAATGGCCAAAAGGCCAATGTAGGATGTAGAATGTTGGGTGGCTGGTGTAGGACCACACCGTGTATTTTACATTAGTGCAATTGCCTAGTTATATCCATGCAATCTTTGATCATTGATGGCGAGTAGTATCATAGTCTCTTGATCTTGGCTTTTATCTTTGGATCATATTGGTTGGCTCCGCATAATCCTAAGTGTACCTCGGTCATGATCTTATGGGAATCATGCTTGTCTAAACAACATAACCACATATGATTGAAAGACCGCTGGTATAATACACCATGCACAAGAACATATGAAAGTGCTCTCTGCTTCATCTGATGGGCTTAGGAGTTCTCTTGATGTAGTTTTCCTTTATTTAAGTAATCCATGAATGGTTGCCTCCAATCTTACTCCTCATCTTTCTTGGTTATGCTAACCTCCCCTTCAAGAGAGTACTTTTCGATGAGTTCAATATCAATAAGGGATAAGACTTGTTTATTTTGGACCTTTATACTCATCCTTTAGACATGCCAACTCTTTGAGAAGCTTGGATAAAGCATACTCTATGATGTTCTCTCATCAAGGAATCTTTTAAATGGTAACCTCTTGGATTTGGGCTAACAACTCCATGGTGTACTTGTGGTAGTGATGGAACTTGGGCTTTATAACCTTATAGAACCCAACGATTTGGTTGATGACTAGCTAAGAATCCTCAAAGATGTTGATGTTCTGGATGCTTAGAGTAACAACTAACTCTAGACCACCAATTAGAGCCTCATATTTGGCTTCATTATTGGTGTAAGGATTAGACAGATGATATGAGAATCTCACCACATCAAGGTCCAGAGTTAAGAGAACTCTTTCAACCATTGTTTTTCCTTTGCATAGTAGATTATGGCTCTTCTCCTCTTTAAGAGGATGCTGCACCATCAAAGTACATCTCCCAGCAATGAATGCTAGAATCCCCTATGTTGATGATTTGTTCATCAGGGAGATTATCACTAAGAAATGACTCAGCAGGAAGTGGGTGTGCTGCTTAGATATCCACTAGTGCTTATCCTTTAATGTCACAGAGTGGTACGATGGTAATGTCAAACTGTGAGAGGATCATGGAACATCATGCAAATAGGATAATCGATGTCATGAGATACTATAGTGGATTGATCCTAGAGATTAAGTTCACCTTATAAGGAAGCATGTAGTGTTGTAGCTTTTGGATATAAAGCACCAAGGGAGTTGTCTAACATAGCAGTGTAAAGGATGAATGACTTGCTCTTGATAAGGAATGCTAGAACCAGTGGCATCATCAGGTAATGTTTGATGTCTTCAAAGGCATGCTCACACTTGTCATCCCACTTAAACTTGGCATCCATTTTGACAAGCACTGAGAATGGCTAACATCTTCTTGATAGGTTGGATATAAAGCATCTTAGATATGCCAATGACCCTTGGAATGATTTGAGTTGAGTTAAACTTTTAGGGGGTGGCATTTCTAATATCTCCTTGATCTTCTCCGAATCGATTTCAATTCCTTGGTGTTAGAGAACAAAACCAAGGAATTTTTTTGAAGCTACTCTGAATGCACACTTCAGGGGGTTCCTTTTAAGGTTAAATTTTCTTAACTATTCGAAAACTACTCTCAAGTCAAAGAGATGGTCTTCCTTTTCTATACTTTTGACCATAAGATCATTGACATAGAAGTCGACTTGATGATGAATGAGTTCATCGAAGATTTGAGTCATAGCCCACTAGTATGTAGCATCAACATTTTTAAGGATGAAAGGCATGAACATATAATAATAGATTTCAATCGAGGTTCTAAAAGTAGTGTTTCTTTCATTTTCATGGGTAATATTTATTTGTTTATATCCAGATGAGCCATCCATGAAAGAGAAGATTGCATGAGATGAGGCAATGTCCACCATCAGCTTCGAGATTGGTAGTGTAAATTCATCTTTTGGACTTGCCTTATTTAAATCCATAAAATTGATGCATATGTGAATGTGGCCATTCTATTTTTTAATTGGGATGATGCTGGCTAACCAGGTAGGGTATTTTTCTTCCTGGATGAAGCCAGCATCGATCAGTTTCTTGACTTCATAAATGACTTGTTATTCTATATTTAATTGCATGCGTCTAGGAGATTGCTTGATAAGGTTAGCTAAGTTCTATTATTTGTTTATGGATCACTACATTAGGAGCCAATCCAGGCATATGTTCATAACTCCATGCAAAGCAGTCCTTAAACTCAATCAATATCCTAACTAAATCATTGGTTTCAATTTCATTCAATAAAGAACTGATGTATGTCAGGCATGGATCTTCTTCAGTTCATAAGTTGATTTCCTTAAGCTCATCGATGGTTGACTTGATCTCTTCTTCAAACTCTGGCAGTACATCTTTGACTTCAAAATCATCTGAATCATCAAAAGTTTTTAAGCACACGTCCTCATATGAGTTAATGTGGTTTGAGAAGAACCTATCAGATTTCAAATGATTGGTGATTACTAAGCAGTAATCGCCATCATCGATTAGACCTATTGTATCGAATCATAGTCCCCATCTTGATTGAGAGATTTTAAATTTGTTCTTCCATATTCCTTCGAAGTAGTCTGGCCTTTACTTTGACCAAGTATGTGGGATTAATCCATTTTTTGCTAAATTATGAACACAAGGCAAGTACTAATCGAAAAGTAATTCTATTAAATTTTTATATGAATCATCCTCAAATTCTACATAAACTTCTTGACTTAAGGATGATGCCCCCAGAAAGAACCTATGAGTCTTCACACTTGTGGATGACTAAGGGGCTTCCTTAACCACTAAACCCTCATCTTTTAAGAAGAAAGTGGGGTTATAGCTAAGGTTCCCAACTGATGCCTAACTGTTTCATATATAGACTTGGATACACTTATGCTTTGCTTTGGAGCCCAGTTTTCATCACTATCTGGCTCAAGTATTACCTCCAAGGGAATCTACTACTGAGAGGAGCTGGCTGGTGTGCTAACCATATAAGACTAATCCTATGAACTAGATTCTAAGTTTATATGGATAGCAGGTGTACTCCTGGTAGCTGAGACAAATCTTCTATTGGGCCAATAAAGTTTTCCACCTCACAGGGCCTCCAACTAGTTCTTTTTGCCTGGAGGTCGGTCATCCTACCCATATTTTGAATGGAGTAATAAACTGTGGGTGGAATCTAATGTCAGACTCCACTTCCTCCTCCAATTCTATTTCAACTCCCTTTTCTTTTTTTTCATTTTCTCTTTCCTTTTCTTTATTTTTTCTCTTTATTTTTCATTTTCTTTTCATTTTTCTTTTAATTTTAAACATTGGCCAGGTTTGCGAGAATAGACTTGTTGATTTTGAGGGAGGTAGTAAGCTGCATCATCATATATGCCAACCTTGCAAACTATAAATGGCTTGAGATCTCCTTTGACACAATAGACGATCCCACCTCTCACCAACTTCATACTCTGAAGTAGAGAGGATGGTACTATGTTGTTCTCATGTATCCATGGTCTCCCAAGCAAATGTTCAAAGATGTATCCGATTCTATACTATGAAACTTGGCTTCGGTCTTCCAATCATCTATCTCCAAGAGCAACACTTTGGAGCCTAAGGCCTGTTGACTGCACTTTTGGAGTGCGGATTCAATCTTCCCATCTTAGACTTAGGAGTATTCTAGACACTAAGGCTTCCCTTGTCATAAGACACTTCTAACAATTAGGTAAACACTTAACCTAAGCCTAAAGAAATAGAAGGGTTAACCATAGGATTAGGCTATGCCTTAGGGATTGGGATTATCCACCTACCCTACAACTCAAATTCAATCCATGTTCACCATCTCAAACAAAACCTCAAGTTCAATTCAAACATCAAATTCAAATTCAAATCCAAACCCAAATTTCAAAACCAAATGATTGATGCCCATGATCAAATCCAAACTTGAAAACCTTCTTAAGCCATATGACCTAACCCATAGACTTAGCCAAATCTTAATCCAAATCCATCCAAAATCAATTGATTTTCTTATAATCAATTTATATTTTCAATCATCTTCTTAAATATAAATCTAATCTACATTCAAATGATCAAAACTAAATCAAACTAAATCAAATTAAATCAAAACCCCTAAAATGACTACCCCAAAGACTTAGCTATATCTTAATCCAAATCAAGTCAAACTCAATTGATTTTCTCACAAATCAATCATATTTCAATCATCTTCATAAATTTAAATAAAATATACATTTAAATTATCAAAATTAATTCAAACTAAATCAAAATCCAAACCTAAACCACATGACTCAACTCCATGGACTTAGCCAAATTCCTTCATTCCAAAATCCAAATTCAATTTATTTTCTCATGAATCAATCATACCTTCAATCATATTCACAAATATAAATGAAATCTACAATCATCAAGCCAAACCAAAATCAACCCAAACTTAACCCTTTTGACTAGAAATGTTCAAATGAACCAAAACCCATTTGAACCCAGGCCAATTGCAATTAAATTTATATATAAATCCAAAATCCATATAAAAACTCAATTAAATCAAACTCAACCCAAAATCAAGCCAATTAAGCCCAATTGGTCCACTTGACCTAAAGTGGCCAATTTGACCTATTTGAGCCAAGTTCTAATCCTACCAAATTGGATTGAACCAAGTACATCAAAACCTCCCATCATGATTGTTGATCACCCTAGGTTGATCAATTATCAAAAATTGGGTCAACCAAGTCAACTTGGTCATTTTACCAAGTCAACCCCTTAAGCCATATGAACCCAAACTAGCCAAATTAAAAGCCCTTGAAACCAATGATTCATACCAAATTAAAATCAATATTTGAATATGACTTGACAATCAATTGAGTCAAATCAAACCCAATTGGCCTTCTTCACCCAAGTTGACCCAAATTGACCTAAAAGATCAAATTGGGTCAAATCAAAATATAAACCAAATTGATTGCAACCAATGGCTCAAGTTCATTCCAAATTAATTGTTGAACTTGACCAAAATTAGACCCAATTGACTTACTTAGCCAAAATTGACATAAAGGTTCAAGTAGGCCTAAATCAAAATGAAATATAAATTCATTGAAACCAAATCCTACAATCATCATCATTTGGTCAACTAATCCCAAACCAACACCCAACCCAAACCAATTTGGCCAATTTGGTCAAATTTGTCAACTTAACCCATTTGACCCAAATGAATTCAAATGAGCCAAAATAAAATCTAAGCCAAACTTAACTAAACCAATTGAATGAAAACATCCCAAATGATCATATGAACTTGACTCGACCCTTGGTTTGATCCAATTTGACCAATAGGTCAACTTCCCAAACGTAACCCAATTTGACCTAAATGTCAATTTAACCAAAATCAACTCCAATTGACTTGAAATTTGGGCTAACCCACTTTCGGCTCATTTCAAATCTGGCCAAATTAAATCCAATGCCAAATGCTCATTCTACTCTTAGGTCAAGGGCATCACATGAGACAAATCACCCATATAAGTGGTCATTTCCATTCCTTGGCCACTTGGGACTCTCCCAATGGTCCACTTAGGCACCTAGGACACTGCCCAACCTAACCCAAGAGGTGGTTGGGTCGGTCATGACCCATGGGAGGTGAAATCACCTCATCCTCCTTCTTAGAGAATTTGAAACTCACAGGACACCCAAGATTCCTTCTTGGTAGCCACCTCCACACCTTCAACCAACCAAGCCAAGCCAACTCACCTCCTCCCTACCACCGATGACTCCTTGAGATGGCCAGACAACCACTAGAAGCTAAACCCTATCCCATCGTCTGATCAAGATGAAAGGGGGTATAGAACCCATAATTTTCACTCAAACACACACATAAATCATTCCTCATAGCGCTAGCTACCCAAGAATAGCCGCTAGATCCATTCCCTAAGCTCCCAAACTCGTTCCTCGATCAAAAATTGCCATTTTGTCCTAAAATAGTACACTCCCATTTCTAACATAACTTCCCCATTTCTCCATCAAACTCAAATTAAGTTAGCACGCATCTCCCTAAGGCCTCGTTGAGCAAGATCGAACCATCTCCCAAGCTTGTCAAAAATTGGATGTGGGACTTCGATCAAAGTCGAGCTCCAAATTGTAGGTTCATGGCCTTCTGAGTGAACACCAAGGAATTAATCAAATTGCTACTCAACTAGGCTTCATCTCCACTAGATGAAGCTTCCTCAATCATTGGAGTCACTTGTCTTAAGCTATGGCAAGGTATGCTTCCAAAACTGATCCTTAGGCAAAAATGGGTTGGAGCTTTTTGAGGAAAACTTGCATCTCGTGTGATCTTGACCATTGGATCCCCTCTGATCCATGTCGTGAAGGATTAAGAGCTTTTTGTAGTTGATCCAAGCTTGGGTAAGCTCAGATCAAGTGGGCAATGGTGGACAGACTCCATTCTCCCTCACTTGCATGATGTTAGTTCACGCAATGTCTATTCTGCATGATCAAAATGGACAGTCATGATTAGATCCACTAGATTGATCTGATTTATATTTATTAAGCTGTAAGATTAATTATAGCCGTCCGATCTAAATGGAAAATGAGAAAGCACGTAGGTGCCAAGTTGGATAAGTTTTAAGTAGCCAATCCCGCGGTGCCACGTGAAAAGTGTCTTTGCATGCCACATGATTGATAAGTTAGTCTTTAATTAGACTTAATTAATCATTTTTAATGGTTAAAACTTCTAAAAATCATAGAGAAATAAAAAATGAAAATAAATACTAATTTTAAAGGTATTTTAGAGGAGATTTAATTAAAAATGATCTTAACTATATTTAAATAGTAATTAATGTGTAATTAAGATCTAATTATGAAATTAATTAGCTTAATTACTCTGTAATTACTTGAGCAATATATTGCCAATTTATTGGGATAATTTAATGGGATGACCTCTGCCTCCCATGATTTTCTTGGGATTTATCACTTACTTAAGTATGAAAATTGACTAATTAAACCTTAACTACTCTTTTAAGTTAAGTAATGACTAATTAATCCCTTGAATAGTAATAAATTGGTTAATTAAATTTATGAATCATTGTTCAATAGTAAGTGAACTAAGGAATAGGGTTGGGACCCCTTTCCCTAAGTTCATTTCACAGTTTTTTTTAAAATGAAATTAATTAAGATTTAACTAATTAATCAAATCACTTAATCAAATTGAAATCATAATCACATCAGACCTTAATTAATTAAACCAAGGGATAGATCTGTAGGTGTTTAATAACCTAATGGAGTTTAATTAAATTATGATTAGTTCACATGTGTGGGAAAACCATAAGAGTAATTAATTAAGTCCATTAATCTAATTGACTATTAATCATGAGCCAATTGCATTATGGCCCTTTTATTTCCTATGATCATTGCAAGTTTATTTTCCATGCATATCATGTTGGCTCATAATTATTTAGTTGATTACTTTAAGGTGACATAGGTAAGAGTAATTAATTCATCTAATTAAGGGTTCAACTTAATTAACCCATAAAATCCACTTAATTAAATTTCCTTCAATTAAATCAAATCACTAATGTGGGAATGGGTTTAAAATTACAAGTGATGATTTCTCTTCTTCTCTTTAAATCAAATCAAATTTAAAACTTAATTAATAAACAAGCTTTGGTTTGCTTTAAATAATCTTATTTGATTTGATTGTCCTTAATAACTAGTTTAGTTGAATGAATCACATGCTTATATTTGATTGTCCTCTTTCCAATCATGTTAAATTTGATATGTCATTTAAGTTCATGCATCCATCTTTTTAAAATCAAGTAAAATAAAATGGATTTCCTTTATGTAAGCTTGCATGTGTTGCTTTAATTTAATATATGCATGGCTATTATCACTATTAAATCAAAATGTATTTTTCAAAAGCTTATAAATGAATAATAATATGTGTTATGATGCTAGTTAGAAATTCATAAGAAATGCAAGTGCTTATAGCTTAAGTGTATGGATGTTGAGTTCTCTTTCCTCTATTCATGTGTTGATTTATATAAGATTGAATGGTAATGGGTATATAGTCTGGACATCCCAGGAACACGAGGCTTTAGCTAACCCCAAAGAGGTTATTTGATTACCTCACTTCCCTAATTTAATAACAGCACGTACCCATTTGATTTCATTCTTATATATTTCAACATTTGAATTTTGGTAGAGCTTTAATTCTTATATATAAATAATTCGATAAAAAATATACAAGCTTTGCATTGTTTTCTTTCTCTCATTTATGTAAACATCCATGTGCATCCAAGAAAAGTAATAATATAGTCTAGACATCCCAAGAATGTGAGGCTTTAGTTAACCCTAAGGAGGTCATTTGATTACCTCACTTCCCTGGTTCAACAATGACACGTACTTGCTTAAATCTTTGTACATGTATATGTATATGGATTAGTGAATGAAAATCCCATTTTACATTAAAATTGCATGCATTCATAATTGACTAAGTGGTTGAATTAATTAGCCAAATGATTAGGAGCTTACTTCCTAATTTCATGTATACAAATTTACATATGTTTAAATGCAAATGGGTATATAGTCTGGACATCTTGAGAATACGAGGCTTTAACTAGCTCCAAGAAGGTCATTTTCTTACCTCAAATCCCTGGTTTAACAACGACACATGCCTATTTAATTTCATTCTTATGTCCATTTTGTATAAGAATTTGGATAAATTTTTAAATTAATATGTTTAAATAATTCAATCAAATAAAATATAAATTATAAACATACATATACATTCATCATTTAAGTGTGCTAAAATATGTTGCATGTATAGATACTCTTAGGATTAAATCATATGCATGTTAAATGTGATGGAAAGGAATGATTTAATATATGTCATGTGGTAGTAATTCAATTAAATTAATCTTAAGATTCCTTTCATTTTGAATAGGATTATTTAAAGTGAACTTAAACTTAAGATTAATTAAATCATGTAATAAGACATTCACTAAAGAGAACTAAATCAAATTAAAATACTTTAGAAAGTGATTTAAAGTAAGGATGAAAGAGGGCAATCCTCTTTACCTCTATTTATAACACTTAGTTGCTAAGTGTAATTAAATAAAATAAAATAAAACACAAATTAAAAATTTCAAATAAATTAAACTACTTCAAGTGAAATCAATCTTTCATGTTAAATTGAATCCTTTTACACTTAGAAAATACAACACTAATGCCTAACAAGACTTACCACACAAGCCTTAATACACACATTAGAATTAAGTCACCAATTCTAGCTCTAAGTTAGGACAGTGTATGATGTGATGTATGTTTTATTTTATGATGTCTTATTTTAGATTGGATGTTAGAGTGTATGCTCTATAGACTGGGTGATAGGCCAATATTAGCCTAATCATGTTTTCTACATGGGATTATGCTTAAGGGATGCTTAAAAAAAAATTTGAATGCTCTTTTTGCAGGTTGCTTAAATCCTTAAGCATAATCCAAGTTAGGATAGGTGGGGTTAGTTACCCATGTGTAGGGTAAAGTCAAATTATAAATACAACTGCTTGGGATTATATATGTATATTTAGCTAACCTCTATTTTACAGTGAAGTTAGATTTACTTTTCCCATAGAAATGTAATTTTATAATAGAATTAAGATTAGTTAGTGCTATGGGGATTAGGATGAGAGCGAGGAAGGTTTTTTGGGGTGCCAGATGCCTTTGAGCAGAGTACCATCAAATCAAAGGAAGGAACCAAATCAAAAATGGAGATATGAAGAAAGAAGACTTCCATAGCATTAATACAATTATAATTGTTATTTCATATTCTAGGTTGTATAAGGGTAAAGCTCGGCTACCCATCTTTTCTCTCTTCGGGTTGTACGGAGGTACCTGACTGCACCAGCCTTTTATTCTTTTATGATAGTTTATATAATTATTTGATGTTATATTTACATAATGCATCAGGACATCATGTTTTTCATTATTTCTTAAATGATTGATATGTTAATGTGTGGCTTGGATATGATTAGGCTCTTAAAATAAAAATAACTTTTCTACCAAAATAATCACTCATAACTAAATTTTAAACAACTAATAACCTCATCATAAAGCCTAAGACATAAATAAGATAATTAAAAGATTTAGCAACCCTTAGCTGTATGGTTGTATGTTTCACATCATGCATGCATATTCTATCTTTCTTTAACATGAAGGATCTCCATCCTTGCATGATAAAGGAATGCTTGAACTCTGATGGCATCCCTTGTGGTGGAGAACACCTTCTTCTAGCTGATTTGACCCATAACCTATTTCATCATACATTTAGGCATAAAAATCCTAAAGCCTCTATCAAAATGATGTGTCTAAAATGAAATAAAATTTGAAAAGATTTTACATCTATAGATTAAGCCATATGCTCACACGACTCATGCTCTAGTCTCTTAGGGAGGGTGTTTATGACTTTAGTCTCTTTCTAATTAAATAACTCCCCTAACTATCTTAAAATTCATAAGATTGGATTACATGATTTTAAAATCATAGGAGGAGTTAGCTGGTAGCCAATCCAGGTGATTATAAGTCTAGATGTTGGACAATTGATTCTCTTTTGGAGATAAACACTTATGCCAATTTGTTGCATAGATTTAGGTCATGATTTAGCTCGTACTAAAGCTCGCTAGATTTAGGATCTGAGGTAGTTATTTTCTTTGAGTGACCAGCATAAATCCTCACCTCTTAAGCATTCCCATAACCTTATGTTGGTGGATTATAAGCCCTAGTAGTCTAATTATATTTCTACTCAAAACATATAAATCTCCTCAACTTCAAAATTATAAAGACCAACCATAGGATAGATTGAAATGCTCACTAAGCTTCCTTGCATCATGAGAATTTCCTAGTTATTTCATTTGGATTTAAAAAATATGTCTTTTCCTTGAACTTTCTGAGTTGATTTTCCAAATACAACCAATCTTTTGATAATCTAACCTTGAAATCTTTGGAGAAGTTAATTGTTTACTTTAATCATGAGTATTATTAAAAAATTTCATTTCTTAAGATGTAATTAACTTTGGAGGCTTGCTTCCATAGAGAACTTAAGAACCTTGTTTAATATAAACATTACTTTGTTCATCCATGTAAAGTAGGAGAGAAATCTCTGGTACATTAGAAGACTCATCATGCCTAAGGAGTCCTTATTATGTGATTAGGTCCATTATAGGGTGATTCCTACATCTTTCGAGATAGTATATCATACCTCAATGTTATACGTGATCACCTCAAAAAGTGCCCCCTATGATCTGCATGGTGTCCCCCTCCCCCATACATCCAAAAATAAACACTACAAGGCCCGCTCACCTTGTTCATTGAATCCTTTCAACATCATCCTTTCTTTTTGGAGTATGGAGATGTTGATCCTCAAGTAGGTAAGGGTTCTTATACTCATAATGTTGACGATATACAGGTCAACCAAACTCGATAGCTATCTACCAACATCCACTATAATGTAAAGAGGCAGTTGTGCTCGATCATCCCTAGGAGTAAGTCTTCATCACTGAATGTAACTCCTATGATATCCTTCAAGAGGCATGCCTCATCTTTAATAGCAATCAACAGAGCTAAACATATCTCTAGGTAAAGTAAGGCCTTGATAAAAAATTCCCTCATCTCTTTGGATAAGATGAGGGGTGTGCTTAACTTAGCTGGAAAGTTTCTAAGGTGAGCTAGGACTTTGTAATCAACTCTGGCTTGTCCTCCACAAGCATATCCATGGGTGGAGAATCCTATGGAGGGGCTATCTTCTCACTAGAACTAATTACTTGCTTACCTTTATTCTGAGGTACTACCCTAGGAGGTAGAACTTTGTCACTGCGTAGGTTGACTTCAATGACTTCTTGGAATGATGAGCTTGTGGAAAGTTCTACCATGTCATTGGGCATACCTATAGGTTGTCTTACGGGATCCTCAGAGTTAGTTGACTCCAAGTCAATCTCAAGAGGTGAACTCGATTGATCTAGAGAAGGATAGTGATCAATCAAAAGGAAAGGATCCTATTAGAGCTATTATTTTATTTAGACTGAGCTTTCAATAGGAATAAAATCAAGAGCATCAGTAGACAATATATAAGTAGAATTAGCTTTCTTCATTAATTTCTTTTAAGTGGAGGTACATGATAGAAATCAAGTAAAAGCGAGTAAAATTTAGTTCCTTATCTTACAATGCTTATGGTAGAAGAGGGTGGTAGCTACTGGTGGAGGGAGGAGACTAGGATGGTGGCTATCTTGGACTATCTGCAAGTATGGTGAGCTATTGCTACTACTAGGCACCCTCCCAAGTTGTCCTTTGAACTTCCTGGTGTTGGAGGTTTGAGCTACTTCATGCACCTACAAAGAAAGATTTTTGATCTTAGAAATGATCTTCTTAGAGGTTTGGTATAGGGTGATATCCTAACCTTCTTTGGTCTTAAGAGGATCGAGAGTATCCCTAAGGATTACTCTAACAGAATTGGATGGTTGTTCTAATAAGTATTCCTTAGGGATAACTATGGTTTCAACTTCTAGTTCCGCTCAAGATAGTCCTTAAAAATGATACAATCCTCTAAGACATGGCCTAACATGCGGTGGTATGGGCAATAGCTAGGATCATCGCTCTTGCCCACTTTCTCTTGCCTCTTAGGCTCTGGTAACTGAAAGTCAAGTTTCTTTAAGAGATTCATAAATATTTTCCTAACAACTTCCCTCTTGATTGAATATGGCTTATTCAATCTATTGGCAAGAGTATGTGGAAGGTAGCTACCTAGCGATGGATATGAATACCTGGGTAGATGAGGGGTGTGGGAATGGTATGGTGGCTGCGAATGGGTATGATGGAGTGGTAGAAGAGGAGGTGGAAAAGAAGGTTGTTGAGCTCAGTCTCTCTCAGAACTTGGCCTTCCCGTCATTGACATAATTGTCCCTTCTTCTAAACACCTTTCTGGCTTACTAGATGATTGGTCGAAAGGGCTTTGGCTTCCTCTTGTAGCTTGTTGATTAATTTCTCGAATGTTTTGATGGAAAATCTCTTAAGCATGAAGCGTCAGCCATGAATATTTTTGAGAAGAATCTGATAATGTTGTTATCTATGGTTCACAATTTCATCTGGTTGCACCACACGAGAATGTAATCAACAGGACTCATTGAGTTTTGTTTCTCTACAATGAGGTCAACAATCACCCTCTGAAGAAACCTCTTGATGAAGAGCTATTCCAACTCGAAAATCTTCATCAAAATTGTTGCAAATATCAAATGCAACACGATAAGCTAAAAAAGGCAAGAGGTGTGTTGCCACGGTGTTGCAACAACCGGCTCTAAAGTGTGCAATGTGTTATCAAGGGTTCCCACTACCATCAAAGATCTTGAAGGATGGTGGCACAAAATTCTAAATAAAATAAAAACTAAATAAAAACCTAAACCTAAAAAATAAACCTAAAATAAATAATAAATAAAACCTAAACCCTAAACTAAAAAAAGAACCTAAACCTAAAATAAACAAAATAAACAAAAACATAAACCTAAACTAATATAAATAAAACCTAAACCTAAATCTAAAATAAACTAAACCTAAACCCTAAACTAAATAAAATAAAATAAACTAAAAATAAACCTAAAACTAAACTAAAAAAAATGTAAAATAAAATCCTCAAAATTAAACCTAAGATAATAAAAAATAAAACCTTAACCTAAAAAATAAAATAAAAATAATACTAAACTAAAAAAAAACATAAATATAAAGCTTAACCTAAAAAATAAACTAAAATAAAAAAACCAAAACTAAAATAAATAAACTAAACTAAATGAAAAAAATAAAATAAATAAAAATACATAAAAAAATAAACTAAATTAAACTAAATAACTAAACTATTGGTTTACTTAATGTTTAAAAAAAACACTAAACACTAAAACTAAAAACTAAAACACCTAAACTCTAAACCATTAACCTATAAGCAAAACCCTAAATAAACCACAACCCTAAACTGACTAAACCTACCAAACCCTAAACCCTAAACCTAAAACCCTAAACCCTACCCTAAACCCTAACCAGGCAAACTTACCCTAAACCTTAAACCCTAAATCCCTACCCAATCACTAAACTGATAACAAAATAATAAATAAATAAACTAAAAAAATAAAATAAAATAAAATAACTAAAACTTAAACTAAAAAATAATAAAAATAAAAAAAAAAATAAAACTAAATAAAATATAAAAAAAACTAAAATAAAACCTAAAATAAAAAAAACCTAAAATAAATAAAACCAAACAAAATAAAAATAAAACCTAAAATAAATAAATAAAATAAATAAAACTAAAAACTATAAAATAAAAAAAAAATAAACCTAAAAAATAAAATAAACCTAAATATTAAATAAAAAAAAAACTAAACCTAAAAATATAAAAAACCTAAACATAAACTAAATAAACTAAATAAACTAAACTAAAATATTAAAAAATCTAAAAATAAAATAAACTAAACTAAACTAAACTAAAATAAAATAAAAAAACTAACTAAACTAAAAAAAACTAAAAAACCTAAAAAAAAAAAAAAACCTAAAGAAAATAAAATAAAACTTAAACCAAAAAAAAAATAAAAAAACATAATCCTAAAAGAAAATAAAATAAAACTAAACTAAAAAATAAAACATCAATCTATACCAACATAAAAATAAATAAAATAAAACTAAAAATATAAAATAAAAATAAACCTAAATAAAATAAAATGAGATAAACTAAAATAAATAAAATAAATAAACAAACTAAAAAAACTAAACATATTTACCTATAAAAAAAAAAACCCTATTAAACCTACCTAAACCTAAATTCTATTCTAATAAACTAACCTAAATAAACCTAAAACCCTAAAACCTAAACCTTAGATAAAACCTAAAATACTGACCTAAATAAAAACCTAAAACTAAAACCACTAACCTAAAACCTAAACTTTAACCTGAAACTAAAACCTTAAAGCTAACCTCCACTGACCCTAATCCTCCAATCACCCTCTAAACCATAAAACCTAAAACCACTAAACCTAAATAACTTAAACAAAATAAATAAACTAACAAAATAAAATAAATAAACTACCTAAATAATAAATAAATAATAAAATAAAATAAATAAAACCTAAACTAAATAAAAAATATATACCTAATAAAACCTATACTCTTATAATAAAATACTTAAAATAAATAATAAAACTAAATAAACCTAAATAATATAAAACCTAAAATAAATAATACCCAAACCAAAAACTAAAAAAATAAACTTAAATAAATAATAAAATAAACCTACTAAATATAATAAACTAAAACTAAATAAATAAATCTAAACTAAATAAAATAAAATAAATGAAAATAAATCTAAAACTAAACAAAAAATAAAACAAAATAAAAAAATAAAATAAAATAAACCTAAAAAATAAAAAATAAAACAAACTAAACTAAATAAAATAAAAATAAAATAAAATAACTAAACCTAAATAAAATAAAAAAAATAAATAAACATAAACTAAAAAAACCTAAACTTAAACCTAAAAAGAAATAAATAAAAATAAAACTAAATAAATAAAAATAATAAAATAAAATAAACCTAAAAAAATAAAACCTAAAATAAAAATAAAACCAAAATAAACCTAAAATAAAATAAAATAAAACAAAAAAATAAAATCATAAAAAAAAATAAATAAACATAAAAAAATAAATAAGAAATAAAAACACTAAACCTAAACTAAAAAAAATAATAAAAATAAAATAAACTAAACTAAACTAAAAACTAAAACTAAAATATAAAACTAATAATCCTAAAATAAAAAGCTAAACCTAAACCTAAAGAAATAAAATAAAAAAATAACTAAACTAAAAAAAATAATAAAAAAAAAATAAAACCTAAAATAAAAAAAAAAAAATTAAATAAAACCTAAACCCAAATAAAGTAAAAAATAAAACCTAAGCTAAAAATAAAATAAAAATAAAAAATAAAACTAAACAAAAAAAAAATAAACCTAAACCTAAACTAAATCTTAAACCCAACTAAAATCTAAACTAAAAAGACCTAAACCCTAAACACTAAACTAAAAACTAAAAACCTAAAGCCTAAAGCCTAAACCTAAACTAAACCTAAACAAAACAAAATAAATCTAAAATCTAAACCTAGCTTAAAAAACCTAAATCCATAAAAAACCTAACCTAAAACCTAAAATAAAATAAACTTAAATAAATATAAAACCTAACAAAAATTAAAAAAATAAAAACAAAAAACTAAAATAAAATAATAAAAAATAAATAAAAATAAACAAAATAAAAATAAATAAAAAAATAAATAAAAATAATAAATAAACTAAGATTAAAAAAAATACAATAAAAACTAAATGTAAAATAAATAAAATAAACTTAAAATAAAATAAAATAAAAACTTAAATAAAACCTAAACCTAAATAATAAAACTAAAAAAAACCTAAAATAAATAAAATAAAATAAAAACTAAAAAATAAAACTAAACTAAAATAAATAAATAAAATAAATAAATCTAAACCTAATAAAATAAATAAAACCTCTTAAACCTAAACCCTAAACTAAATAAAATAAAATAAATGAAAAATAAATCTAAACCTAAACTAAAATAAAACCTAAAATAAACCTAAAATAAAACCAAACCTAAACCCTAAAACTAAAAACCTAAACTAAACTATAAATAACCTAAAATAAAATAAAAAAAACCTAAAGATAAAATAAAATATAAAATAAAATAAAATCAAAATCAAAACCTAAACCTAGAAAAGAAATTAAAAAAATAGAAACTAAACTAAAATAAATTAAATAAAAACTTAAACTAAACTAAAAAAAAAAACATAAATAAAATAAAAACTAAACCAAAAATAAACCTAAAATAAAATAAAATAAAAACTAAATAAAATCCTAAACCTAAAAAATAAAACTATACATAAAATCTAAAAATAAATAAAAAATAAAACCTAAACCCTAAACTAAAATAAAAACCTAAACTTAAAATAAAATAAAATAAACCTAAATGTAAACTAAGATAAACTAAACTAAAATAAATAAAACTTAAACATAATCCTAAAATAAACTAAACCTAAACCTAAACTGAAATGAAATAAAACAAAATAAACTCAAAATAAACCTAAACTAAAAAATAATTCCTAAAAATAAACCTAAAATAAAAACCTAAAACCTAAACCTAAAAAAAATTAAATAAAAATCTAAACCTAAACATAAAAGTAAAAAATAAAAATTAAGCCTAAAAAATAAAATAAAAATAAAACTAAACTAAAAAATAAACAAACTAAACCTTAAAATAAACTAAAATAAATAAACTACAATAAATAAAGTAAACTAAATAAAAAATAAAATAAACTAAATAAAATAAAATAAATATAAATAAACCTAAAATAAATAAACAACTAGTTTACTTAATTTAAAAAAATTAAAAATAAATAAATAAATAACCCTAAACCCTAACCTTTAGGCACTGACTAAACCCTAAACCCTAAAACTGACCCTAAACCCTGACCCTAAAAAAGCTAAACCCTAAATGTAAACCCTAAAACAAATCCCTAAACCCTAAACCATACCCTGGCCCTACCATGAACCCTTAACCATAATCCCTAAAATCTATAACCCTAAACCCTAAATCCTAAAAGCCTAAACCTAAACTAAATAAAACCTAAAAGTAAAATAAATATAAAAACTAAAACTTAAATAGAATAATAAAATAAAATAAAATAAGAAACCTAAACCTAAACCTATAAACAAAATAAAATAAAAAATAAAAAGATAAATTAAAATAAAATAAATGAAAACCTAAACTAAACTAAAAAAAATAAGATAAACCTAAAAATAAAAAATTAAATAAAATAAAAACTAAATGTAAAATAAAAATAAAATAAACCTAAAATAAAATAAATATAAACTAAATAAAAACTTAAAGCTAGAAATAAATATAAAATAAAACCTAAACCCTAAACTAAAAAAAACTAAACCTAAAATAAATAAAATAAAATACACCTAAGCCTAAATTAAAATTAACTAAACTAAAATAAATAAAACCTAAACCCTAAACTAAATAAAATAAAATAAACCAAAAATAAACCTAAACCTGAACTAAAAAATAAAACCTTAAAATAAATCTAAAATAAAAACCTAAAAAGAAACCTAAACCTAAACCTAAAAGTACAAAATAAAACTTAAACCTAAAAAATAAAATAAAAATAAAACTAAACTAAAAAGTAAACGTAAACCTAAAAAATAAACTAAAACAGAAGACCTAAACTAAAATAAATAACCCTAAAATAAATAAACCAAACTAAATAAAATAAAAAATTAATCTAAATAAAAATAAATAATAAAATAAACTAAAATAAATAAAACAAAACTAAATTAACCTATACTAAATCTGATTCATACATTTAAAATCCTAAACCCACTAAGCCCTAACCCCTACCTTACTACCACACCTAAACCTTCCTACCCTTACCATACCCACCATAATCCCTAAAATCAACAACTCTACCCTAAATCCTAAACCTAAACCTAAACTAAATAAACATAAATAAAATAAATATAAAACTAAAACTTAAATAAATAAATTAAAATAAAATAAAATTTTTTACCTAAACTAAACCTAAAAAAATAATAAAATAAAATAAAAATATTAAAATAAAATAAATAAAACCTAAACTAAACTAAAAAAATATAAATAAAAATAAAATAAATAAAACTAAACATAAAAATAAAATAAACCTAAATAAAAAAATAAAACTTAATAAAACTAAACCTAAAAATGATAAAATAAAACCTAAACTAAACTAAAACCTAAACCTAAAATAAACAAAATAAAATAAACCTAAGCCTAAACTAAAATAAATAAAACCTAAACCCTTAACTAAATAAAACAAAATAAACTTAAAATTAACCTAAACCTAAACTCAAAAATAAAACCTAAAAATTAACCTAAAATAAACACCTAAAAGCTAAAACTAAAAAAATAAAATACAAACCTAAACTTAAACTTAAAAATACAATATAAAACTTAACTTAAAAAATAAAATTAAATTAAAACTAAACTAAAAAGTAAACATAAACTTAAAAGTAATAAAAGAATGAAACCTAAACTAAAATAAACCTAAAATAAATAAACTAAACTAAATAAAATAAAATAAATTTGGATAAAATAATAAATAAAAATAAACTAGATAAATAAAATAAATAAATAAACTAAACCTAAACTATTTACTTGTTTTCTTTTAAAAATAAATCTAACCCTCAAACCCTAAACCCTAAATCTAAATCTAATCCCTAAACCCTAAAACTAACCCCAAAACCTACAACCCTAAAGAATCATAAACCCTACTAAACCTAGCAAACCCTAAACCCTACCTAACTGACCATAACTAAACACCACAAATCATAACCTAGGCCACAACACTAACTGATCCTAAACCCTAAACCCTACCAACCACTAATCCAAGCCTACACTCCCAAATCTACCCTAAAACCCTGACCCTGGGCCAGAAGCCCTGAGCTTTACTGACCTTAAAAACTGACTGAGCCTAAACTAAATAAAACCTAAAATAAAATAAATAATAAACAT
Source organism: Cymbidium sinense (assembly GCA_021442155.1). Lineage (NCBI taxonomy): Eukaryota > Viridiplantae > Streptophyta > Magnoliopsida > Asparagales > Orchidaceae > Cymbidium > Cymbidium sinense. The sequence continues at coordinate 227,935 of JAKCPB010000221.1, read as the reverse complement.
AAACAAATAAAATATAAAATAAAATAAAATAAACTTAACTAAATCATAAACTTAATAATAAAATAAAAAAATAAATAAACTAAATAATAATAAAGAAAACCTAAACTAAACTAAAATAAAATAAAAATAAGAATAAAAACTTAATAAAATAAAACTAAAGTAATAAAATTAAAATAAACCTAAAAATAAAATAAAAAAAAACTAAATAAAAAACCTAAAAAATAAACCTAAAATAACCTAAAAATAAATAAAATAAACCAAACCTAAACTAATAAACTAAACCTAAACCTAAACTAAATAAATAAAATAAACTAAAATAAACCTAAATCCAAAATTAAAATAAAACCTCAAAGTAAACTTAAAACTACCTAAAAAAAATAAGATAAAATGTAAACCTAAACTTAAAATAAAGATAAAATAAAAGCTAAAAATAAAATATAAATAAAACTCAACTAAAAATAAACTTAAACCTAAAATAAACTAAAATCAAAACCTAAAATAAAAAAAAATAAACCTAAAATAAATAAATAAAAATAAAATAAAATAAAATAAAAAATAAAAAATAAAATAAACTAAATAAATACTGTCTTAATTAAAAGACATAAACCATAAACTAAACCCTAAAACCCACTACTTTAAACTATCGATAAACCTACCTAAACCCTAGGCCTAACCCTAAACAGGCCTGATCCTGACAGATATCAGGCTAACCCATGGGACCCTGAGCCACACCATATAACCCCAGGCCCTAAACCCAACCTCAATCCCACCCTACCCTGGGCCAGGACCCTAAACCCTGGCCTGACCCTCTCTCTACCTAACTGAGCTTAAAACCTATCCTGAGCCTAAGCCAACCATGGCAGTGATGCGACCTCCCATGCCTATGCTAACCCTCTTCACCCAAACCTGAGCACTTACCTAGCCTAAACCACTGCTCACAGAGCCTATGATATAATAAATAAAGATAAATAAATAAAATAATGAAATAATAAAATAAAAAATACTACCTAAAAGTAAAATAAAATAAATAAACTAAAATATAATAAATAAAACCTAAACTAAACTATAAATTAAAGTAAACAAGATAAAATACCTAAATAAATTAAAAAAAATATAACATATATAATAAAATAAAACTTAAATAAAACTTAAAATTTAAAAATAAAATCAAATAAAACCTAAAATAAATAAAACCTAAACTAAACTAAATAAATATCTAAAAAACTAAAATAAAAATAAAGTAAAAAATAAAATAAACCTAAACCTAAACTAAAATGAACTAAATTAATAAACCTAAACATAAAATAAACTAAACCTAAACCTAAACCTAAACCTAAATCAAATAAAATAAAATAAATAAAAATAAAACTAAACCTAAACTAAAAAATAAAACCTAAAAATAAACATAAAATAAAAACCAAAAACCAAAACCTAAAAAAGTAAAATAAAATCTAAACTAAACCTAAAATAAAATTAAAACTAAACAAAATATAATAAAATAAAACTCAACTAAAAAATAAAACTAAACCTAAAGAACTAAAATCTAAAATAAAAATAAATACTATCTAAATAAAAAATATAAAAATAAAAAATAAACTCAAATAAATAAAAATAAATTAAATAAATTAAATAAACCTAAACCCACCGATTTACTTAATTTTAAAAAAAAAACCCTAAACCCTAAATCCTAAACCCTAAACCCTAAAACTAACCCTAAACCTACAACCCAAATCTACACCCTAAACCTACTAAAACCTAAACCCCTAAACCCAAACCCAAACCCTAAACCCACTAAACCTAAACCCCAAACACCTTAACCCTAAACCTTGACCTAAACCAAACCTAAAACCTGACCTACAACCCTAAATCCTAAACCCCAAAGCCTAAACCCTAAATCCTAAAACCTAAACTAACTCTAAAAAGAATGGCTAGAATGGGACATCCATCAAAGGCTTGGTCTAGATCTGGCGGTGGAGGCTGAAGGCAAAGGCGACAATGTGCGGTGGTGGTGGGGGTGCGGAGTGGGTGGATATGGAGTTGGTTATTAGAGTAGTGGTGGTTATGGAGGTGGGAGGAGCGATGAAGGTTACAATCGTGGTGGTGGCGGAGGGATAGATTAGGGATATGATGGCAGATCTTGCTTCTCGAGAGGCGGGGGTGGTTCTGATGGGAACTAGAGAAACTAAAGAACGGTCAATCCGATCAGCTTCTTATGGAACTGTCTTTTTAGTAGAGATGACTCTACTTATCTAGGGTTTTTAATTTCCTCTATGGGTTATCATAATTTATCTATGTCATGGCTTGTGTCTTAGAAAACTTGGGGTGTTACTTGGTTGATAAAATCAAAAAGAAGAAATGTTGAATATGAATTAGTTCTCTATTAAACAAAAACCTTAAACCCAAAACTAAAACTTAAACCTTAAACCTAAAACCTAAACCCTAAATCCCAAACCCTAAACCCTAAACCCTAATCCCTAAAAAGCTAAAAAACTAAACCTAAACTAAATAAAACCTAAAAATAAAATAAATACAAAAACCTAAACCAAAATAAAATAAAATAATAAAATAAAATAAAAAAATAAACTAAAACCTAAATATTAACCTAAACCTAAAAATAAAATAAAATAAAAAATAAAAACTAAAAAAAAGAAAATAAATAAAAACCTAAAATAAATTAAAATAAAACCTAAAATAAATTAAAACTAAAAAAATAAAATAAAATAAACCTAAAATAAAATAAATAATAAAAATAAAACCTAAACCTAAAAATACCAAAAAATAAACATAAACCATAAACTAAAAAAGCCTAAAATAAAATAAAAAAAATAAAAAAACATAAACCTAAGTTAAAAAATAAATAAACTAAACTAAATAAAAAAATAAACATAAATAAAAAATAAGCTAAATGAACATAAACCTACTAGTTTACTTAATTTAAAAGAAAAATACTTAAACCCTAAATCCTAAATGCTAAACCACACCACCACCCTAAACTAAACCCTAAACCTAAACCTCTCTAAACCCTACACCCTAAAACACTAAACCCTAAACCCTGACCCTACTCACCTAAATCTAAACTCCCTTAAACTAAACCCCCAAACCACTCCTATAAACTAAACTCTAAACTAACCCTAAACCCTAAACCCTAAACTAACTCTAAACCCTAAGAATGGGCAGAACCTTGATGGGAGGACATCACCGTCAACTAAGCTCAATCTAGATCTGGCGGTGGTGGCGAAGGTGGAGGCGGTCGTTATCAGAGTGGTGATGGGGGATCTAGATGTGTTGGTGGATATGGAGGTAGTTATCAGAGCAGTGAACCCTAACCATAAAAACCCTATACTTAAAAGCCTAAACACTAAGGCCCAAACCCTAAACCCTAAACCCTAAACCCTAAATACTAAAACCCTAAACCCTAAAACCCTAAATCCTAAAACCCTAAACCCTAAAACCCTAAATCCTAAACCTTAAACCCTAAACCCTAAACCCTAAACCCTAAAAACCTAAAACATAAACCTAAATAAAAGAAGAAAAAAATCAAATAAAAGCTTAAACCTAACCCTACAAAAATGTAAATAAAATAAAATAAATAAAAACCTAAACTAAACTAAGAAAATAAAATAAACCTAGGAATTAAAAACCTAAATAAAATAAAAACTAAATGTAAAATAAAAATAAATAAACCTAAAATAAAATAAAATAAGAACTAAATAAAAACTTGAACCTTAAAAATAAACCAAAATTTAAAATGTAAAAAATAAATAAAAATAAAACTTAAACCCTATTAAAAAACATAAACCTAAAATAAAATAAAATAAACAAAATAAAATAAACCTAAACCTAAACTAAAATAAAAGTAAACTAAAATAAATAAAACCTAAACCAATAGACCTAAAATAAACTCAACCTAAACCTAAACCTAAACTAAATAAAATAAAATAAATTAAAATAAACATAAACTACTATAAAATAATTCCTAAAAATAAACCTAAAATAAAAACCTTAAGCCTAAACCTAAAAAAATAAAAATAAAAACCTAAACCTAAACCTAAAAATAAAACCTAAACCTAAAAAATAAAATAAAATAAAAACCTAAACAAAAATAAATACACCTAAAATAACTAAACCAAACTAAATAAAAATAAAAATAACCTAAATAAAAATATATAATTAAATAAATTAAATTTAAAATAAACTAAATAAATTATAGAAACCTAAACTTGTTAGTTTACTTAATCTTTTTTAAAAATAATTGTAAACCCTAAACCCTAAAACTAACTTTAAACTCTAACCCTTAAAGCTACAACCCTAAACCCTAAAAAAACTAAACCCTATACCCAAAACCCTAAACCCTAAACCAAACCCCTAAACAAACCCTAAACCCAAAGGCTAAAACTCTACTCAAAGCATAAACAAATCCTAATTATAAAACCATTAAACCCTAAAAAACTCTAACTAAATCCTAAACTAAATCCTAATCACTAAACCTAAACAAATCAAATAAAATAAAACATAAAAGTAAAATAAATGAAAAATGTAAACTAAAATAAAACAAAAACCTAAACTAAAATCTAAAAAAAAATAAAATAACTAAAATAAAATAATTAAAAACCTAAACTAAACTAAAAAATAAAATAAACTTAAGAGTATAAAAAAACTAAATAAAAATAAAAACTAAACATAAAATAAAAATAAATAAACCTAAAATAAAATAAAATAAAATAAAAACTAAATAAAAAACTAAACCTCAAAAATATACCTAAAAGTAAAATGTAAAAATAAATAAAAAATAAAACTTAGACCTTAAACCTAAAATACAAATAAAATAAAAAATAAAAATAAATCTAAAGCTAAACTAAAATAAATAAAACCTAAACCTAAATCTAAAATATACAAACCAAACCAAATCCTAAACTAAATAAAATAAAATAAACTATAAAAAAAACCAAAACCTAAAAATAAACCTAAGATAAAAACCTAAAACCTAAACTTAAAAAAAAAACCTAAAACTAAACTTAAAAATAGTAAAACATAAATTTAAAAAATAAAATAAAAATAAAACTCAACTAAAAAATAAACTTAAACCTAAAAAATAAACTAAAATAAAAACCTAAACTAAAATAAATAAACCTAAAATAAAACTAAATTAAATAAAATAAACATATATAATAATAAATAAAATAAACTAAAATAAATAAAATAAACTAAATAAACCTAAACCTGCTTGTTTTGCTTAATTTTAAAAACTACACCTAAACCTAAACCTAAACCACAAAATACAAACACTAAACCTAAACACTAAACCTTAAATCACTCTAAACAAACCATAAACCCAAAACCATAAACCTAAACCTAAACTAAATAAACCTAAAAAAAACCTAAACCTAAATAAGATAAAAACATTAAATAAAGTAAAAACCTAAACTAAAACCTATACTTAAACCTAAACCAAAAAATAAAATAAAATAAAAATAACAAACTAAAAACTAAAAACTAAAATCAAGTAAAATAAATAAAAGCCTAAACTAAACTAAAAAATAAAATAAACCTAAAACTAAAAAACTTTAATAAAATAAAACGAAACATAAAATAAAAATAAAAGGAAACTAAATTAAATAAAAATAAGCTAAATATACTAAATAAACCTAAACTTAGTGGTTTTAAAAAAATCTTAAACCCTAAACCCTAAACCTTAAACTCTAATCCCTAAACCTATAACCCTAAACCCTACACCTTAAAAAACCCTAAACCCTACACTGTAAAAAACCTTAAAACCTAAAACCTATAGCCTAGCCCTAAACGTTAAACCCTAAAAGCAAAAACCCTAAAACCCTAAACCATAATCCCTAAACCCTAAACCCTAAACCTTAAACCAACCTAAACAAACCCAAACCCTATCCCAATCCTAAAGTAACTAAATAAATTAAAAAAATAAACATAATAAACCTTAAAATAAATCTAAAGCCTAAGAATGGGTAGAACTTTGATGGCAGGAACATCACTGTCAACCAGGCTTAGTCTAGATCTAGCAGTGGATACAAAGGTGGAGGCTATGGTTATCGTAGTGGTGTTGGGTGATCTGGAGGTGTTGGTGGATATGGAGGTGGTGGTCGGAGTAGTGGTGGTTATGGAGGCTGGAGGAGCAATGCAGGTTATAGCCATGGTGGTTGCGGATGGAGAGATCGGGAATATGATGGCTGATCCTACTACTCGAGGGCCGGGGTTGTTCAGATGGGAGATGAAGAAATTAAAAATGTTGATCCGACGCTTATGGCTGTCTTTAAGTTAGAGATAATTCTAGTTACCTAGGGTTTTTTATTTCCTCAATGCATGCTCATTTTTTATCTATGCCATCGCTTGTGTTTTAGAGAACTTGGTGTGTTACTTGATTGATGAAATTGAAAAGGAAAAATGTTGAATATGAATTTGTTCTCTGTTAAAAAGAAAACAAAAATTTTTAACCCTAAACTAAAACCTAAACCCTAAACCTAAAACCTAAACCCTAAATCATAAATCCTAAAAATAAAAAAAATAAAAAAATAAAAAGAAACCCTAACCCTAAACCTTAAACCCTTAACCGTAACACTAACCCTAAACCCTAAACCCTAAACCCTAAACCCTAAACCCTAAACTAAAACCCTAAACCTAAAACCTAAACTCTAAACCCTAAATCCTAAACCCTAAACCCTACAAACAAAACCCTAAACCTAACACTAAAACCTAAAACTAAACCCTAAACCCTAAACCTAATCTTTAAACCCTAAGAAAAAACATAAACCTAAAAAAAACCTAAAATAACATAAATAAAAAATAAACCAAAATAAAATAAAGAAAAAAAAATAAATAAAAGCTAACACATAAAATTTAAATAAATAAACTGGCTTAAAAGGAAAATAAAATAAAATGAAAACTAAACTAAAATAAAATAAATAAAACCTAGCATAAAACTAAAAATAAAACTAAACTTAAAATAAAAAAAAACTAAACCTAAAATAAAATATAGTAAAAATTATATAAAAAACTCGACATAAAAAATAAACCAAAAAATAAAAACCTAATCCTAAAATAAAAATAAAATAAACCTAAACCTAAACTAAAAAAAATGTAATTTAAATAAATAAAATCTAAACCTAAACTAAAAATAGACTAAATGTAAACCTAAACCTAAACTAAATAAAATAAAATAAACTAAAAATAAACCTAAATATAAACAAAAAAATAAAACCTAATAATAAACTAAAAAACCTAAACCTAAACCAAAAAAATCAAATCAAAATCAAAACAAACCTAAAATAAAAATAAAAAATAAAATATAAACTCAACTAAAAATAAACCTAAACCAAAACCTAAAAATAAACTAAAATAAAAAACCTAAACTAAAATTAAAAAACCTAAAATAAATACACTAAACTTAATAAAAACAAAAAATGAACATAAATAAAAAATAAAAAATAAACTAAACTAAATTAAATAGAAAAATAAAAAAAATAATCTAAATAAACCTAAACCTATCGGTTTAGTTAATTTAAAAAAAAATACTAAACCCTAAACCCTAAGCTACCCCTAAACACTAAGCCGTAAACCCTAAAAACCATAAACCCTAAACCTTAAACCTATCCCTAACCCTAAACCCTAAACCCTAAAACTAAACCCTGAAATGTTAAACCCTAAAACCTAAACCCTAAATCCTTAAAAACCTAAACCTAAACTAAATAAACCCTAAAAAAAAAAAAAAAATCTAAACTTAAATATAATAATAAAATAAAATAAAATACAAACCTAAACTAAAACTAAAATGTAAGCCGAAACCAAAAAATAAAATAAAATAAAATAATCAAAATAAATTAAAATAAAATAAATAAAAACCTAAACTAAACTAAAAATATAAAATAAACCTAAGAATAAAAAACCTAAATAAAAGAAAAACTAAATGTAAAATAAACATAAAATAAACATAAAACAAAATAAAATAAAAACTAAATAAAAAATCTAAACCCAAAAAAATAAACCTAAAAATAAAACCTAAACCTAAAATTTAAGAATGGGTAGAACCTTAATGGTAGGAACATCACCATCAACTAGGCTCAGTCTAGATCTTGTAGTGGAGGCGAAGGTGGTGTGGTTATAATAGTGGGGGATCTAGGTCGGTGGATATGGAGGTGGTGGTCAGAGTAGTGGTGGTTTTGGAAGCTAGATGAGCGATGGAGGTTACAGCTGTAGTGGTGGCGGAGGGAGAGATCAGGGATATGATGGTGGATCCCACTTCTCGAGAGGCCAGGTTGGTTCTGATGGGAACTAGAGAAATTGAAGAATGTCCGATCTGATATGCTACTTATGGAACTGTGTCTTTATAATAGAGATGGTTTTAATTATCTAGGGTTTTTAATTGGCTCTATGCATGCTCATTTTTGATCTATGTTGTCTCTTGTTTTTTGAAAACTTTTGTTACTTTGTTAATTAAATCAAAAAGGTGAAATGTTGAATCTGAATTTTTTCTCTGTTTAAAAAAAAACCATTAACCATTAACCCTAGACTAAATCCTAAACCATAAATCAAAAACCTAAACCCTAAATCATAAACCCTACTCTCTAAAATCCTAAACCTTAAACCTTAAACCCTAAAACCTAAACCTTAAATCCTAACCCCTAAACCCTAAACCCTAAACCCTAAATAAATAGAAAATAAACTAAATATACTAAATAAACCTAAACCTACTGGTTTACTTAATTTTAAAAAAAGAACCTTAAAACCAAAATCTTAAACTCTAAACCTAAAACTACAACACTAATCCTATAATGCAGCTTAATAATAATTGGAATGAAAACAAACTTGAGAACTACATTCCTACTACTATTTTTGGCAAGTTTTACAGCATCACTATCTTCTCTAATAAATTGGATCAAATCCTTTTCAAGATCTCTTACAATGGTGATTTTATTCTTTAAGAGGATTGGAATTTTAGTAGAAATAAATAGAACACCTCTAATGTTTTCATTAAACTTTGGAACAATATCATTCCCATTTCTTATTCAGTTTTAGCTTGGTGGATGTTGAATAACTTCATCCTGGATGATTCCTTGCTTTAGCTTAAAGGGTTATAGTTTCCTTTTAAGTGCTATTATTGCTTTCAAATTTAAAATGTTAATCATATTTTTTTTAATGGTGTTATTGCTTCCAAACTTTGGATATGGTATGATGATTTATTTAGCACTAACTATTTTCACAACTCTCTCTCATTATATCAACTTCTTGAAGTTTGCTTCCATAAAACTATGAAAGGTCATATCAAAGTTTTAATTGCTATTACCCTTATTTGGTTCATTTGGATGGATAGAACTGATGCTAAATATCATGGCATCCCTATGCACCATAAAAGGATCCTTGCTAGAACTAAATAAAAAATTCATGCTTTGTTTAATGCAAATTTAATTAACAATTTTCACTTTACAGGTTATAAATTTGTGGCTAAAAAACTAGGTATCACTTTGCATGATGATCCTTCCTATAAGAGTATTAGGATTATACATTGGATTAAGCCTAAAGAAAATTCTATTAAGATCAATACTGATGGTTTTGTTGCCTCAAACAAATATGGTTGTGGTGGAAATCTTAGGGATTCTAAAGGCATTATCATTTATGCTTTTGCCGACCCGCTCAAAGCTTGTTCTATTATTTATGTTGAACTCAAGGCTATTATCAAAGTTATTTCTATTTGTTTAAGCAAAGGCCTTTTTAATATCTAGATTGAAGTTGATGCCCTTCTTTTACCTTATATGCTCAATAATAATAAAATGGGAAATACTGACTAATTTTATCTTCTTAATCACACTAAAAAGCTTCTTTTTCAAGTTTGCTACAAAATTTCTCACATTCTTCATGAAGGTAATGCTTGTGCTAATTTCCTGGTAAATTTGGGAAGGGAAGTAAATCAGCTCACTTTATTTGATAACCATAGCTTACATAAGCATCTGTGTGGTCTGGTCAATATGCATAACATTGGACTACTTTACCTTAGATTTTAACCTTCTGCTCTTTTGTTGATCTTTTTACTATGGTGGTTTATTCAGTCTATTTTTGTTGTTGTTTTTTTTGTGCTCCCCTCACTAGGAAGTGGTTTTTGCAAAATTTATTTTTATACTTAAACCCCCTTCCTCTTTACCACATTATATACTTGCTCGACCTTTTTTTGGGTCATAATGGTGCTATTTTTAATTGGTTTCCCTACCCTCTGAGCCTAGTGTTTTTCTTTCTGTGACCCATGCTTTGTGTCTCCTATTTAGTTGCGGCTGTGCCAAATTTTGGCCTATCACTTTTACCAATGAATGTTGGGTTTGCCTCTGGTTTTGGCTGGATGTGGCCTTTTTTGAATTGGATTTGCAGATTCTATGGTTGGTTGTGTTGGCTATTGCTATTTGTTTCTCTCATCTACCGGGCTATTTTGGGTGGTTACTTTTTCAGGGTTATTGATGGCCTCTTCTAGGTTGGCTTAGTTTTGGGTATTTTGGTGGTTGTTGTTCTATTTTTCTGGTTTGGCTTGGAGGTTTCTATTTGTTGGTTCCAAATGCCTTGTGAATTGGAGTTAGCTATTCTATAGTTGTTGTCTCCTCATTTTCTCTTTAGTAGTGACTGTCTGCTCTTTAGGATTTAGAAGGGGTTTTGTTTGTCTCTAGCCTTGTTCCTTTCCTTATAGTTTTACTGCTTGTGGCTAGTTGGTCCTCCTTGGCCTTTTCTAGTTTGGTTGGGTGACTACTTTTTTATTTCTTGGTTTTTTTTGGAGATCTGTCGATGGGTTGTGGCTTTGTCTGATGTTGTTATTTTCGCTCTTTTTGGGCTTTATATTGGATCTGTCTACTAGTTGGTTTTGTTATTCTATTTTAGGCTAGTTTGGTTGGTTGGATGTATTTGGTTTTGGTGGTTAGTTTAGGTGCTCCTAATTGAGTTCTTTTGGTTGGGTTTCTGGTTTGCTCCTGGGTTGGTTATCCTCTCTTGGGTGCAGCTATTTTTCCTATATTTTTTCTTCCCGATTTGGGTGTCGATTTTCCTATTGCTCTTACTTCTCCTACTGCTCATCCTATTGGCTACTGGCTTAGGTGGTTTTAATAGTTATTTTTTTGGTGGAGGATATGAGCTCTTGTAGTTTTTTTGGTCTTATTTTAGGACTTATTGTTGTGGGTTGCTAGCTTGAGGGGTTTTTTGTGGCTACTGTCTTACCTTGGATGCTTGTGTCATGGCTTTGTGTTTTGGGCTTTATGTTGGCTGTTGGTGTTGACTCCCTTTAGTTTAGTTGGCTCTTCTTATTCTCTAATATTTCTCCTCTATGTTGGTGATGGTGGATTTGCTTTCTTTTTGGCTGCATTGGTGGTGGTTTTGATGGTAATTTTTGGATGCCCTCTTGGTCTCTTAATGCTATGGATTTTCTCTCTCTAGTACTACTTATCTTCTACTATTTTCATATTTGGGTAGAGATTTTGCCCTTGGATTTGGATTGCTAGTGCTCTAGAGATAGTTGTGGGTTGTTCTCGGCCACTGACCCTACTGTAACTTCTAGGATGCTGGCTTTATGTGTTTGGTCTATTGTGGGTTTTAGTTGGTGGGTTGGTTGCTGGCTATTTTTCTATATTTTTTAGTGTAGGAACTGGAACACTATGGACTATTTTTCCTTGGATGGTTACTTATATCAAGTATGTTCACTATGATGGCCATGATGTTGCCCCATATCTTCTCTTTGGTTGGTAGCATGCATATGATTGTAACCCTTCTCATGAAGTTTGGATGCTCATATGTATTGTTGCCCCTTGAGATGATCTTAACTGAGCTTGAGCCTTCTCTTTCTCAGCTCTTTCTAAATTGCTTACTTTATTATTTTCCCTTGAGCTATGACCATTGCCTTTGTAGTGTTTTGCAAATTTCTTTTGTAGCTTGGAACTTCACAGATGGAATGATCTTTACTTAGCCAACTCAAGTACTATTGATGTGGATCTTACTTATCTTGCCTTCTCAAATGGATCATGAGCTACTGCTGACTAGTCCATCTACTATTTTCTTAAGTTTTATCAGTCCTTTTTTTGTCTTTCTCATTTGCTATTGTCCCGTTGCTTTTGCTCTTTTATTTTCTTTTTCCATTGTACTTAGATGGGGGTTTACCTCTTGAGATTTCTAGTAGCTCTGTGAGTAGTAGAAATTTGAGTTTTATCGCTTTTAAGGACATTGTATCCTTTATTTTATGGTAATAAAATTCTAATTTTCCCTAAAAAAAAAACCTAAACCCTAAGAATGGGTAGATCCTTGATTGCAGGAACATCACCATCAACCAAGCTAAGTCTAGATTAGGCGGTGAAGGCAAAGGTGGAGGCAGTGGTTATTGTAGTCATGGTGGTGGATCTGGAGGGGCTGGTGGATATGGAGGTGGTGGTTAGAGTAATGGTGGTTATGGAGGTTGGAGGAGTGATGGAGGTTACAGCCATGGTGGTGACAAAGGGAGAGATCAGGAATATGATGGTGGATCCAACTACTCAAGAGGTCAAGGTGATTCTGAAGGGAACTAGAGAAACTGAAGAATGGCCGATCCGATCAGCTGCTTATAGAACTATGTCTTTATAGTAGAGACAGTTCTAATTATCTAAGGTTTTTTATTTTCTCTATGGGTACTCATTTTTGATATATGTTGTCACTTGTGTCTTAGAAAACTTGGTGTGCTACCTGGTTGATGAAATCAAAAAGAAGAAATATTGAATCTGAAATTATTCTCTATTAATGAAAAAGAAAACCCAAAACCCTAAAAACTATACTAAAACTTGAACCCTAAACCTAAAACCTAAACTCTAAACTCTAAACCCTAAAAACCCAAACCTTAAACCCTAAACCCTAAACCCTAAACTCTAAACCCTAAAACCCTAAACCCTAAAACTTAAACCCTAAAACCTATAACCTAAACCATAAACCCTAAACCCTAAACCCTAAACCTAAATAAAACATAAACTACATATATTAAATAAACCTAAACCTACTAGTTTAGATAATTAAAAAGAAAACCTTAAACCCTAAATCCAAAACCCTAAACCCTAAACCCTTAAACTAACCCTAAATCTATAGCACTAAACCTACAACCCGACTTAATAATAATTGGAATGAAAACAAACTTGAGAACTACATTCCTATTTTTATTTTTGACATGTTTCGCAACATCGCTATCTTTTCTAATAAACCAGATCAAATCCTTTTCAAGCTCTCTTACAATGGTGATTTCATTCTTAAAGAGGTTTGGAATTTTATTAGAAATAAACAGAACACCTCTTATATTTTCATTAAACTTTGGATCAATATCATTCCCATTTCATATTCAATTTTAGCTTGGAGGATTTTGAATAACTTCATCCCTATTGATTCCTTACTCTAGCTTAAAGAGCTTTACTTACCTTCTAAGTGCTATTGTTGCTTTCATATTGAAAATGTTAATCACGTTTTTGTCAATGGTGCTATTGCTTCCAAACATTGGATATGGTATGATGATTTATTTAACACTAACTATTTTCACGGCTCTCTTTCATTATATCAACTTCTTGAAGTTTATTTCCATAAAATTGTGAAAGGTCATATCAAAGTTTTAATTTTTATTACTCTAATTTGTTTCATTTGGATGGATAGAAATGATGCTAAATATCATGGAATCCCTATGAACCATAAAGGATCCTCTTGCTAGAACTAAAGAAAAAATTCATGCTTTGTTTAATGCAAATTTAATTAGCAATTTTTTTTAGAGGTTATAAATTTGGTAAAATTGGGTATCACTTTGCATGATGATCCTTCAAGAGTATTAGATTATATATTAGATTAAGCCTAAAGAAAATTCTATTAAGATCAATATTGATGGATCTATTTCTCCAAACAAATATGGTTGTCATGGAATTCTTAGGGATTCAAAAGGCACTATCATTTGTGCTTTTGCTTACCCCCTCAAAGCTTGTTCTATTTTTCATGCTAAACTCATGGCTATTAACAAAGCTTTTGATATTTGTTTAAGCAAAGGCCTCTTTAATATTTGCATTGAAGTTGATGCTTTTACTTGATAAGGTCAATAATAATAAAATGGGAATTGCTGACTTATTTTATCTTCTTAATCACACTAAAAAGCTTATTTCTAAAGTTTGCTAAAAAATTTCTCACATTCTTCATTAAAGTAATGCTTGTAGTAATTTCCTGGATAATTTGGGAGGGGAACTAAATGAGCTCACTTTATTTAATAACCATAAATTAAGCATCTGTTGTTTGGTCATGGATAACACTGACTACCATACCTTAGATTTTAACCTTCCTCTTTTGTTGGTGTTTTTTATGGTGGTTTTCAATCTATTTTTGTTGTTTTTTTTTGTGCTCCCTCACTAGAAGTGGTTTTTTTATTTGAGTTTATTTCTATACTTAAACCCCTTCCTCTTTCCACATTCTATACTGCGACCTTTTTTTTGTGGTCATAGTGGTGTGTTTTGGTTGGTTTTCCTATCCTATGAACACGGTGGTTTTCTTTTGTGGCTCGGCTTTGTGTCTCTCTTGGGTTGGGCTATGCTTTTTACCAATGAATGTTGGGTTTGCCTCTAGTTTTAGCTAGCTGTGGCCTTTTTCGAATTGGATTTGGGGATGCTATAGTTGGTTTTGCTAGATGTTGCTATTTTTTTCTTTCATCTACCTGGCTATTTTGGGTGGTTATTTTTTTATGGTTGCTATTGGCCTCTTCTAGCTTGGCTTATTTTTGGGATTTTTTGTGGTTACTATTCTCCTTTCTTGGTTTGGCTTGGAGGTCTCTGCTGGTTGGCTCCATTTGCCTTGTGAATTAGAGTTAGCTGTTATGTGGTTGTTGCTCCCCATTTTCTCCTTTGTAGTGATTGTCTGCTCTTTGGGATTTGGAAGGGGTTTTGTTTGCCTTTAGCCTTATTCCATTCCTTATAGTTTTGCTACTTGTGGTTGGGTGGTCCTCCTTGGCCTTTTCTAGTTTGGCTGGGTGACTACCATTTTTGTTTCTTGGTTATTTTATAGATCTCCAGGTGGTTTGTGGCTTTGTCTGTTGTTGTTCTTTTCCCTCTTTTTGGGCTCTATATTGGCTCTATCTGTTGGTTGATTTTATTGGCTTTTTGGTTGGTGGGTTGGTTGCATGGGTGGTGTTGGTTGTGTTTGATGGTTGTTTAGGTGCTTTGGTTGGGTTTTTGGTTGGATTTCTCTATACTGGTTTGTTGTCCTCTCTTGGGTGCATTATTTTCCTTTATTTTTGCTTCTTGGTTTGGGTTAATTTTCTCTCGACTTCTCCTGTTTGCTCATCTTGTTGGCTGCTGGCCTAGGTGGTTTTATTGGCTATTTTGTTGGTGGAGGATATGAGCTCTTATGGTTTTTTTGTCTTATTTTAGGACTTGTTATTTTGTTAGCTTGAGGGGTTTTTTTGTATTGTTGCCTTGGATAATTGTGCCATGGCTTGGTGTTTTGGCTTTATGTTATTTTGTTGGTAACACCCTTTGGTTTAGTTGGCTCTCTTTATTTCTAATATTTTCTTTTGGTTGGTTATGGTGGATTTACTTTCTTTTATTTTGCCTTGGTGATGGTTTTGATGGTAATTTCTAGATGCCCTCTTGGTCTCTCAATGCTTTGGCTTTCCTCTCTCTGGTGCTTCTTATCTTCTACTATTTTATTATTTGGGTGGAGGTTTTGTCCTTGGATTTGGATTGCTAGTGCTCTGGAGATAGTTGTGGGTTGTTCTTGACCACTAACCCTACTCTAACTTCGAGGATGCTGACTTTATGTGTTTGGTTTGTTGTTGGTTTTGGTTGGTGGGTTGGCTGCTGGCTGGCTGCTAGCTTGCTATTTTTCTCTATTTTTTTTTGGTGAAGGAACTGGATCACAATTGACTATTTTTCCTCGGATGGTTACTTATATCAGGTATGCTGGATATGATGGCCTTGATGTTTCCCCATATCTTCTCTCTGGTTGGTAGGATGCATATGATTGTAAACCTTCTCATGAAGTTTGGATGCTCATATGTACTGATTCCCCTTGAGATGATCTTAATTGAGCTCGAGCCTTCCTTTTCCCAGCTCTTTCTAAATTGTTTACTTTATCATTTTCCCTAGAGCTATGAAAATTGCCTTTGCAGTGTTTTCCATATTTCTTTTGTAGGTTGGAACTTCACAGATGGAATAATCTTTACTCAGCCAACTAAAGTGTTGTTGATGTGGATCTTGTTTATCTTCTCAAAGGGATCATGAGCTACTGCTAATTAGTCCTTTTACTATTTTCTTATGTTTTATTAGTCCTTTTTGTGTCTTTTCTCATTTTCTTTTATGTTGTTGCTTTTGCTCTTTATTTTATTTTTCATTAGATGGGGTTTAGCTCTTTAGGTTTTCTTTGTTAGTAGTAGAAATTGAGATTTTATTTAAGGACATTGTATCCTTTATTTTTATGGTAATAAAATTCTAACTTTCACTAAAAAAACATAAACCCTAAGAATGGGTAGAACCTTGATGGCAAGAACATTGCCATCAACCAAGCTCAGTCAAGATCTGGCGGTGGAGGTGAAGGCGGAGGCAGTGGTTATCATAGTGGTGGTGGGGGATCTGGAGGTGCTGGTGGATATGGAGGTGGTGGTCGGAGAAATGGTGGTTATGGAGGCGGCAAGAGCAACATAGGTTACATCCATGGTGGTGGTAGAGGGAGAGATCGGGGATATGAAGGTGGATCCCGCTACTCGAGAGGTTACGGTGGTCCTGATGGGAACTAGAGAAACTAAAGAATGATCGATCTAATTCATTGCTTATGGAACTATGTCTTTATAGTAGAGATGGTTCTTGTTATCTAGGATTTTTTGGTTTGATCTATGTGTGCTCATTTTTTATCTATGTCCCCACTTGTGCCTTAAAAAAACTTGGTGTGTTGCTTGGTGAAATCAAAAGAAGAAATGTTGAATCAATTTTTCTCATATAAAAAACCCTAAACTCAAAACCCTAAACCTAAAACCTAAACCCTAAACCCTAAACCTTAAACCCTAAATCCTAAACCCTAAACCTTAAAACCCTAAACCCTAAACCCTAAATAAATAAAAAAAACTAAATATACTAAATAAACCTAAACCTAATAGTTTACTTAATTTTTAAAAAAAAAACCTTTAAACACTAAATTCTAAGCAATAAATCCTAAACCCTAAACCCTAAAACTAACCCTAAACCTACAACCCAATTTAATAAT
Organism: Cymbidium sinense; assembly: GCA_021442155.1. NCBI lineage: Eukaryota > Viridiplantae > Streptophyta > Magnoliopsida > Asparagales > Orchidaceae > Cymbidium > Cymbidium sinense. The sequence goes on along the minus strand of JAKCPB010000221.1, from coordinate 210,715 downwards.
AATTGGAATGAAAAAGAACTTGAGAACTACATTCTTATTTCTATTTTTGACATGTTTTGCAACATCACTATATTTTATAATAAACCAGATCAAATCCTTTATCAAGCTTTCTTACAATGGTGATTTCATTCTTAAAGTGGTTTGAAATTTAGAAATAAAGGACACCTTTAATGTTTTCATTAAACTTTGAAATAATATTATGCCCATTTTATTCAAATTTAGCTTGGAGGATTTTGAATAACTTCATCTGGTTAATTCATTGCTCTAGCTTAAAGGTTTTACTTACCTTCTAAGTGCTATTGTTTTCTTTCATATTGAAAATGTTCATCATGTTTTTCATTGGTGCTATTACTACCAAACTTTGCATATGGTATGATGAATTATTTAACAACAACTATTTTCACAGCTCTCTTTCATTATATCAACATCTTGAAGTTTGTTTCCATAAAACTATGAAAGGTCATATCAAAGTTTTAATTGCTATTACCATTATTTGGTTCATTTGAATGGATAAAAAGACGCTAAATATCATGGCATACCTAAGAACCATAAATGGATCTTTACTAGAACTAAAGAAAGAATTCATGCTTTGTTTAATGCAAACTTAATTAGCAATGTTCACTTTAGAGGTTATAAATTTGTGGCTAAAAAACTAGGTATCACTTTGCATGATGATCCATCCTACAAGAGTATTAGGATTATACATTGGATTAAGCCTAAAGAAAATTCTATTAAGATCAATCGATGGTTTGTTTCCCTAAACAAATATGGTTGTGGTGGAATTCTTAGGATTCTAAAGGCAACGTAATTTGTGCATTTTTGCCCTCAAAGCTTGTTATGTTATTTATGCTAAACTCTTGATGTTAACATAGCTATTGATATTTGTTTAAGCAAAGGCCTCTTTAATATTTGGATTGAAGTTAATGCTCTTCTTTTACTTGATATGCTCAATAATAATAAAATGGGAAATCTTGACTTATTTTATCTTCTTAATCACACTAAAAGCTTCTTTCTCAAGTTTGCTACAAAATTTCTCACATTCTTTGTGAAGGTAATGCTTGTGTTGATTTCCTAGCTAATTTGGGAGGGGAATTAAATGAGCTCATTTTATTTGATAACCATAGCTTATCTAAGCATCTGCGTGGTCTAGTCAATCTGGATAACACTGGACTGCCTTACCTCATATTTTAACCTTCTGCACTTTTATTGATTTTTTACTATGGTGGTTTTTTTATTGTCTATTTTTTTATTGTTTTTTATTCTTGTTCCCCTCACTTGGAAGTGGTTTTTGCTGAGTTTATTTCTATACTTAAACCCCCTTCATATTTACCCCATTCTATACTTGCATGACCTTTTTTTGGGTCATAGTGGTGTTGTTTTTAATTAGCTTCCCTATCCTCTAAGCCTGGTGGTTTTCTTTCCGTGGCTCATGCTTTGTGTCTCCTATTGGGTTATGGCTGTGCTAGATTTTGGACTACCCGTTTTACCAATGAATGTTGGGTTTACCTCTGGTTTTGGCTGGCTATGGCCTTATTCAAATTTGTTTTGTAGATTATATGGTTGGTTCTGCTGGTTGTTCTTATTTGTTTCTTTCATCTGCATGGCTATTTTGGGTGGTTATTTTTCTATGGCTGCTATTGCCCTCTTTTGGGTTGGCTTAGTTTTGGGTTTTTGGTGGTTATTGTTCTCCTTTATTGGTTTGGCTTGGGGGTTTCTGCTGGTTGGTTCCATCTACCTTGTGAATTAGAGTTAGTTGTTCTGCGGTTGTTGTCTCCATGTTTTCTCTTTTCTAGTGAATGTCAGCTCTTTAGGATTTGGAAGGGGTTTTGTTTACCTCTGGCCTTGTTCCTTTCCTTACAAATTTGATGTTTGTGGTTGGGTGGTTCGCCTTGGCATTTTCTAGTTTGGCTAGGTGACTACCATTTTTGTTTCTTGGTTATTTTGGAGATCTCCAGCTGGGTTCTAGATTTGTTTATTGTTGTTCTTTTCCCTCTTTTTATGCTCTGTATTGGCTCTGTTTGCTAGTTATTTTTGATGGCTGACTAGGATGGTTGACTATTTTGGCTGGCTGGGTTGGTTGGCTGGGTGGATGTGTTGGATGTGTTTGTTGGTTGGTTTAGGTGCTTTTGGTTGGGTTTCTGGTTTGCTCTTGGGTTGGTTATCCTCTCTTGGGTGCATATATTTTTCCTTTATTTTTGCTTCCCAGTTTGGTTATCAGTTTTCCTGATGCTCATCCTGTTGGCTGCTAGCCTAGGTGGGTTTATTGGTTGTTTTATCGATGGAGGATATGAGCTTATGTTGTTTTTTTGGTCTTATTTTAGGACTTGTTGTTGGGAGTTGGCAGCTTGAGGGGTTTTTTATGGCTGCTGCCTTGCCTTGGATGCTTGTGCATTAGCTTGGTGTTTTTTTCTTTATGTTGGCTATTGGTATTGACTCCCTTTGGTTTAGTTGGCTCTCCTTGTTTCATGATATTTTCCTCTTAGTTGGTGATGGTGGATTTAGTTTCCTTTTGGCTGCCTTGGTGGTGGTTTTGATGGTAATTTTTGGATGCCCTCTTGGTCTCTCTCTATGCTTCCTCTCTGGTGCTTCTTATCTTCTACTATTTTGTTGTTTGGGTGGAGGTTTTGCCCTTGGATTTGGATTGTTAGTGCTATGGACATAGTTGTGGGTTGGTCTGGGCCATTGACCCTACTGTAACTTTTGGGATGCTAGCTTTATGTGTTTGGTTTGTTGTGGGTTTTGGTTCATGGGTTGGTTGCTGGCTGGCTGCTAGCTGGCTATTTTTCTCAATTTTTCGGTGCAGGAACTAGATCAATATGGACTATTTTGCCTTGGATGATATCAGATATGCTTGCTATGATGGCCTTGATGCTTCCCCATATCTTCTCTCTGGTTGGTAGCATGCATATGATTGTAACCCTTCTCATGAAGTTTGGATGCTCATATGTATTGTTTCCCCTTGAGATGATCTTAACTATGCCCGAGCCTTCTCTTTCTCAGCCCTTTCTAAATTGTTTACTTTATCATTTTCCCTTCAACTATGACCATTGCCTTTGTACTATTTTGCAGGTTGGAACTTCACAGATGGAATAATCTTTACTAAGCCAACTCAAGTACTATTGATGTGGATCTTGCTTATCTTTCCTTCTCAAAGGGATCATGAGCTGCTGCTAACTAGTCCTTTTACTATTTTCTTAAGTTTTATTAGTCCTTTTTGTGTCTTTTCTTGCTTTTATCTTTTGCTTTTGCTCTTTTATTTTCTTTTTCCATTGTACTTAGAAGGGGTTTAGCTCTTTGGGTTTCTTCTCTTTAGGTTTTGAGAAATTTGAGCTTTAACCCTTTTAAAGACATTGTATCCTTTATTTTTATGGTAATAAAATTCTAACTTTCCCTAAAAGAAAAACCTAAACACTAAGAATGGGTAGAACCTTGATGGGAGGAACATCACCATCAACCAAGCTCAGTCTAGATCTGGTAGTTGAGGCAAAGGCGGAGGAGGCAGTTATCATAGTGGTAATGTGGGATCGGGAGGTGTTGGTGGATATAGAGGTGGTGGTCAGAGCAGTGGTGGTTATGGAGGTGGGAGGAGCAACGGAGGTTACAACGGTGGTGGTGGCAGAGGGAGAGATTGGGAATATCATGGTGGATACTACTACTCAAGAGGCCGGGGTGGTTCTGATGGGAACTAGAGAAACTGAAGAACAATCGATCCGATCTGTTGCCTATGGAGCAGTGCCTTTATAGTAGAGACGGTTCTAGTTATCTAGTGTTTTTGATTTGCTCAATGCATGCTCATTTTTTATCTATGTTGTCGCTTGTGTCTTAGAAAACTTGGTGTGTTACTTGGTTGATGAAATCGAAAAGAATAAATATTGAATTTGAATTTGTTCTTTGTTAAAAAAAATTAAAAAAACCAAAAACTCTTAAACCCTAAACGAAAACCTAAAACATAAACCTAAAACCTAAACCCTAAACCCTAAACCCTAAACCCTAAACCATAAAAACCCTAAATCCTAAACCCTAAATCCTAAACTTTAAAACCCTAAATCTTAACCCTAAACCCTAAACCCTAAATAACAAAAGATAAACTAAATATACTAAATAAATCTAAACATACAGGTTTACTAATTTTTTTAAAAAAACTTAAACCCTAAACCCTAAATCCTAAACCCTGAACGCTAAAACATACAACCCAAAACTCTAAACCTAAATTCCAAACCCTAAACTTCTAAACCTAAACCTACACACCCTAAACTCTAAACCATAAACTAAACCCTACCTAAAACCTAAACCTAAATAAATAAACTAAAATAAAGAAATAAAAATAAACCTAAATAAAATAAAATAAACCTAAACCAAAAAAAAATAAAATAAAACAAAAAAATAAAATAACAAAATATAAAGTAAACTAAAATAAAATAAATAAAAATCTAAACTAAACTAAAAATAAAATAAACCTAAAATAAAGACCTAAAACAAAATAAAATAAACTTAAAATAAAAAAAATAAAAATTAAAACCTAAAAATAAACCTAAACAAAATCCTAAACCTAAACTAAAAATAAATAAAAACATAAACCTAAACATAAAATAAAAATAAAACCTAAACCTAGATAAAATAAAAGTAAAACTCAACTAAAATAAATACCTAAACTAAACCTAAAGATCTACCAAAATAAAAAACCTAAAACTAAAATAAATAAACCTAAAATAAATAAACTAAACTAAATAAATAAACCTAAATATAAATAAAAATAAAGTAAACTAAAATAAAGAAATAAACTATACTAAATAAACCTAAACTAGTTTAATTTAAATAAAAAAACCATAAACCCTAAATCCTAAACCCTAAACCCTAAACCCTAAACCCTAAACCTACAAACCCCAAACCCAAACCTAACTAAACCTAAAGTAACTAAATAAATTAAAATAAACTAAACCTAAAGCTAATAAACCTAAACCTAAACCACCCTAAGAATGGGTGAACCTAGGTAGGAACATCACTCACCAGGTCTAGATCTGGGATGGAGGTGAAGGATCGGTGATTATCGTAGTGGCGGTGGGGATGGAGGTCTGGATATGGAGGTGGTGGTCAGAGCAGTGGTGGTTATAGAGGTGGGAAGAGCGACAGAGGTTACAACCGTGGTGGTGGCGGAGGGAGAGATCAGGGATATGATGGTGGATCTTGCTACTTGAGAGGCCGGGGTGGTTCTGATGGGAACTGGAGAAAGTGAAGAATGGCTGATCTAATCTGCTACATGTGGAACTATGTCTTTACTGTAGAGACAGTTCTACGTAGTTAAGGTTTTTGATTTGCTCTATGAGTGCACATTTTCTAAATATGTCATCACTTGTGTCTTAGAAAACTTGGTGTCTTACTTGGTATATGAAATTGAAAATAAGAAATGTTGAATTTGAATTTGTTCTCCGTTAAAAATAAATAAAAAAAACCTAAAAACCCTAAAACCTAAACTAAAACTTAAACCCTAAACTAAACCTAAAACTAACCCCAAACAAAAAACCCTAAACCTTAAAACCCTACCCTAAACTAAAACTACCAAAAACTAAAAACCCAAAACCTAAACCTAAACTAAATAAAACCTAAAAATAAAATAAATAAATAAACTTAAAAAAAAATAAAATATAAAATAAAATAAAATATAAACTCAACATGAACCTAAACGAAAGAAAATAAAATAAAATAAAACTAAACTAAAATAAAATTAATAAAACCTAAGCTAAAATAAAAATAAAAAAAAATAAATAAAATAAAACTAAACCTAAAATAAAATAAAAAAACCTAAAATAAAATAAAATAAAAAACTAAATAAAATAAACTTAAAAAAATAAAACTAAAATAAATAAAATAAAACCTAAATCTAAAAAAACTAAACTAAACTATAAATAAAACTTAAACCTAAACCTAAAATAAACTAAACCTAAATAAAATAAACTTAAAATAAAACCCTAAACCTAAAAAAATAAAATAAATAAACATAAATAAAATAAAATCCTACTAAATAATAAAATAAACTAAAAAAAAACTAAACCTAAAATTAACTAAAATAAAACCTAAAATAAAATAAATAAATAAAATAATCTAAACTAAATAATAAAATAAAATAAATAAAAATAAATAAATAAAAAATAACTAAATAAAAATAAATAAACTAAACCTGGTTTTGCTTAATTTAAAATAAAAATAAATAATCCCTAAACTAAACCCTAAAATAAACCCTAAACCACCAAACCTAAACCCTAAACCCTAAACCCTAAACCTAAACCCAAACCCAAACCAGATCACTAAACCCTAAATCTTAATCCAACTAACCAAATGCAAAACCTAAAATAAAACTAAATAAAACCTAAAAATAAAATAAATAAAATAAACTTAAAAAAAAAATAAAGAAATAAAATAATGTAAAATAAAATTATAAAAAAAATAAACTAAACCTAAAATAAAATAATAAACAATAAAAAACTAAACTAAATAAACTAAATAAACCTTAAAACTAAAATAAAAACCTAAATAAATAAAACTAAACCTAAAATAAAATAAAATAAACCTAAAATAAAGAAATAAAAACATAAACCAAAAAAATAAACCAACATAAAACCTAAAATAAATAAAAAATAAAAAATCAAACCCAAAACAAAAAAAAAGCTAAACCTAAAATAGAAATAAAATAAACCTAAACCTAAAAATAAATAAACTAAAACTAAAATAAATAAAACTTGAACTATTAAAATAAATAATCTAAATCTAAACCTAAACTAATAAAAAAAAATAAACCTAAAACCTAAACTAAAAATAAAATAAAAAACCTAAACCTAAACCTAAAATAAAAAAATAAAACCTAATCCTAAAATATAAAATAAAATAAAACTAAACTAAAAAATAAACTAACCAAACCAAACCTAAAACATAAACTAAAATAAAAACCTAAACTAAAATAAATAAACCTAAAACAAATCTAAACAAAATAAAATAAAATAAACCTAGATATATAAAAATAAAATAAACTAAAATAAAATAAATAAAACTAAATAAACTAAACCTACCGGGTTTACTTAATTTAAAAAAAATAAAATAAAACCCTATCCTACCTTAAACCATAAAACTAACCTAAACCCTAAATTTTAAACCCTAAAACACAAAACTAAACCCAAAAGGCCTAAAACCAAACCCTAAACCCTGACCCCAACCCAAACCAAAAAAAACCCTAAACCCAACCAAACAAACTCTAAACCCCCAACCTAAAGCTAAAACTAAGCTAAACTAAATAAAACCTAAAAGAAAATAAAAACTTAAACTAAAATAAAAATATAAAAATCATAAATTAAAACCAAACTAAACTAACCTAAATAGACCTAAAAATAAATAATAATAATAAAATAAAACTAAACTAAAATAAAATAAATAAAACAACTAACTAAAATAAATAAAAAACTTAAATAAAATAAAACTAATCCTAAAATAAAATAAAATAAAACCTAAAATAAAATAAAATAAAAACTAAATAAAACCTAAAATAAAATAAACCAAAAAAAAAAATAAATAAAATAAATAAAAAATAAACCCTAAACTAAAAAAAAAAAACCTAAACCTAAATATAAAAAATAAACCTATAAACTAACATAACTAAATTAAAATAAATAAAACCTAAACCTAAACCTAAACTAAAATAAAAATAAACCTAAAAAATAACCTAAAATAAAAACCTAAAACTTAAAAAAAATAAAATAGACCTAAACCTAAACCTAAAAGCAAAAAAATAAAACCTAAACCTAAAAAATAAATAAAAATAAAGCTAAACTAAAAAATAAACTTAAATCAAAAATAATTGCTAAAAAAAACTAAAATAAAAAACTTAAACTAAAATAAATAAACCTAAAAGAAATAAACTAAACTAAATAAAAATAAAAATAAGCTTAAAGAAAAATAAAAAATAAAATAAACTAAAATAAATAAAAAATAAACTAAATAAACTTAAACCTACTACTTTACTTAATTTAAAAAATAAATAAAATAAAACCATCCCTAAGCCTAAACCCTAAAACCCAAAATCCAAAACTCGAAACCCTATACCCTAAAACCCTGAACCCTAAACCATAACCCTAAACCCCTGAGCTAGGCCCAAACCCAAAACACTAAACCACTTAACCCTAAACCCTAAAAGCTAAAACCTGACCCCAACTAAATAAAACTAAAATAATAAATAAAAAACTAAACAAAAAATAAAATAAATAAATAATATAAAATAAAATCATAAACTAAAACCTAAAATGATTAAAATAAAAAAAAATAAAACTAAACTAAAATATAATAATTAAAGAAACTTAACTAAACTAAAATAAAAACCTAAATAAAATAAAACTAATCCTAAAAAAATGAGACTAAAATAAAAAAATAAAAATATAAAACTAAACTAAAAAAAAATAAAACCTAAAATAAATAAAATATAACCTAAAACCTAAACTAAAAAAAAACCTAAAATAAAATAAAATAAACTAAACATATAACAAAACTAAACTAAAGAAATAAAACCTAAACCAAAATCTAAAATAAACTAAACCTAAACCTAAAAAATAAATAAAATAATATACTAAAAATAAACCTAAACCTAACTAAAATAAAACCTAAAAATAAACCTAAAATAAAAATAAACCATAAAATAAAAAAAATAAAATAAAAAACCTAAAATAAAAAAAATAAAAATAAAATAAAACTAAAAATATAAATAAACATAAATAAACTAAAATAAACTAAAATAAAAAATATAAACTAAAATAAATAATCCTAAAATAAATAAACTAAATAAATAAAAAAATAAATAAAAAAATATAAAATAAAATCTAAATGGATTAAACCTAGTTTACTTAATTTAAAAAAAAAAAAAAACCTAACAAAACCCCAAGACACTAAACCACTATTACTAAGCTGGCCCTGACCAAAAACCCCTCTACCCTAAACCTAAACCCAGGCCTACCCTACTTAAACCCCTCCTGGGCCTAAACCTAACATGCTAAACCCACTGAGCCACAAAACCACTCCTAAAGAAAAAACCCTACCCAATAAACCAAAATAACCTAAACCTAAATATATATAAAATAAAATAAAATACTTAAACTAAAACTTAAACTAAACCTAATAAACTAAACTAAATAAAAATAAAATAAAATAAAATTAAACTAAACTAAAATAAAGAAACCTAAAACTAAACTAAAATAAAATAAAAAAATAAAACCAAAATAATAAACTAATAAAATCCTAAACCTAAAATAAATAAATAAACCTAAATATACTAAAAAAACCTAAACAATAAAAAATAAAATAAACTAAAGCAAAATATAAATAAATTAAATAAATAAAACTAAATCTAAACCCTAAATAAATAAATAAATAAACTAAATAAAATAAACCTAAGAAAAAAAATAAAATCTAATAATAAACCTAATAAAAAACCAAAACCTACTAAAAAAATAAAATAAACTAAACTAAAACCTAAATAAAAAAATAAAATCAAAACATAAAAAAAATAAAATAAAACCAAACTAAAATAATAAACTAAACCTAAAAATAAACTAAATTAAATATTCTAAAATATATAAACTAAATGAAAAAAAATAAAAAATAAACCTAAATAAAAATAAAAAATAAACTAAATAAACTTAAACCTACTAGTTTACTTAATTTAAAAAAACCTTAAACCCTAAACCCTAAACCCTAAAACTAACCCTAAACCAATTTGTTTGAGGATCTCCTCTCTCCACTATTTTTTTGGGTGCTCTAGCGAATTCCATTTCCTATGTGGAGGCATGTCCCCTCTATGCCTTTTCTTGTAGACATCTCAGCTGGTGACTCTAGTTTGATAGTTTTGCTCTACTTTTGTCTTCTCCTATCATGTGTTGCTTTTGATCGTGGCTGCATTTTCTGCTTCCCCATGGGGAAATCCTGAGATTACAACTGCACCCATCAAGGTTTCTAAATCTTTGAGGGTCTTTGGCTTAAATCCATTACTATCATCAGAATCATTGAAGGATGTTCTTGCGGGTAAGGCTAATTGTGCTAGTGAGTCTCTCGAGCTTATCTCGACTTCCTTCCGGTGTACCCATGATAATGTGTTCTAATTCAGTTGTGGAAAGGCTTGTGAAGTCCTTTGAATTCACTTTGGTGGGTAAATTTTCTTTGCGTCATCCTACTTTGGAGAATATTTGATCTTTTTTCCATAGCTTGAAACTCTTTGGAATTTTTTCTATCAGATTGATCGATTCCCATCATGTATTGATTCAGCTTTCCAATGACTTACATTACTCTCATGATTTTTCATGATGCTCATATTTTGTTTTCAATTCTCGAGTTTAATATTAAGGAGGAATCTCCTATTGTTCCAGTTTGGATCTCTCTTCCCAATTTGCATGTCCATTTCATTAATCATGAATTTCCTTTTATTTTGGGTTTGTTGTTCGGTCATCCTCTTCAAGATGATCAGGCGATTGCTTCTAATACCTGACCATCTATTGCTTGGATTCTAGTCGAGTTGGATATAACTAAAAAATTTCCAAAGGAAATTTGGCTAGAATCAAAGAAATATGGTTATTTGCAAAAAGTGGATTTTGAGAATTTTCCTATTTTTTATTCCCATTGCAAAATTCATGGTCATGAGTTTGGTTGCTTTGTGGTTCATCCTCACCTTAAGAAACCTAAACCCGTTCATAATAATTTGGATCCCAATCTGAAGGTGCCCTTAGTTAAACCACATAAAACTAATCTTATGGACAATTCTTTACATGAATCCAAGGGGCATTATCTTGATCCTCCCACTGCTCCTTTGGACAATGTTGCAGTTCTTAAGCCTGATTAGCTTTTGGATTTCAGTCATGTTAATAAGGATGCATTACTTTTTAATGGGCCTAAACAGTTGGATTCCCCTAATATTGGTAATAATAATGATAATAATATGTTTTCAAAACTTATGGATGATGATTCTATCTCAAACGATTCCATTCCTGCTTCTTTGCCACCTTTAATTGAAGAAAATGTGATCCTTGATAAGGGCTTGAATGGTAAGAAAACTAATGATAAAGTTGTTAATCCTGACTTAGGCACTTGTGCTTTAAATGGCTCTGATCATACTCCTGCTTCTGCATCTAATGTTAAACTAATTTCTATTCTGATACTTCAACATAATAATGATTTGGAAGAAGGTGAAGTGGCTTGCAATGAAGTTTTAAATGTGCAACCTTATTCTAAAAATATCCCTCAACAATCTTTATCGGATGGTGATGTTGTGGATATGACTAATAAATTTTAAATAATTTTTAAGAAGAAAAATAAAACTCCTAAAGCTAAATTTTCTAATTTTGCCAGAGTTTCTAAATATAGCTCTTCTACCGAAAAATAAATTGTTTCTTTCTTAATTTGGAATGTTAGAGGGATTGGTACCAACTCTATTAGAAATAGATTTAGAAACATAATTTTTACTCATACCATTTCCTTCTTGGCTATCTTGGAACCCTTTATTCTTCCTTCTATTATTTCTTTTATTTCTAGAATGATTAGCTTTGGAAATTTTTTGCTAACTCGAGCAATAAAATTTGGATATTTTGGAATAGTCCCTATGTTCTATAGGTTTTGGATGATTTATCCCAAGTTGTGAATGTTAAGATTACTTATGATAATTTGTGTTATTTGGGTTCATTTGTTTATGCTTCTTGTAATAGAAATGATAGATGGATTCTTTAGGAGGATCTTATTAGATTTTCTTCTTCTGTTGATGCACCTTGGTTTGTGGGTGGAGACTTTAATACTATCTCTTCTTCCTCTGAATGGGTTGGTGGTAATGCTCTGAACTTATTTTCTATGGAAGATTTTATTAACATGATCCTTTTGTTATCATCTTACTAACATTGGCTTCAATGTGTCTTAATTTAACTGGAATAATTATAGACTCTGGCAAAGGCATGATAGGGTTCATTTTAATCATCTGTGGATTAAACTTTTCCCTAGTACTTGTATGGAGCACTTAAGTAGAACCCTTAAAAAACATTTTCCCTTGCATATTAATGTGAATTTTATTGCAAATAGATCCTCCTCACCTATGCCTTTTATCTTCCAAAATATGTGGCTGATGGATGATAAATTTTTGGATGTTGTTGCAAGTAACTAGGGTGAACCTCTCCATCCTGATGACTATATTTTTGGGATGAGGAGATTGTGGTTCAAATTAAAAATACTTAAATAATGCCTTACAGTGGAATAAACATTATTTCAAGAACCTTTTTTCAATATTAATAAAATGGAGAATAAGGTAATCATTTTGGAAGATGATGTTGTTAATGATCCTTCTAAAATTCATATGTTGGCTCAAGCTAAAGAAAGGTTAACATGTTTTCAAGACATGGAGGAGACATATTAGTGGTAAAAAGCTTCTATGAAACAGATCTCTGATGGTGATCAAAATACTAAATATTTTCATGCCATGGTTAAAAATGAAAAAGCTATAAATCACATCCATAAAATTAAAATTAATGATGGAGTTTGGTGTTCAGATAAAAAGGAGTTTACTGACTTTGTTGTTTCTTTTTATAAAGAGCTTCGTAATAAAAATATTGCTTATGATGATATTTCGTGGCCTAAAGTTATTCCTAATCTTATTTATGATGATGATAATAATATGCTTTCTTTCTTACCTTCTGAGTCTGAAATTATTAATATTTTGCAGAGTATGAATAAAGACTCTATGGCTGGTCCTGATGGTTATACTGCTCTTTCTTTGCTAAAAATGTTGGATTACCATTAAAGAGGACTTGATTAAAGCTATTCTTGATTTTTTTAAGGGTAGTATCCTTCCAAAATATTTTGCTAGCACCTCCATTATTTTAATTCCTAGAAAAGACAATCCAAAAGTTTGGAGTGATTTTAGGCCAATTAGCCTTTGCTCTTTTTTTAATAAACTTATCTCTAAGATTTTGGCTAAAAGATTGAGTATCTTGCTTCATAAAATTATCTCCCCCAATCAAACTAGTTTTCTTTAAGGGAGATCCATTTATGATAATGTTCTTTTAGCCCAAGAGATGATCCGTGATTTAAATGCCAAAGTTGACAATGGAAACTTGCTTTTAAGCTTGACATTTCCAAAGCTTATGATAATATTGGTTGGGCTTTCCTATATAAAATTTTGGCTTTATTTGGGTTCTCTAATCAATTTTTTGCTTTAATTAAGAATGGGATTGAGAATTCTTGGTTTTCATGCTTCTTAATGGTGAAGTGCATGGTTTTCTCTTCTTCTATTGGGCTAAGGCAAGGGGACCCTCTTTCTCTTGCCCTCCTCATTATTGTTGTGGAATATCTTTCTACATGTATTGAGCATATGCTTAGTAGAATTCCTAACATGTACTACAAAACCATTAGTGGGTTTCCCATTTCACACCTTAGTTTTGCTATTGATTTCATTATATTTTGCAATGCCTCCACTCTTTATATTACAAAAATTATGTAAGTTCTTAACTCATTTTGGTAGGGAGAGTGGCTTGAATATCAATCATGATAAAAGTTGTTTTATTATTAGCTCTTCTATCTCATTATCTAAGATCAATGTTATCAAGAATATAGGTTTTTCTCATCAAAATCTCCCTATCAAGTATCTGGGGACTCCTTTATATAGAGGGATTAAAAGATCTTCTTTATTTAATGATGTTATTTAGAAAATAAATAATAAAACCTCCTCTTGGGAATTTCATTTACTTTCCTTCGGAGCTGGACTTATCCTGATCAAAAGTCCCATTTGCTCTCTATCTATGTATCTCTTGTCAACTATTGTTCCTACATATTCTATTATTGAAAGGATCATTAGACTTTTTAATAAATTATTTTTGGGGTTCTAATTCATCTATCAAAAGATTACATTGGGCTAGTTGGCATAACTATTATAGTACTAATAATGAAGGTGGCTTCGGTTGTAAAACACTAGAGGATTTTATTAACTTTTTTTCCTATAAAATATGGTGAAACTATAGAAATAAACACAGTTACTGGTCAAAGTTTATGCATGCTAAATATTTGTAGGAAATATATCCTCTCATTTGTGCTTTCAAATCGAGGGATTCTCCTATGTGGAGAAGACTTTGTAGTATCAAATGGAATGTTGAGAATTTAATTTCTTGGGGTGTCAATTCTGGTTCCTCATTCTTTTGGAAAGATAATTGGCTTGGGCATGGCTTTATTGATTCCTTTCTTAATACTCAATCCACTGTGATGCTTAAGATTCATCAGTTAATTATTAATAATAAGTGGGATGTGGCTCAATTGAATAACCTTATTCCTAATGTGATCATTGACAAAATACTTAAAATTTGTCCTTTCCCTAATGAACCAGACCAAATTCTTTTAAAAAATTCTTCTTATGGAGATTATGTTTTTAAGGATTTTTGGAATTTTATTAGATTTAAATATCAAGATTCCTTAGTTTTTACTAAAATCCAGAATATTAGTGTCCCTACTTCGTTCTCGGCTTTAACATGGCACGTTCTAAAGCATTATATCCATGTGGATGCTACTCTTTTGAAAAAAAAGGTTTCAATCTCCCCTCTAAATGTCACTATTGCTATCACATTGAAAGTATGGATCATGTTTTTGTGAATGGCCTTATTGCTGCTAGAATGTGGAATTAGTATGATAATATTTTTATTACTTTCCATTTTAATGGTTCATTTTCTATTATGCAATTCCTTGAAGCATGTTTCTCTTATACTTCTAAGGGTCATGTTAAAATTGTTTTAGCTTTTACTATTCTTTGGTATATTTGGATGGATAGAAATGATGCAAAGCATCATAATATTCTTATGAATTATAATCGTATCATTGCTAGATCCAAAAATAAAACTTTGTCTCTTTTCAAAGCCAATCTACTTACTCACTCCAATTTTAAAGGGTACAAGTCTATGGCATTGAAATTTGGGATTAACCTTCCTCCCTATAATGTCTCTGTTACCCAAAAATTTATATACTAGATTAAACCTAATTTTAATTACATTAAGGTTTACACTGATGGCTCGGTTTCTAATGGTTACTATGGCTATGGTGGGATTTTGAGAGATCACATCAGCAAGGTTATCTCTACTTTTGCTGCCCCTTTAGAGCCTTATTATGTTTTATTTGTTGTACTTAAAGGCATTCATCATGGAAAGTCCATTTGTTTACAACAAGGTTTTAATAAGATTTGGTTTGAAGTGGATGCTCTCCTTCTTTTAGATTACTCAAATCTGATGCTCATGGTAATGCTAAAGTGTATTATTTACTTAATCGTACTAGGATGCTTCTTGCTAACCTAAATTTTTAAATTTCTAATATTTATAGGGAAGCCAACTCTTGTGCTGACTTTCTTGCCAATTTGGGGGCCAAGCCTTCTTTTTTACAAATGCTTCCTAATGATGACATACCTTTCCTTTTAAGAGGTCTTGTGAATCTAGATAAAACTAGATTGCCTTATCTTAGAAGCTTTTAGCTCTTCTTTCCACCTATGGGGCTTCCATGTTGGTGTTTTTGATTAATATTTGTTTTCTCCTTTGCTAGCTTAGTCTTGAGTTTTTTCTTCACTTAAATATATTTTTAATCTTTAGTTTGAGTTCATCCCATTCTTTGGATGGGTTGGGGTTGTCTTTCCATTTATTGGATTTTTGCTATAGTGTTTATTTTTTTATTTTTCTTCTCTCCCACCTTGGTAGAGGTGTTTGCAGTAGGTGGAGGATATTATGTTTTTTCGGTCTTCTAGTTGGTGTGGTTCTCTTTATTGGTTGGATCTCTCTATAGTCTAGTTTGTTCATTTTAGAATTTATGGTTGGCTAGTTGCTGGTGTTGCCTGGCTATGGGTTTTTTTCCATTCTGGGTGTTGCTCATGCTGGATTTGTTACCTTCTTATTGTGGCTGGTTATCCTATCACTTTATTGTTTGCTTATTAGGATAGCTTTCCCAAATGTTTTTGGTAGTTCTTTCTATCATGAGTCTCACCCTTCCCACCTGCTCTTATCCTCTCCGATTTTACTTGTGCTATTTAGGGTGTGGGTTTCTTGGTTGGGGCTTGCTCACCTGAATGTGGCTATTGGTAGCTTTTTGTGGATTTAGCTCCTACTGCTAAGAGAGGTTGTGTGGCCTTGAGGGCTCTTTATTTTTTTGTTGTTGCTTGGAGAACTATGTTCCTGCAGCTACTTACCCTTACTTTACTAGTGTTCTAGATGAGTATGAGGTTAGATGCTACTAGATTGTTACATCTTCTGAATATTAGGTGCACCTCCTATAATACTGAGGTTTTGTTTTTTATTTGCATTCTGAATTGGAAAGCGGAAAACTACTTGTTGGATGTTTTTTGGACTTGGGTGATGATGACTCTATTTGGGCTCCTTTTTGTTATTGTCTCTGTTTCTTGGTTTGTTTTTGTTCCTAAAGGGCTTTCTCTTTTTTTTGTCTTTGGCTACTGTCTCTAGCTATTTGAACAGGATTTTCCTTTCCTTAGATTTGGATTGGTGGGTGTTTCCTATGGCTTTCCCTTGGGATATTTTCAATGTTTGTAACTGGATGACTACTTCTGTCTTTCATACTGATGGTTCTAAATTTGATGATTTGAGTCCTTGGCTATCTTGGTTGATTGCAGGGTGGCCTGCCTTACTGGATGCTTGGATTGGTTGCTCTAGCTGGCTGGGTTGGTTAAAAGAGTATTTACTTAGTTATTATTTTCTTAATCTTTTTGAGTCTATGTTTGGAACTGGATACTTACTTTTCCATTCTTCTCTTCTGGTTTCTACCAGCTAGGATTTTTAGTTCTGGCTTGTGGATTAACCTCTCCACTTTCCTGTTTTGATGGCCACCTTGCTACCTAACATTCTTGCTATTGGTCTTACTGTTACTCTGGGTATTATTGCTTTTTGATCTTTGCATGTTCTTTTAATGGATGACCTTATCAACTATGTGCTTCCTTTTGCCTTTGTTTGGTCTCAATTTATTGCTTTTTCCCATATTTTGAGGTTTACTCCTAGTAATTGTGTTAGCAATTCTTGGTGGTGGCATTGGTGGTGCTCCCTCTGGTCTAATGATATCTAGATGGTTTACCTCCTTATCTATTATATTGAGCTTAATATCTCTGAATGCTGGGTGTTTGGAGGTTATATTTATTGTTTGAAGTTTTATGCAGGTTCATTTGATGATCATCATTGGATAAGGTGCTACAAGAGGTATGCTGGCAATGATGGCCTTGATGTTTCCCACTCCTTCTTTTGGCTGGTAGTGCTGTATGTAATTGCAACACTTCACCAACATGAATACAAAGGGTTTCGCAAACCTTTCCATAATTGAATCAGAACACATACTGCGAGTACACCTCGAAAGGAGATAGAGATAAGCTTGAGAGACTCACCATGATTGACCTAAGAACATCCTTGAAAGATTTCAAAGTCACCGATGGTTTTAATCCAGAGACCCCCAAGGAGTCAGAAACCTTAATGGGGAAGCAGAAACCACAGCCATGGTAAACCACAGCACATGCAAGGAGAAGCTGAAAGCTATGCAAAGCCATCAAAATGGAATCCCCAGCCGAACTGTACACAGGAAAAGCCACAAAGGAGACGTGGCTCCATAGGGCAAACAAAATTTGCCAAAGCACCAAAAAAATGAAAGTGCGAGAAGATGCTCAAACAATTTAAATTAGTTTAGGTTTAAGTTCAGGTTCAGGTTTTAATTTAGTGTTTAGGTTTTTGGTTTCAGGGTTTAGGGTTAGTTTAGGGTTTAGGGTTTAGGGTTTTCTTAAAATTAAGTAAACCTATAGGTTTTGGTTTATTTAGTTT
Organism: Cymbidium sinense; assembly: GCA_021442155.1. NCBI lineage: Eukaryota > Viridiplantae > Streptophyta > Magnoliopsida > Asparagales > Orchidaceae > Cymbidium > Cymbidium sinense. Next base: position 192,881 of record JAKCPB010000221.1, on the reverse strand, counting down.
ATTTTTTTATTTTTTTAATTTATTTTATATTTTCATTTTTATTCAGGTTTATTTTTTAGTTTTACTTAATTTAATCTATTTATTTTAGGTTTATTTATTTTAGTTTACATTTTTTATTTTAGTTTATTTTCTGGGTTAATGTTTAGGTTTATGTTTATTTTTTAGTTTAGTTTTAGTTTTATTTTATTTTTCAGGTTTAAGTTTTATGTTTTTATTTTAGGTTTATTTTTAAGCTTTATTTTTTAGTTTAGCTTTAGGTTTATTTTTAGTTTATTTTATTTTATTTAGTTTGGGGTTTAGGTTTAGTTTATTTTAGGTTTTATTTATTTTAGTTTAGTTTATTTTAGTATAGGTTTACATTTACTTTATTTAGTTTTTGTTTTTTTTAGTTTAGGATATAGGTTTTATTTTTAGGTTTATTTTTTTGGTTTTGGTTTTTATTTTATTTTATTTTAGCTTTATTTTATTTTTATGTTACATTTAGGTTTTAACACTACCATTGCTGGTCCCAAGTCCGGATGTGAAAAGTGTAGGGTTGCGTTAGGTAGTTGACAGCCAGCGTAAAACTTGTCAAAATAATCATGACATGAATCCTTTAAATCATTGTATTAATCTTAGTCCCACAGCCTTTTTTGAATCTGATGAAATGCAGCTAGGTGCGATGTTAAATAAGCAGTTCTCTATTATGGGCGGATGTGGGAAGAAGTTAGTCCATATAGAATTAGGTTAGGATCTTGGAATATAGGTACTCTTACGTAAATTAATGGAATTAATAGATATTATGGTTCATAGAAAGATAAATATTTTATGTGTTCAAGAAACTAAATGGGTTGGGAGAAGGCCAAGGAGATTGATAATTTAGGTTTTAAACTTTGGTATTTAGGTAAAGTCAAACTAGAAATGGTGTAGGTGTATTTATAGATAAAAGTTTGAAGGATAATATTATAAATATTAATAGATGTGGAGATAAATTATAGCTCTAAAGATTATTGTTGATTCTAAGATTGTTAATGTTATAATTATGCTCCTCAAGTAGGTTTAGAGGTAAGCACAAAAGAAAATTTTGAAATGAATTAGAGGATTAATACAAAAGATACCTCTTGAAGAGAAAAGTATTTATTAGAGATTTAAATGGACATGTTGGTAGAGTGGTAGAAGATTTTAAAGTATTCATGGTGGTTATGGATTTGGAGTGACTAATGAAGAAGGTAGGACTATATTAGATTTTGCTTTAGCTTATGATTTTATAGTTGCTAACACTTTATTTAAGAAAAGGATGAACATATTATTACTTATAAAATGGATCTAGTAAAACCTGATTGATTATTTTAGATAAGAAAAATAGATCGTTTAGATTGTAAATATTGTAAGATCATTCCAAGTGAAAATCTAAGTACCCAACATTGATTGTAAGTTTTAGATTTTAAGATGAAAGGTTGTAAGAGAAAAAATAAACTAAGTTATTATCCTAGAATTAGATGGGGACACCTAAAGAACACAAATAAAAATATTTTTAAGAGCAAGCTACAAGAGATTAGAATTTGGGATGTTCATGAGGAAGCTAACATTATGTAAAAAAATAGGTGAAATTAAGCAAGTTGTTAAAGATGTGTTTGGAGAATCAAAAGGAAAAGCTTCTTTTAATAAGAATAGTTGGTGGTGGAGTCAGAGTGTGCAAGAAAAGATAAAATAAGAAGTATTGTTACAAAACTTGGTTTAGATGTAAAACTCAAAGAATTGGGAAAGATTAAAATTGGCTGTAGAGATTCTAAGAAAGCGATATGATGCAAAAATTTTAGCTTTAGTAATTTATATAATAGATTAGATACCAAAGAAGGTGAAAGATGTATGTATAAGTTAGCCAACCAAAGATATAGGAGAAGTAAAGACATAGTTCAAGAGAGGTGTATTAAAGATGAAAATAATAAAATGCTTTTTTTAGAAAAGGATATTGAAAATAGGTGGATGATGTATTTTGATAAACTTTTCAATGAAGGATCTGAAAGTACGATTGATTTTTAACCTTAATACCCTAAACAAAAATAGAGAATTTCATTTTTATCATCGTATTAGTAAATCTGAAGTTAGTGAAGGTTTAAAGAAAATGAAATGTGGAAAAGCAGTAGTACCAGATAATATTCTAATAGAATTGTGCAAATGTTTAGGAGATCAAGGAATTTCTTGGCTTATAAATCTTTTTAATGTCATTTTAAAGACTAAAAAGATGTCACATGAGTGGAGAAAGAGTTTGTTGGTTCCTATAATTAAGAATAAAGGTGATGCACAAGAGTGTGCAAATTATAGAGGAATTAAGTTAATGTGACATATTAAAATTATGGGAGAGAGTAATGAGCCTAGGTTACGATGTGATTATTTCTCACTAGTTTGGTTTCATGTAGATCTACTATGGATGTTATACATTTGTTAGGGTTTGATTGAGAAGCATAGAAAGTAAGGAGGATCTACATATGATATTTATTGATTTAGAGAAAGCTTATGATAAAGTTTCAAGAGATGTTCTTTGGAGAGTTCTAGAATAGAAAGGAGTTAATATTTGTTATATTTAGTCATTAAGGATATGTATACTAGAGCTATTACTTGTGTCCAAACAAGGAGGATTGACAAAATATTTTCCTATTTGGTTGGATTACATCAAGGATCGCTTTAAGCCATTATCTTTTATTTTAGTTATGGATGTTCTTACTAGGCATTTACAAGAAGATGTACCTTGGTGTATGCTTTTTGTTGATGACATTCTTCTTGTTGCTAAGACTAGAGAGGGAGTCCAATAGAAACTTGAATAATGGAGGTCAACTCTAGAGTCTAAAGGTTTTTATTTAAGTAGATCTAAAACTAAATATATGGAGTGTAATTTTAGTTATAGAAGTTCTAGTGGTAGTGTTGTAACATTAGGTGAACAAGTCATTAATAAGAGTGAGCGTTTCAAATATTTAAGCTCTATTATTCAAAATGATGGTGAAATATATTAAGATGTTATTAGTACAATTCAAGTTGGATGGTTGAAGTGGAGGAATACCTCTGGCCTATTATGTGATAGGAAAGTTCCACTTAAACTTAAGGGAAAATTTTATAAGATGGTGGTAAGGCAAATGACTTATGTGCAGAATGTTGGCTAATAAAGAGAAGCATAAGACTAAATTAAGTGTTCTAGATGAGGATGCTTAGGTGGATGAGTGGCTTTACTCTTAGATAGAATGCAAAATTAGTATATTAGGAAAAGTTGGGTAGCTCTGGTAGATAAGATTAGGAGAGTCGCTTAGATGGTTTGGCCACATAAAGCATCCTCCTATAACCGATTAGGAGAGTAGATCGTTAGATTTGCCTTATGTTAAGAAGGTAGGGTTGACCTAAAATACTTGGTTAAGATGTATAAAATGATCTTAGTTTACTTGATTTCAATGAGAATTTGACACATAATACACATCGAAGGATTCATGTAATATTGGAATTAAGGCTTGTTATTGTTGTTTTTGTTGTTGTTGTTGTTGTTTACACTTAGGTTTTATTTTATATAGGTTTTTAATTTTTAGGTTTATTTTATTTTTTAATTTTATTTAATTTTTTTTATATTTTAGTTTAGTTTTTATTTTTTATCTTATTTTATTTTTAGGTTTAGGTTTATGTTTTAGTTTAGTTTTTTATTTTTTTTATTTTTCTTAGGTTTGGGTTTATTTATTTATTTTATTTTTTGTTTAGTTTAGGTTTAGGAATTTAGGTTTTTAGGATTTTAGGGTTTATGGTTTAGGGTTGTAGGTTTTAGGGTCCAAGGTTTAGGGTTTAGGGCTTAAGGTTTAGGGTTTTAGGGTTTAGGGTTTAGGTTTTAGGGTTTAGGATCTAGGGTTTATGGTTTAAGGTTTTAGAGTTTATGGTTTAGGGTTTAGGGTTGTAGATTTAGGGTTTAGGGTTAGTTTTAGTGTTTGGGTTTTTTTTTTTATTTAGGATTTAAGGTTTAAGGTTTAGGGATTAGTGTTTAGTGTTTCTTTTAATTAAGTAAAAATATATGCTGAGGTTTATTTAGTTTATTTTTTAAATATTTTAGTTTATTATATTCTTTATTTTTATTTAGGTTTATTTTTTATTTTTATTTAGTTTAGTTTATTTATTTTAAGTTTATTTATTTTAGTTTAGGTTTTTTATTTTAGTTTACCTTTTTGGTTTAGGTTTAGGTTTATGATTATTTTTTTAGTTTATTTTTATTTTAGTTTTATTTTTTGGTTTAGGTTTTATTTTTATGTTATTTTTTTAGTTTAGGTCTAAGGTTTTTATTTTAGGTTTATTTTTAGGTTTTATTTTTTAGTTTAGGTTTAGGTTTATTTTTAGTTTATTTTATTTACTTTAGTTTACAGTTTAGGTTTAGTTTATTTTAGGTTTATGTTTAGGTTTTATTTATTTTAGTTTAGTTTAGTTTAGTTTAGGCTATTAGATTTATTTATTTATTTTAGGTTTAATTTTTTTTTTAGTTTAGGGTTTAGGTTTTTTTTATTTTATGGTTTTACTTTTAGGTTTATTATTTAAGTTTAGGTATTAATTTTGTTTTTAATTTAATATTTTTTAGGTTTATATTATGTAGAGTTTAGGGTTTAGGGTTTAGGGTTAGGGTTTAGGGTTTAGGATTTATAATTGTAGGTTTAAGGTTTACGGTTTAGGCTTTGTTTTATGATTTAAGGTTTAGGATTTAGGGCTTAAGATTTTGTTTATAAAAAAAAAATTAAGTAACCTGATAGATTTAGGTTTATTTAGTTTATTTTTTTATTTATGTTAGTTTATTTTATTTTTTTTTTATTTAAGTTTATTTTTTAGTTTTATTTAGTTTAGTTTATTTATTTTATATTATGTTTTTTATTTCAATTTATTTTATTAGGTTTAGGTTTAGGTTTATCTTTATTTTTAGTTTTATTTTTATTTTGTTTTCTTAAGTTTAAGTTTTATTTTTTATTTTTAGGTTTAGTTTTAGGTTTTATTAATTTTAGCTTAGTTTATTTTAGTATAAGTTTAGGTTTATTTTTTTTATTTATATTACATTTAGGTTTTTTTTAGTTTAGGATTTAGGTTTTATTTTTTATTTTTTAAGTTTTATTTTTAGGTTTATTTTTTAAGTTTAGGTTTTTATTTAGTTTTTATTTTATTTTATTTTTTGGTTTATTTTATTTATATTTTACGTTTAATTTAAAATTTTATTTGGGTTTTTTATTTTTGGATTTATTTTATTTTTTAGTTTAGTTTAGGTTTTGTTTATTTTATTTTATTTTATTTGTTATATTTAATTTAGATTTTATTTTATTTATTTATTTTATTTTTTTTGTTTTATTTAATTTAAGTTTAAGTTTTTTAGGTTTAGTTTATTTAGGTTTAGTTTAGGTTTGGATTTAGGGTTTTAGTTTAGGTTATTGGTTTAGGGTTTAGGGTTTAGGGTTTAAGGTTTAGGGTCTATGGTTTTAAGATTTATGGTTTAGGGTTTAGGGTTAAGAGTTGTAGGTTTAGGGTTTAGGGTTAGTTTTAGGTTTAAGTTTTTTCTTAAGTTTTTTTCTAATTTCTAATTTAGGATTTTGGGATTAGGGTTTTTTATAGTTCAGGGTTTAGGGTGGTAAGTTTAGGGTTGTACGTTTGGGGTTGCAGGTTTAGGGTTATTTTTATGGTTTAGGATTTAAGGTTTAGGATTTATGATTAAGGGTTTAAGTTTAGGGTTTAGGGTTTGTGGTTTAGGGTTTAAGGTTTAGGGTTTAGGGTTTGGGTTTAGGGTTTAGGGTTCTTTTAAAATTAAGTAAACCGCTAGGTTTTGATTTATTTTGTTTATTTTTTATTTATTTTAGTTTATTATTTTTATTTTTAGGTTTACTTTTTATTTTTATTTAGTTTAGTTTATTTATTTTAGTTTTGGTTTTTTATTTTAATTTACTTTTTATGTTTATTTTGTAGTTTAGTTTTATTTTTAGTTTATTTTTTAGGTTTAGGTTTTATTTTTTATTTTAAAATTTTGGTTTAGGTTCTTATTTTATTTTTTTAGGTTTATGATTTAGGATTTTAGTTTAGGTTTATTTTTAGGTTTTATTTTTTAGTTTATGTTTAGGTTTTATTTTAGTTTTTTTATTTTATTTAGTTTAAGCTTAGGTTTAGGTTTAGGTTGATGTTTTGTTTATTTTTGTTTAGTTTATTTTAGTTTAGGTTTAGGATTATTTTATTTTTATTTTAAGTTTAGGTTTTTTTTAGTTTCTAATTTAGGTTTTATTTTTTTATTAATTTTTAAGTTTTGTTTTTAGGTTTATTTATTAGGTTTATATTTTTATTAAGTTTTTATATTATTATATTTTAGGTTTATTTTATTATTATTTTAGGTTTAGTTTTTATTTTATTTAGGTTTTTTAATTTTTTTTAATTTAGTTTAGGTTTTTATTTATTTTATTTTATTTTAGTTTTTATGTTTTATTTTATTTTCTTTTGAGGTTTAGGTTTAGGTTTAGGTTTTAATTTATGTTTTTACTTTATTTTATTTTCATTTAGGTTTTTTTATTTATTTTATTTTTAGGCCTTATTTAGTTTAGGTTTACATTTTTAGATTTTTAAGGTTTAGGGTTAGTTTAGGGTTTAAGGTTTCAAGTTTAGGGTTTGGGGTTTATTGTTTAGGGTTTAGGGTTTAGGGTTTAGGTTTTAGGGTGTATGGTTTAGGGTTTAAAGTTTTAGGGTTTAGTGTTTAGTGTTTAAGGTTTTTATGGTTTAGGGTTTGGGATTTAGGTTTTAGGTTTAGGGTTCAGGTTTTAGTTTATGGTTTAAGGTTTTTCATTTTTTGTTTTTTTAGAGAAAAATTTTAGATTCAACATTTATTCTTTTCGATTTGATCAACTAAGTAACACACCAAGTTTTCTACCACATAAACAACAACAAAATTAAAAATGAGCACGCATAAAGCAAATCAAAAACACTAGATAACTAGAATCATCTCTACGGCAAAGACACAATTTGATAAGCATCAGATTGAATGATCGTTCTTCATTTTCTCTAGTTGCCATCAAACCCCCCCTGGCTCACGAGTAGCAAGATAGACCATCATATCCATGATCTCTCCCTCCGCCACCACCACAACTATAATCTCCTTCTCTCCTCTAGCCTCCATAACCACCACTACTCCGACCACCACCTCCATATCCACCACCACCATTGAGATAACCATCACCTCCGCCTTCGCCTCCAGCGTGAGATCTAGGTTGAGCCTGGTTGACGGTGATGTTCCTGCGGTCATGGTTATGCCCATTCTTAAGGTTTAGGCTTAGGTTTGGGTTTACTAGGTTTTAGGGTTTAGGTTTATTTTTAAATTTATTTAGTTGCTTCAGGTTTAGGATTAGGGTTTGGAGTTTAGGGTTTAGGGTTTATCACTAGGGTTTAGGGTTTAGTGCTAGGGTTTAGGGTTTATTGCTAGGGATTAGGGTTTAGTGTTAGGGTTTAGTATTTAGGGCTTAGGGTTTTAGGATTATTACTTTTAGGGTTTAGAATTTAGGGTTAGGGTTTAGGCTATAGGATTTGGGGTTGTAGATTTAGGGTTTAAGGTTTTTGTTTAAAAAAAAAATTAAGTAAACTGGTAGGTTTTTAATTTATTTTGTATATTTTGTTTATTTTTGATTTAATTTAATTTACTTTATTTTTAATTTTTATATAGGTTTATTTTCTATTTAGTTTAGTTTATTTATTTTAGGTTTATTTATTTTAGTTTAGGTTTTTTATTTTAGTTTATTTTTTAGGGTAAGGTTTAGGTTTAGGTTTATTTTCTAGTTGAGTTATATTATTATTTTAAATTTTAGGTTTAGATTATATTTTTTATTTTAGGTTTAGGTTTTTATTTTATTTTTGTAGGTTTAGCTTTTAGGTTATTATTTGAGGTTTATTTTTATGTTTTATTTTTTTGTTTTGGTTTAGGTTTATGTTTAGTTTATTTTATATTATTTAGTTTAGGTTTAGGTTTTGTTTTATTTATTTTAGTTTAGTTTATTTTAGTTTAGGCTTAGGTTTATTTTATTTTATTTAGTTTATTTTTATTTTAGGTTTAGGTTTTTTTTTAGTTTAGGGTTTAGGTTTTATTTTTTATTTATTTTTAGGTTTTATTTTTAGGTTTATTTTTGAGGTTTAGCTTTTTATTTAGTTTTTATTTTATTTTATTTTAAGTTTCTTTTATTTTTATTTAACATTTATTTTTTATTTTATTTAGGTTTTTTATTCTTATGATAATTTTATTTTTTTAATTTACTTTAGGTTTTTATCTATTTTATTTTAGTTTATTTCTAATTTTTTATTTAAATTTATTTTTAGGTTTACGATTAGGTTTTAGTTTAGGATTTCATGTTATTTTAATTTTTATTTTATTTAGGTTTAGGTTTTTTTAATCTTTTATTTAGTTCAGGTTTAGGTTTTTAGGATTTAGGGATTAGGGTTTAAGGTTTAGTGTTTTTGGGTTAGGATTTTAGGGGTAGGGTTTAGGGTTAGGGTTTAGGGTTTAGTGTTTTTGCTTTAGGGTTTAGGGTTTTTAAATTTTAGGGTTAGCCTAGGGTTTAGAGTTTAGGGTTTAAGGTTTAAGCTTTAGGGTTTAGGGTTTAACTTTAGAGCAGGTTTTATTTGGTTAGGTTTTAGGTTTGGGTTGAGATCAGGTTTAAGGTTAGGGTTAGGGTTTAGGATTTAGGGTTTAGGGTTTAGGGTTTAGGGTGTAGGGTTTAGAGTTTAGGGTTTAGGGTTTAGTGTTTAGCGCTTAGGGTTTAGTGTTTTTTATGGTTTAGGGTTTAGGGTTTAGGGTTTTAGGTTTAGGGTTAGTTTTAGGGATTAGGTTTTCGGGTTCTGGGTTTTGGATTTATTGCATAGGGTAAGGTTTCTTAAAAAATTAATTAAATAGGTAGGTTTATGTTTTTTTTAGTTTATTTTATAATTTTATTTTTATTTATGTTTTTCATTTTAGTTTATTTTTTAGGTTTATGTTTAGGTTTATATTTATTTTTAAGTTTAGTTTTATTTTATTATATTTTTTAGGTTTTTGTTTTAGTTTTTATTTTTAGGTTTAGGTTTAGGTTTTTATTTCATTTTCTTAGGTTTAGGTTTTAAGTTTTTATTTTGGGCTTATTTTTAAGTTTTATTTTTTAGTTTAGGTTTAGGTTGATTTTTAGTTTATTTTATTTTATTTAATTTAGATCTATGTTTAGGTTTAGGTTTAGTTTATTTTAAGTTTAGGTTTTGGTTTTATTTATTTTAGTTTAGGTTTAAGTTTATTTTATTTTTATTTTAGGTTTAGGTTTTTTTTTTAATTTAGGGGTTAGGTTTTATTTTTATGTTTATTGTTTAGGTTTAGGTTTTCATTTAGTTTTTATTTTATTTTATTTTATTTTAGGTTTATTTCATTTTTATTTTTTGTTTAGGTTTTATTTTATTTAAATTTTTTATTTTTAGGTTTATTTAATGTTTTAGTTTAGTTTGGGTTTTTATTTAAGTTATTTTAGATTAATTATTATTTTTTTATTTTATTTTATTTTTAGGTTTAGGTTTAAGTTTAGTTCTATGTTTTAGTTTAGGTTTTTATTTTAATTTATTTAGGTTTATGTTTTTTTATTTATTTTATTTTTAGTTTTTATTTAGTTTAGGTTTTGGTTTTTATGTTTTTAGGGTTTAGGGTTTTGGGTTTTGGGTTTAGGGTTTAGGGTTAACGGTTTAGGGTTTAGGGTTTAGGGTTTTAGGGTTTAGGGTTCATGGTTTATGGTTTAGGGTTTAGGTTTTATTTATTTTAGTTTAGTTTATTTTAGTTTAGATTTATGTTTATTATTTATTTTACGTTTAGGCTTTTTTTTTAGTCTAAGGTTTAGGTTTTATTCTTTATTTTTTTAGGTTTATTTTTAAGGTTTAAGTTTTTATGCTTATTTTATTTTTTAGTTTAGCTTAGGTTTTTATTTATTTTAGTTTAGTTTAATTTTTATTTTTTATTTTAATTTTATGTTTAAGTTTAGGTTTAGGTTCAAGTTTAGGTTTTTATTTTATTTTATTATTTTATTTTATTTTGGTTTAGGTTTTTCTATTTATTTTATTTTTAGGTTTAAGTTTTTAAGTTTTTAGGGTTTAGGGTTTATGGTTTAGGGTTTAGGATTTAGGGTTTATAGTTTAGAGTTTTGGGGTTTAGGGTTATGGTTTATTCTATTTTATTTTTATTTTTTTAGGGTTTATGTTTATTCTTAGTTTAGTTTATTTTATTTAGTTTAGGTTTAGGTTTAGGTTTAGTTTATTCTAGGTTTAGGTTTAGGTTTTATTTATTTTAGTTTTGGTTTAGGTTAATTTTATTTTTATTTTTATTTTAAGGTTAGGTTTTATTTTATTTATTCTTAGTTTTATTTTGTTATGTTTAGGATTATGTTTATTTATTTTATTTTAGTTTTCTTTAATTTTTATTTTAGGTTTAGTTTTATTTTTATTTATTTATTTTATTTTAGTTTAGTTTTTATTTTAGTTTAGGTTTGGGTTTTAGTTCAATTTTATTTTATTTTTTTATTTTATTTTGGTTTAGGTTTTTTATTTATTATATTTTTAGGTTTTATTTAGTTTAAGTTTAGGTTTTTAGCTTTTTACTCTTTAGGGTTTAGTGTTTAGGGTTTATTTATGGTTTAGTGTTTGTGGTTTAGGGTTTAGGGTTTAGGGTTTAGGGTTTTTGGTTTAGAGTTTAAGGTTTATGTTTTAGGATTTAGGGTTTTAGGGTTTAGGGATTATGTTTTTTGTGGTTTAGAGTTTAGGGTTTAGAGTTTTTCATTTTTTTGAATAGAGAACAAATTCATATTCAACATTTCTTCTTTTTGATTTTATCGACCAAGTAACACACCAAGTTTTCTAAGACACAAGCGATGACATAGATCAAAAATGAGCAAGCATAGAGAAAATCAAAAACCCTATATAATTAGATTCGTCACATCTATAAAAACACTATTCTATAAGCAACGAATCAGATCGACCGTTCTTCAGTATCTCTAGTTCCCATCAAAACCACCTAGGCCTCTCGAGTAGCGGGATCCACCATTATATCCCCGATCTCTCCCTCCACCACCACCACGGCTGTAACCTCCGTCACTCCTCCACTTCCATAATTACCACTACTCCGACCACCACCTCCATATCCACCAACACCTCTAGATCCCCCACCACCACTATGATAACCACCGCCTCCTTCTTCGCCTCCACCGCTAGATCTAAACTGTGCCTAGTTGACGGTGATGTTCCTACCATCAAGGTTGTGCCCAATATTAGGGTTTAGGTTTAGATTTAGGTTATATTTTTAGATTTATTTTTTATATTTAGTTTGTTATTTAGTTTTTATTTTATTTTATTATTAGTTTATTTTATTTTTATTTAACTTTTAGTTGTTATTTTATTTATGTTTTTATTCTTAAGTTTATTTTATTTTTTAGTTTAGTTTATGTTTTTATTTATTTTGTTGTAGTTTATTTTATTTTATTTTAAGGTTTAGGTTTATGTTTTAGTTTAGGTTTTTATTTTTTTATTTTATTTAGGTTTAGCATTTTTTACTTATTTTATTTTTAGGTTTTATTTAGTTTAAGTTTTTTGGGTTTGGGTTTAAGGTTTATGGTTTTAGGGTTTAGAGTTTCATGGTTTAGGGATTAGGGTTAGGGTTTAGGGTTTAGGTTTTAGGGTTTAGTGTTTAGTCTTTAGGTTTTATGGTTTCTAGTGTTTAGGTCTCCAGCAGGTTGTTAGGGTTTAAGGTTTAGTGTTTAGTCTGGGGTTTAGGATTTTAAAGTTTATGGTTTAAGGTGTTTTAGTGTTTAGGGTTTAGGGTTTGGGTTTAGAGAGGTGGTGTGGTCAGGTTTAGTTGGGGTTTAGGGTTTAGGGTTTAGGGCTTAGGGGTTAAGGTTTAAGGTTTAGGGTTTTAGGGTTTAGGGTTTAGGGTTAGGGTTTTATTTATTTATTTATTTTATTATTTTATTATTTTTTTAAAATTAAGTAAACTAGTTGGTTTAGGTTTATTTTATTTATTTATTATTTATTTTAGTTTATTTTATTTTTAATTTTGATTTAGGTTTATTTTTAATTTTTATTAAATTTTGTTTATTTATTTTAGGTTTATTTATTTTAGATTAGGTTTATTATTTTAGTTTATTTTTTAGGTTTAGGTTTAGGTTTATGTTTACTTTTAGTTTCATTTTATTTTTATTTTACTTTTTAGGTTAAGTTTTATTTTTGATTTTTAGGTTTACGTTTAGATTTTTATTTTAGGTTTTATTTTTTTAGTTTAGGTTTAGGTTTATTTTATTTTATTTAGTTTAGGTTTAGGTTTAGTTTTAGTTTATTTTAGTTTTTCATTTAGATTTTATTTATTTTTATTTAGTTTATTTTAGTTTAGGTTTATTTTTATTTTATTTTTATTTTAGGTTTAAGTTTTTTTTAGTTTACGTTTTAGTTTTTATTCTATTTTATTTAAGGTTTATTTTATTTTTATTTTATTCAGGTTTTTTATTTTTTAGTTTAGTTTAGGTTTTTATTTATTTCATTTTTGTTTAGTTTATATTTTTTATTTTATTTTCTTTTTAGGTTTAGGTTTAGGTTTTAGTTTATATTTTATTTTATTTTATTATTTTATTTTATTCTGGTTTAGGTCTTTTTATTTGTTTAATTTTTAGGTTTTATTTAATTTATGTTTAGGTTTTTAGCTTTCAAGGGTTTATTATTTAGGGTTTAGATTTTAGTGTTAGTTTAGGGTTTATAGTTTAGGGTTAGGGGTTTACGGTTTAGAGTTTAGGGTTCAGGGTGTGGGGTTTAGGGTTTATGATTTAGGGTTTAGGTTTTAGGATTTAGGGTTTAGTGTTTAGGTTTTAGGGTTTGGGGTTTAGGGTTTTTAGGGTTTAGGGTTTAGGTTTAGGGTTAAGGTTTTGGTTTAGGGTTCATGTTTTAGTGTAGGGTTTAAGGTTTTTTTTTTGTTTTTAATAAAAAATAAATTTAGAATCAATATTTGTTCTTTTCGATTTCATCAACCAAGTAAAACACCAAGTTTTCTAAGACACAAGCAATGACATAGATAAAAAATGATCATGCATAGAGCAAATAAAAAAACCCTAGATAACTAGAATCATCTCTATTATAAAGACACAGTTCCAAGGCAGCAGATCGGATCGGTGGTTCTTCAGTTTCTCCAGTTTCCATCAGAACCACCCCAGCCTCTCGAGTAGCGGGATCCATCATCATATCCCTAATCTCTACCTCCGCCACCACCACGGCTATATCCTCTGTTGCTCTTCCCGCTTCCATAACTACCACTACGCCGACGAGCACCTCGATATCCAACAACACCTCCAGATCCCCCACCACCACACCAATAATCGCCTTTTGCCTCTATCATCGATCTGCATGCTGATAGTGATGTTCTCTTGTTCTTCCATTCCTAAGGTTTAGGTTTAGGTTTAGGTTTATGTCTATTAGGTTTTACGGTTTAGGTTTTATTTTGTATTTTTATTTTTAAGTTTTATTTTTAGGTGTATTTTTTATGTTTAGGTTTTAATTTAGTTTTTATTTTATTTTATTTTAAGTATATATATATATATATATATATATATATATGTTTAGTATATTTTGTTTAGGTTTCTTGTTCTTAGGTTTATTTTATCTTTTAGTTTAGTTTAGGTTATTATTTATTTTATTTTAGTTTATTTTTTTTTAGGTTTAGATTAAGGTTTTAGTTTAGGTTTTTATTTATTTTTATTTTCTTATTTTTTAAGGTTTACGTTTCTTTATTTATTATATTTTTAGTTTTATTTGGTTAAGGTAAGTTAGGGAGGGTGGGAGGGTGTGGAGGAGGGTTTAGGGTTTAGGGGGTCAGAGCCCAGAATTAGGGAGTCAGTTTGGCCCAGGATTTTGTGGCCTGGGTGAGATTTAGGGTTTAGGACTGGGTTCCTAGGCCTAGTAGGGTTTAAGGCCTGTTAGTCAGGGCTCAGTGGTTTGTGGTTTAGGTCATGGTTTGGGTTTTGTGGGTCAGGTTAGGGTTTGAGGCACATGTTTGAGGTGTGGTAGAGCCAGTGGTAGGGTAGGGTAGGGGTCAGTTTAGGAGGATTTAGGATTTTGTGGTGTGGTAGGGTTAGTGTTTTTATTTATTTATATTTTAAAATTAAGCAAACCAGAGTAGGTTTAGGTTTATTTAGTTTAATTTACTTTAGTTAATTTTATTTTTATTTTGACTTAGGTTTTTTTATTTTATTTAGTTTAGTTTATTTACTTAGGTTTATTTATTTTAGATTAGTTTTATTTTAGTTTATTTTTTAGGTTTAGGTTTGGTTTATGTTTATTTTATAGTTTAGTTTTTTTTGGTTTAGGTTTTATTTTTAATTTTTAGGTTTATGTTTAGGTTTATTATATTTTTTTAGGTTTAGTTTTTAGTTTAGGTTTAGGTTTATTTTAAATTTAATTTATTTTGTTTAGTTTAGGTTTAGGTTTAGGTTTAGGTTTAGGTTTTATTTATTTTAATTAAGTTTATTTTAGTTTAGGTTTAGGTTTATTTTATTTTTATTTTATGTTTAGGTTGTTTTTAGTTTAGGGTTTAAGTTTTATTTTTTATTTATTTTTAGGTTTATTATTTAGGTTTAGGTTTATATTTAGTTTTTATTTTATTTTATTTTAGATTTAGTTTTTATTTTATCTAGGATTTTATTTTTTTTAGTTTAGTTTAGGTTTTTATTTAATTTATTTTAGTTTAGTTTTTATTTTTTATTTTATTTTCTTTTAGGTTTAGGTTTAGGTTTAGGTTTTAGTTTATGTTATTATTACTATTTTTTTATTTTATTCTATTTTAGGTTTTTTATTTACTTTATTTTTAGGTTTTATTTAGTTTACCTTTATGTTTTTAGGTTTATAGGGTTTATGGTTTAGGGTTTAGAGTTTAGGGTTAGTTTAGGGTTTAGGATTAGAGGTTTATTATTTAGGGTTTAGGGTTTAGGGTTTAGGTTTTAGGGCTTAGGGTTTAGGGTTTAGGGTTTTAGGGTTTAGGCTTTAGGTTTTAGTGTTTAGGGTTTAAGGTTTTTAAGGTTTAGGGTTTAGGTTTTAGGTTTAGGGTTCAAGTTTTAGTTTAGGGTTTAAGGTTTTTGGTTTTTTTTCTAACAAAGAACAAATTCATATTCAATATTTCTTCTTTTTAATTTCATCAACCAAGTAAAACACCAAGTTTTCTAAGACACAAGCGACGACATAGATAAAAAAATTAGCACGCATAGATCAAATCAAATACTCTAGATAACTAGAACCATCTCTATTATAAAGACACAGTTCCATAAGCAACAGATTGGATCGGTCGTTCTTCAGTTTCTCTAGTTCCCATCAGAAGCACCCAGACCTCTCAAGTAATGGCATCCACCATCATATCCTCGATCTCTCCCTCAGCCACCACCACGGCTATAACCTCCATCGCTCCTCCTGCTTCCATAACCATCACCGCTCCGACTACCACCTCCATATCGATCATCACTTCCAGATCCCCCACCACCACTGCAATAACTACCACCTCCATCTAGACTAAGCCTGGTTGAAGGTGATGTTCCTGCCATCAAGCTTCTACCCATTCTTAGGGTTTAGGTTTAGGTTTTATTTCATTTATTTATTTTTAGGTTCTATTGTTAGGTTTATTTTTTTAGGTTTAGGTTTTTATTTTATTTTATTTTGGGTATTTTTAGGTTTATTTTATTTTTATTTTACATTTTTTTATTTTATTTAGTTTTATTCTTGGTTTTCTTTTAATTTTTATAGTTTAATTATTTTTTTTTATTTTTTTTATTTTTGTATTTTATTTTATTTTATTTTATGGTTTAGGTTTAAGTTTTATTTTACTTTATTATTTTATTTTTTATTTTTATTTTATTTAGGTTCATATTATTTATTTATTTTTTAGGTTTTATTTAGTTTTGGTTTAGGTTTTTAGGTTTTTAGTGTTTAGGGTTTATGGTTTAGAGTTTAGGGTTTAGGGTTTTAGGATTTAGGGTTATAGGATTTAGGATTTAGGGATTAAGGTTTAGGGTTTAGTGCTCAGTTTTAGGCCTGGGTTTATGGTTTAGGGTTAATGGTCAGGTTAGCTGGGTGGTTAGTTTAGATTTAGGGTGTAAGGTTTAGAGTTTAGGGTTTAGGGTTAGGGTTAGTGGTTTGGGTTTAGGGTTTAAGGTTTAAAGTTTTGAGTTTTGGGTTCTGGGTTTTGTTTTTAGGGTTTAGATTTTAGGGATTATGGTTTAGGGTTTTGAGTTTTAGGGTTTAGGGTTTATGGTTTAAGGTTTAGTGTTTAAGGTTTAGGGTTTTTATGGTTTAGGGTTTAGGGTTCAGGTTTTAATTTACGGTTTAGGGTTTTTGGTTTTTTTTAACAGAGAACAAATTCAAATTCAACATTTCTTCTTTTTGATTTAATCAACCAAGTAACATGCCAAGTTTTCTAAGACACAAGCGATGAAATTGATAAAAAAATGAGCATGCATAGAGCAAATAAAAAACCATAGATAGCTAGAACCGTCTCTACTATAAAAACACAGTTCCATAAGCAACAAATCAGATAAGCCATTCCTTAGTTTCCCAGTTCCCATTAGAACAACCTGACCTCTCGAGTAACGGGATCCACCATCATTCCCCGATCTCTCACTCTACCACCAGCATGACTGTAACCTCCGTTGCTCTGACCACCATCTCCATATCCAATAGCACCTCTAGATTTACTACCACCACTATGACAACTTCCGCCTCCGCCTTCACCTCCACCACCAGATCTAAATTGAGCCTAGTTGACGGTGATGTTCTTGTCCAAGGTTCCTACCATTCTGGGATTTAGGTTTATGTTTATTAGGTTTTGGGTCTGTGTTTTATTTTTTTAGGTTTGCTTTTTATTTAGTATTTATGTTTATTAGGTTTTTGGGTTCAGGTTTTATTTTTTAGGTTTGGGTTTTTATTTAGTATTTATTCTATTTTATTTTAGGCTTATTTTAATTTTATTTTACATTTAATTTTTATTTTATTTAAGTTTTTTATTCAAAGGTTTATTTTATTTTTTGGTTTTGTTTAGGTTTTTATTAATTTATTTTAATTTATTTTTATTAGTTTATTTTATTTTATTTTTAGGTTTAGGTTTAAGTTTTTCTTTAGAATTTTATTTTATTTTATTTTATTTAGGTTTGAGTTTTTTATTTATTTTATTTTTAGGTTTTATTTAGTTTATGTTTAGGTTTTAGGTTTTAGGCCAGTGGTTAGTTTTTTAGAGTTTAAAGCTTTTAGGCTAGGGTCAGTTTAGGTTTTAGGCCAGCATTTAGGGTTTAGGTTAGTTAGGGTTTAGGGTTTAAAGATTAATGGTGGTGTGGTTTATGGTTTAGGTTAGTTTAGGATTTAGGTTATGTTGGTAGTTTAGGTTGGTTTAGGATTTAGGGTTTATGGTTTAGGGTTTAGGGTTAGGGTAAGGGTTTAGGGTATAGGGTTTAAGATTTAGGGTTTAGCTTTTAGGGTTTTGTGTTTAGTATTAGGGTTTAAGATTTTTAGGGTTTAGGGTTTAAGTTTTATGTTTAGGGTTCAGGTTTTAATTTAGGATTTTGGTTTTTTGGTTTTTTTTAATAGTGAACAAATTCAAATTCAACATTTCGTTCTTTCGATTTCACCTACCAAGTAACACGCCAAGTTTTCAAAGATAGAAATGACGACATAGATAAAAAATGAGCATGCATAGAGCAAATCAAAAACACTAGATAGATAGAATCGTCTTTACTATAAAGACACAGTTCCATAAGTAGTAGATCGGATCGGCCATTCTTTAATTTCTCCAGTTCACATCAGAATAATCCCGACCTCTTGAGTAGTGGGATCCACTATCATATCCCCGATCTCTGCCTCCGCCACCACCACAGCTATAACCTCCGTCGCTCCTCCCGCTTCCAAAACCACCACTACTCCTACCATGCATCCATATCCACTAGCACCTTCAGATCCCCCACCACCACTACGGTAACAACCACCTCCGCCTCCACCGCCAGATCTAGACTGAACTTCGTTGATGGTGATGTTCCTACCGTCAAGGTTCTGCCCATTCTTAGGGTTTAGGTTTAGGTCTAGGTTTATTAGGTTTTAGAGTCTAGGTTTTATTTTTTATTTATTTTTAGGTTTTATTTTTATGTTTTTTTTTAGGTTTAGGCTTTTATTTAATTTAAATTTTTTATTTTAGAATTATTTTATTTTTATTTTACATTTAGTTTTTATTTCATTTAGGTTTTTTATTCTTACATTTATTTTATTTTTTAGTTTAGTTTAGATTTTTATTTATTTTATTTTAGTATATTTTTATTAGTTTATTTTATTTTATTTTTAGGTTTAGGTTTAAGTTTTAGGTTAGGTTTTTTATTTTATTTTTTATGTTTTATTTAGTTCAACTTTAGGTTTTTAGATTTTAGGGTTTGTGGGTTTAGGTTTAGGTTTTAGGTTTAGGATTTGGGGGGGGCTATTCTTTAGCTTCTCCAGCTCCAATCGTAACCACTGAATTTCTTGAGTACCGATACCATTATATCCCCCGATCTCTCCCTTTGCACCTCACCACAAATATAACCTCTCGCTGGTTAAGACTGCCTCATGCTCCAACCAGCCTCCACATCCACTAGCACCTCAAGATCCCCCACCACTCTTGTGATAAGGTGCCTCATCTTGTTCCACTTTTGATCTAGAGCCTCATTAAGATGTTCTACCATCAAGGTTACCATTCTTAAGTTTAGGTTTATTAGGTTTTAGGTTTACGTTTTATTTTTTATTTATTTTTAGGTTTATTTTTTAGGTTTAGGTTTATATTTAGTTTTTATTTTATTTTCTTTTAGTTTTATTTTATTTTTATTTTACATATAGTTTTTAATTTATTTAGGTTTTTTATTCTTAAGTTTATTTTATTTTTTAGTTTAGTTTAGATTTTTTATTTATTTTATTTTAGTTTATTTCTATTAGTTTATTTTATTTTATTGTTAAGTTTTTTAGGTTTTAGTTTAGGTTTTCATATTATTTTATTCTTTTATTTTCATGTTTAGTAGTTCAAGTTTAGGTGGTTTTAGGTTTTAGGTATGGGTTTATGGATAAGGGTTTAGGAAGGTTTAGGGTTTTGGGTTTAGGATTTTTAGGGTTAGGGTTTTAGGGTTTAGGGTTTAGGCTTTAGGCTTTAGGGTTTAAAGGGTTTTAAGGTTTAGGGTTTAGGGTAGGATTAGTTAGCAGGGTATAAAATTAGTTTAGGGTTTTAAAATTTAGGTTGAGGGTTTTAGTTTAGATTTAGTGTTTAGGGTTTAGTGTTATTTTAGGGTTTAAGGTTTAAGGTTTTAATGTTTAGGGTTTAAAGTTTAGTATTAGGGTTAGGGTTTAGGCTTAGCTTAGGGTTTATCGTTAGTTTAGGGCTTAGGGTTTAAGGTTTAGGGTTTAGGAATATTTAGGGTTTAGGGTTTAGGGTTAGTTTATGATTTAGGGTTTAGGGTTTTAGGGTTTAGGGTTTAGGGTTTAGGGTTAGGTTTAGGGTTGACGGTTTAGATTTTTTTGTCTTTGAAAAAAGTTATAATTTTATTACCATTAAAGGAAAAGATACAATGTCCTTAAATGGGGTAAAGCTCAGAATTCTACCGATCATAGAGCTACAAAACAAGAAATAAACCCCATCTAAGTACATTAGTAGAAGAAAACAAATGGGCAAAAATAACAAATATATAAAGCATGAGAGCAAAATGTCCCGTAAAACAAAATAAAGCATGAAAATAGAAAAAAGGTTGAGTCAAATGGTTCAAGATTCTTTAAGAAAGCAAAATAAGCTCCCTAGCAAGTAGGATGACTAAGAAATGGCGAGCCTTGGTAAAGTTCCAACTATATGAAATAATTATGCAAAAACACTACAAGGAAAAGTCATAAATAAAGGATAAGGATAAAGAGAGAAAAGGCGAGAATGAAGGCAAGGCTCAATTAAGATCATCTCAGGGGAAACATACATATGAGCATCCAACTTCATAAGAAGGGTTACAATCATATCTAAAGCTAGCAACCAAAGAGAGGAGGTGAGTAACATCAAATCCATCATAGCCAGCATACCTAATACCTGCAATCATCCAAGAAAAGTAGTCCATAGTGATCCAGTCCTACAAAAAATAAATAGAGAAAATAACTAGCTAGTAGCCATTAAGCAGCCAACCCACCAACTAAAACTCACTATTGGCCAATCACATAAAGCTAGCAACCCAAATGTTATTATAGCATTATTGGCCAAGCTAATGAATCCAAGCAATAACACCACGAAAACCACCACCAACATAAATGAACAAGCCAACAAGAAGACCACAATAGAAGGAATCAAAAGCGACCACCAACCACCAAAAAAATCCCAATTTAGAAGGATCAGAGTTTGGCCAACAAAGGCTAAACAAACTAGCCAAGAAGAAAAATAACCAACAAAGAGAAAGGCACCAACTAAGATTCAAGGACAACTAAAGTCCTCCCACCAAAACAAGTAGAACATCCATAAGGTACCAGAGAATAACCCATCATTAGTAACCAACAAAGGAAAGATCCCCATCATAGGAAAAGAAAAATCTAGCAAAACACCACACAATAGAGACAACCAACCAATATGGCTAAATAGCTTCAGCCAACCACCATAATAGAAACCCAAGTCAATGTAAAGGTAATAGCATCAAGCCAAAATCACCCAAGACATCCAGAAAATAATAATAAAAACCCACAACCAGCTAACCTAGAACAATAACCAAACCCAAAGGCACTGCAACCAAGAGAGGAAGGCTAAAATTGGTGGAGCACAAAACCAAAACCAAAACAAACAAACTAGAATAAGCAAAATTGACCACCAAGGCCTAGTCAACAAGACAGAGAAAGTAACAGCCAAACAAAAGCCTCCACCATTCCAAAATGAAGCTAGAGTTAAAACCAATAGTCCCCAATATGTCACCAATAGAAAAGGAAAAGATAGCCAAAACAACCAACTAGCTAGCTAACCTAACCAACCATCACTACCAGTCAACCCAGCCAGCAAACAAACAACCCATTCAACCACCACAGTAGGAGATCCAAAACAAGTAAGTGAGACAAATGAGGCAAAACCTATCTGAGGAAAACCCAATAAGAAAGCCACACAATAGGAGGTTATCAAACAACCAAGGAAAAATGTGGTAAAACCATAGGCAGACACAACCAAGAAAAAGCCAAATCAACTGAGACTACAATGATAATAACCACCATGGAGTAAACACCAGGCCAACCCAAAAGTAAAAGGTCAAAAGTAATAATGATACCAAGAGTGAAAATAAGCAAATAACCACAACCCAAAGAGGGTTTAACAAAGGTCAAACAAAAGAAAAGGCTCATAAAAAACTAACACAAAAGAAACTAAGCCAAGAAATTGTAATCTGAGATAAGGCAATCCAGTATTATCCAGATTAACCAAGCCTCTTATTAGTTTAGGCAATGTTTGGGTGTCAAATCAAGTGAACTCAGTTAAGCTGGCACTTAAATTAGCCAATAAATCAGCACATGCATTACCTTCATGAAGGATGTGGGAAATTTTAAAACAAACTTGAGAAAGAAGATTTTTTGTATGATTAAAAGATAAAATAATTCAGGATTCCCATTTCTATTGGAATAAAGCATGTATAGAAGCAAGAGAGCATCAACTTCAATCCAGACGTTGAGAAAACCTCTATTCAAACAAGTTTCAAAAGCTTTATTAACAACCATAAGCTTCGCAAAAATAACAGAACATGGTTTAAGAGTATAGGAAAAAGCACAAATGATAGTACCTTTAGAATGCCTAAGGATACCACCGTAACCATATTTATTGGAATCTATAGAAGCATCAGTATTCATTTTAATCAAGTTTTCTTTAGTTTTGATCTAATGGATAATCTTAGCACATTTATATGGGTCCAAGTTAGGCAGAATGATACCCAATTTTTTAGCCACAAATTTATAGCCTCTAAAATGAATGTTACTAATAAGATTAGCATTAAACAGAGCATGGTTTTTTTTTTCTTTAGTTCTTGCGATCCTTTATGGTTCATAGGAGTGCCACGATATTTAGCATCATTTATATCCATCCGATGAACCAGAAGGGTAATCAATTAAAACTTTTATATGACCTTTCACAGTTTTTTTCAAATAAACTTCAAGAAGTTGATCTAAAGAAAGAGAACCATGAAGATAGTTGGTATTAAATAAAGCATCATACCAAAGCCATAATTTAGAAGCAATAGCACCATTAACAAAAACATGATTTATATTTTCAATATGAAAGCAATAATAGCATTTTGATGGTAAATAAAACCTAGTTCAAAGCAAAGAGTCCACATGAATAAAGTTATTCAAAATCCTCCAAGCAAAAAATTGAATAGGAAATGGGAAGGATATTGTTCCAAGCTTTAATAAAATTACAAACCTCTTTAATAATAAAATCACCATTCTAACAAAGCTTAAAAAGAATTTGATTAGGTTTGTTAGAAGAAATGGGGATATTTCTAAAATTGTCAAAAATAGAAATGGGGATATAAATCTCAAGTTTACTTTCATTCCAATTATTATTAAGTCAAAAGAGTTAACTTTGATAATGAAGTATATTGGGTAGATAAAAGGGTGTCAATGGAGCTGTTGCTAGTCTAATTATCTTGCCAAAAGAAAGAAGTACACGAATGAGTACCATAAGATATTAATGATTCGACAACCCATTTAATGGAGCAAAGCCTTTTCCAAACTGGAGAGTCACCAACTTTATAGGCACAGATAAGAGGGTGTTGACCTTGGCAAAATTTTTCCATCATAAAATTAGACCTAAGGCTATCGTTCTTTCTAAAATTCTACCAAAGCTTATGAGAGAAAGTGATGATTGCTTCATGAATAGGTTTGCAACCTAGAGCACCTTCACCCAAAGGACCACAACATTTATGCCAAGATGTCCAATGCATTTTTTTGGAAGAGTTATTGAAGCCCCAAAAAATTTTTATTAAGCAAGCAATCAATTCTGGTGGGATCATTTCGGACCTTTAAAGAGAGGAGTGCCCAAGTACTTTAGAATTAAGTGTTGATGCTTAAAATTAGTGATATGCAGGATTTGATTGATTTAATTGTTGGAGATAAGAGAGGAAGTGATAAAATAACTTTTTTTATCATTGATAGAAAGGCCACTTTCTCTACCAAATTGATTTAGAAAATACTTGAGATGCTTGATATGATGAATAGAAGCATTGCAAAAGATAATTAAATCATCTGCAAAGCTTAAATGGGAAATAGGAAGACCACCAAGAGTTTTGTAGTACATACAAGGATTGTTAAATAATAAATCATTGATGCTCCTAGATAAGTACTCAACAACAATAATAAACAAAGTAGGAGATAATGCATCCCCTTATATTAAGCCATGTGAAGAGGGAAACCCAAGGCTTCCCATTAAGCAAAATTGAAAACCACATTATTAATACAATTTTAATAAGAAAAATAAATTTATTAGAAAACCCAAATAAATTTAGAATATGGAAAACAAAGTCCCAAGAAATGTTATCAAAGGCTTTGGTAATATCTAATTTGAAAAGAATGTTCACCTCTAATCTTAGCATTAAGATCATGAATTAACTCTTGGGCTAGTAAAATATTATCAAAATAGATCTACCTCTAACAAAACTAGTTTGGTTGAGAGAGATAATTTTATTAAGTAAAGGACTAAGCTTGTTGGTTAGAATTTTGGAAATCAACTTATTGAAGAAGGTGCAAAACTAATAGGTCTAAATCACTCCAATAGTTTAGATTATCTTTCTTAGGTATGAGAATGATAGAAGTACCAAAAAAATTTCTAGGAAAATGATTACATTAAAAAATCAACCACGCCTCAATCAAATCATTTTTAAGGATAAACCAACATTTTGAAAAATTGAGTAGTGAAACCCTCACCGACAGCAAATCTATATTCATGCTCTTAAGGACTTTAAAATTTTTTTTCTTCATTGATGGTAAAAATCATTACCATCATTAGTAATAATACAAGAAATCAAATGCAATTTAGAAATAGCTTCATAAGAGCAATTCTATTAAGCATATTTCTAAAGTAATTGATAACTGATTCTTTAATATCACTATTCACCATAATCCAAACACCATTATCATCTTTAATTTTTTTTCAATATTATTTAAAAATATCTTTTTATTAACTAAAGCATGAAAATACATAGTATTCTTATCACCATTCACATTATGTTTACTAATAGCTTTTTGGCATAAGTAAGTCTCTTCCATATTTTGGAAGTTAACAAGTTTATCTTTTGCCTCAATCAAGTCCCTAATCTTATAAGGATCAGACATAATAGAGACTTCAAGATCACAAACCAATTTTTCCATATCTTAAAATATTAGCAAAAAGTTTTTTAAAATAATGCTTGTTCCACCAACCCAAATTTTGTATAAGTCTTTTAAGTTTAAACCAAAGTCTATTCATCCCCATAATGAATTATCGATGTAAATGGGCTTTCCAATTATTATCCACAACATCAAAAAAATCAATATACTGAATCCACATGTTCTAAAATCTAAAAGGAGAGGATTTATGTAATTTATTAGAAGTATCTTTAATAGAAACCCGAAGATGAGCATGATCAGACAAGGTTCTGCTTAAATCATCAACAAAAGTAATAGGCCATTGAGTAATCCAATGACTATTTAAAAGAAATCGGTCTAACCTTTTCCAAAGTCTTGAGTTTTGCTAAGTATAATTAGAACCTTTAAAGCGAATTTCAATCAAATTACAACAAAATTACAATCAAGGATCATATTGGAAAAATCTTTCATGGAATGAATATTGGGAGAGCAGCCACCAAATCATTTAGATGAGAATATAATAGTGTTGAAATGACCACCCATAAACAAAAGTTTGTTGATCGAGGTAGAAAAATTCCTCAAATTATCCCAAAGAAGATTTCTACCAAATCTATAACAAGACGCATAAACAAAAGAGACCAAAATACAATAGTCACCACAAGAGATTTGAGCATTGACAACTTGTTGAAGATCATCAATAAGAAAAACCTCAATGAAATTATCCAAAAACACCAAATATTATTACTAACATTAGAGAAACATTTATTGAAGCTGATCATTCTAGCAACATGGTTAATTTTATTAGCATGAATAAGAGGCTCTAGAACAATAAGTAAATAAATATTATGAATGCGACAAAGATTACTAATACGATTATGAATAGAGAGGGTACTGATCCCTTTAACATTCTAAACAAGAAAATTAAACATAAGTAAAATAAAATGGGGTTAAGCAAAGGTTAATTAAGAGAGGAGGGTGAGGCCGCAGTACATCTAGTGTTTTTGGACAATTTGGGAGAGTAATTTTTAACACTTTTTTTTTATTTTTAGCATGATAAGTTTGAAAACTATTTTCTTTTCCCCTAGAGTCATCATCCGAGTAAGATTTAGTAACATTGCTCATAAATTTAGGAGAATTCTCCAAGTGTTTGGATGGGAGCTCACCCTCTTCCAAATCCATATTAAGTTGAATAGTAGGATTAACATGAATATCAAGATTAGAAATGAGAGACGGTGATGATTTAGAACCATTTAAAGCACAAGTAGTTAAATCTAGATCAAAAATGTTTTAAGCATGCTCAACATCATTTAAATCCTCATTAAATGCTTCATTTTCATCAATAGATGTAGGAATAGAATCAGGAAATATAATCATCTTCTAATAACTTTAAAATATTATTATTCTTCACATTAATAATATTCAAATTCAAAGGAGAAAAAAGAGGTAAATCATCCTTCCCATTTTGAAAATCGATCGAATCTATATCAACTGTAGGAGCCAAAACTTATTCAATAGGATTAACCCTGATATACATGGAATCAACCTCAATAATAGCCTTTATACCATTCTTAGGATCCGAGGCTAATTTCTGAACATAAGTAGGGATCAGCTTATGGGTAGGAACAACATTCTCTTTAGGAGGCTTTTAATTTTTTAAGTGCGTATGGAGAATATAACATTCTGAATTATCATGACCAAGAATTTTATAGTGGGAACAAAAAATCAAAAGGTTCTGCAATTCAACCTTTTCTGAATACCCATATTTTTCAGAGCCAATCAAAACTTCCTTAGGGTATTTTTTAGTTATGTCTAATTCCACAAGGATTCGACCCACAGAAGGGTGAGATTGCTTAGCGGTCACGTGGTTGAGTTGCAAAGGCTGACCAATTATAGCCCCGACAGCAAAAAGCACATGATGGGTAACAAAATGAATGTGCATTTTAGGAAGAGGTAACCCCACAAGGATAATAGTAGATTCTTCCTTAATGCAAATAGGGGTGACCACTTCAACAAACGTATTGGACAATTAAAGATGAAATAAGCAAAATGTAAAAAACACATGAATAATCTAGATCATTAGAAAGTGAATTAGGATATTCCGTAGGTCAATAGGGGCAATCGAGGAAGCACCTGTAAGCTTGAGATTATGGAAAAAAGAGCGGATCTTATCCAAATTCAGATGATGCTAAGCAAATTTATCGACAAGAGAAAATTCAAATTATTTTGCCAACTTTTCAACATCCACATCAGAGCATATTACCATCATCGAACCTCTAAAATAGGTCAAAATGAGATTAACCGAATTAATAGAGGGAGAAGGCTTACTAGAGAGCACTTCCTTAAAAGATTTAGTAGAAAAAGCAACATTAAGGCTGCCAGGCCCCAAAGTGTCAGATGTCCTAGCCGAAGCATCCATAATTTGAGGTGGAGCCCAAGGAATAGAACTTACCATAGCCATGATCAATGATGAAGAATCATGCAAATGTCCAGATACCATTCAAGCCTTTGAATTTGGTTGAAACCAAGGCCAAAGTCACATAAATCCTTAGTCGGGGATGCACCACCAAGAGGGATTCAAAAATTGCTAGAGAACAGAGAAGCTTCGGAGGGAGGATAGGGGTTTGGGTTTAGGGTTTAGGAGAAGTTTAGGGTTTACGGTTTAGGGTTTTTTAAGGTTTAGGGTTTAGGGTTGTAAGTTTAGGGTTTTGAGTTTCAGTTTTAGGGTTAGTTTTAGGTTTAAGATTTTGGGTTAATGTTTTTTTTAAGTTAAATAAACTTGTAGGTTTATGTTTATTTAGTTAATATTATTTATTTTAGGTTTATTTATTTTACTTTAGGTTTCTTATTTTAGTTTATGTTTTACATTTAGGTTTTGGTCTAGGTTTATTTTTTAGTTTATTTATAATTTTATTTTTATTTTTACTTTTAGGTTTAGGTTTTATTTTTTATTTTTAGGTTTAGGTTTAGGTTTTTTATTTTTTTTAGGTTTAAGTATTATGTTTTTATTTTAGTTTTATTTTTTGGTTTTATTTTTAATTTAAGTTTAGGTTTTATTTTATTTTATTTTATTTTTTATTTTTTTGGTTTAGGTTTAGGTTTTATTATTTATTTTAGTTTAGGTTTATTTTTTTTAGTTTAGGGTTTAGGTTTTAGTTTGTACTTATATTTTAGTTTAATTTTTTGGTTTATTATTTATGTTAGGTTTTTATTTAGTTTTTTTATATTTTATTTTAGGTTTATTTTATATTTATTTTAGGTTTAGTTTTTATTTTATTTAGTTTTTTTATTTTTTAGTTTAGTTTAGGTTTTTATTTATTTTGTCTTTAGTTTTTGTTTTTTATTTTATTTTGTTTTTAGGTTTAGGTTTAGATGTTAGTTTACGTTTAGGTTTTAGTTTATGTTTTTATTTTATTTTAGTATTTTATTTTATTTTGGTTTATGATTTTTTATTAATTTTATTTTAGGTTTTTAGATTTTTAGGGTTTAGGGTTTTGGGTTTAGGGTTAGTTTAGGGTTTCAGTTTAGGGTTTAGGGTTTAGAGTTATTAGGGTTTAGGGTTTAGGGTTTAGGTTTTAGGTTTAGGGTTCAGGTTTTAGTTTAGGGTTTTGGATTTTTGGTTTTTTTTTATGAAGAATAAATTTAGATTCAACATTTCTTCTTTTCAATTTCATTAGCCAAGTAACACACCAAGATTTCTAGGACACAAGTGACGACTTAGATAAAAAATTAGCATGTGTAGAGCAAATCAAAAACCCTAGATAACTAAAACCATATCTACTATAAATACACAATTCCATAAGCAGTAGATCGAATCAACCATCATATCATTTAGGCTGAGGACATGCTTTGTCCCTCGCTAAAGCTCCCTAGATGTAGGATTTGAGGTTGTTGTTTACCCTCAGGTTGTAGGCATAAGTCCTCACCTCTTAGGTATTTCCACAACCTTGTGTTGTGAGATTATAAGTCCTAGATTTCTAATAAAATTCTAATTCAAACATATAATTCTCCTCAACTTCAAACATACAAAGTAAAACTATGATAATAGAATGCTTACTAGGTTTAGTATCGAGTTTTCCTTATTCATCTCCCTTTGGCTTGATAACAAGTCTCCTTTTGATCTATCGATTATTTTTCAAACATAGCTAATTTATTGATAGTCCTATCTTTGAAATCTTTGGAGATAATAATTACTTTAATCGAGTATTCTGAAACTCACCTTCCTTAGGATGTAATTATAGGGCCTATCCCTATGGAACTTTACAACCCAACTATGACCACCACCTCCAGATCCCCCACCACCTGATAGCCACTTTCACCTTCACCCCACCTCAGATTTAGAAGCTTTTGTGATGTTCATGTCATGGTTATTCTTAGGGTTTGGGTTTATTAGGTTTTATTTAGGTTTATTTTAAATTTATTTAGTTACTTTAGCTTAAGTTTAGGGTTTGGGTTTATGGTTTAGGGTTTATGGTTTAGGGTTTAGGTTTAGGGTTTAGTTTTAGGGTTTTAGCTTTTTTAGGGTTTAGTTTAGGGTTAGAGTTTATGGTTTAGGGTTTTGTTTTAGGTGTAATTTATTTAGGGTTTAGGGTTTAGGGTTTAGGGTTTAGGGTTTAGGGTTTACAATTAAGGGTTTAAGGATTTTTTTTTAATTAAATAAACCAGTAGGTTTAGTTTAGTTAGAATATTTAGTTTATTTTTTATTTAATTTAGTTTACTTTATTTTTTATTTTTATTTAGGTTTATTTTTTATTTTTATTTATTTTAGTTTATTTATTTGAAGTTTATTTATTTTAGTTTAGGTTTTTTATTTTAGTTTATTTTTAGGTTTAGGTTTAGGTTTTGGTTTATTTTTTTAGTTGAGTTTTATTTTTATTTTATTTTTTAGGTTCAGGTTTTATTTTTTATTTTTATTTTTTAATTTTATTTTTAGGTTTAGGATTTTATTATATGTTTTTAGGTTTAGGTTTTTATTTTAGGTTTATTTTTAGATTTTATTATTTAGTTTAGGCTTAAGTTTAATTTTAGTTTATTTTATTTTATTTAGTTTAAGATTAGGTCTAGGTTTAGTTTATTTTAGGTTTAGGTTTATTTTGTTTCATTTAGGTTTAGGTTTATTTTATTTTATTTATTTTATTTTTATTTTAGGTTTATTTTTTTATTTTAGGGTTTTAGTTTTATTTTTTTATTTATTTTTAGGTTTATTGTTATAATTTAGGTTTATATTTAGTTTTTATTTTTTAATTTTTTAGGTTTATTTTATTTTTATTTTTGTTTAGTTTTTATTTTATTTAGGTTTTTTACTCTTACATTTATTCCATTTTTTAGTTTAGTTTAGGTTTTTATTTAATTTATTTTAGTTTTTTTTTCATTTATTCTATTTTTAAGATTAGGTTTTATTTTAGTTTTTTATTTTATTTTATTTTTTGATTTAATTTAAGTTTTTTCTATTTTTCTTTTTTATTTTTTGGTTTTATTTAGTTTATGACTATGTTTTTGGCTTTTTAGGGTTTAGGATTTTTGGTTTAAGGTTTAGGGTTTAGGGTTTTTTTTTTAAAGAAAAGATTAAGTAAACTAGCAGGTTTAGAATTTAGGGTTTAGGATTTAGAGTTTAGGGCTTAGGGCTTAGGGCTTAGGTTTTAGGGTTTTTATATTTTTTAAATTAAGTAAACTAGTAGGTTTAGGTTTATTTAGTTTATTTTTTTTATTTATTTTAGTTTATTTAATTTTTTTTTATTTGGGTGTATTACTTATTTTAATTCAGTTTACTTTGTCTATTTTAGGTTTATTTATTTTAGTTTAGGTTTTTTATTTTAGTTCATTTTTTTGGTTTAGGTTTAGATTTATGTTTATTTTTAGTTTACTTTTATTTTTATTTTATTTTTTTAGGTCTTAGGTTTTATTTTTTATAATTAGGTTTAGGTTTAAGTTTTAATTTTATTTTTTTATGTTTAGGTTTTAGGTTTTTATTTTAGGTATATTTTTAGGTTTTATTTTTTAGCTTAGTTTTAGGTTTATTTTTTGTTTATTTTATTTAATTTAGTTTAGGGTATAAGTTTAGTTTATTTTAAGTTTAGGTTTAGGTTTTATATATTTTAGTTAAGTTTATTTTATTTTAGGTTTAGGTTTATTTTATCTTGTTTATTTTAGGTTTAGGTTTTTTTTAGTTTAGTGTTTAGGTTTTATTTTTTGGTTATTTTTTGGTTTTTTTGAGGTTTAGGTTTTTATTAAGTTATTATTTTATTTTATTTTAGGTTTATTTTATTTTTATTTTACATATAGGTTTTATTATATTTAGGTTTATTTTATTTTTTAGTTTAGTTTAGATTTTTATTTATTTGATTTTAGTTTAGTTTTTATTTTTTATTTTATTTTATTCTTAGGTTTCAATTTAGGTTTAGGTTTAGGTTTAGGTTTTAGTTTAGGTTTTTCTTTTATTTTATTTTTTTAATTTAATTTAGGTTTAAGTTTATTTATTTATTTTATTTTTAGGTTTTATTTAGTTTAGTTTAGGTTTTAGGTGTTTAGGGTTTAAGGTTTAGGGTTTAGGGTTTATGGTTTAGGTTTAGGGTTTGGGGTTTAGGGTTTAGGGTTTAAGGTTAGTTTTAGGGTTTAGGATTTAGACTTAGAATTTTTTTATTTTTTTTATTTTTTTAATTAAGTAAACTAATAAGTTTAGGTATATTTAATTTATTTAGTTTATTTTATTTTTTATTCTTTGTTGGTTTATTTTTATTTTTATTTAGTTTATTTTATTTATTTTAGGTTTGTTTATTTTAGTTTAGGTGTTTTATTTTAGTTTATTTTTTATGTTTAGGTTAAGGTTTAAGGTTATTTTTTAATTTAGTTTTATTTTTATTTTATGTTTTAGGTATATGTTTTATTTTTTATTTTTAGGTTTATGTTTAGGTTTTTATTTTATTTTTTAGGCTTAGGTTTTAGGTTTTTATTTTAGGTTTTATTTTTAGTTTAAGTTTAGGTTTATTTTATTTTATTTTATTTTATTTAGTTTAGGTTTAGGTTTAGGTTAAGGTTTTATTTATTTTTTAGTTGATTTAAGTTTTTTTAGTTTAGGGTTTCAATTTTATTTTTTATTTTCTTTTAGGTTTTATTTTTTGATTTATTTTTTAAGTTTAGGCTTTTATTTAGTTTTTCTTTTATTTTATTTTATTGTAGGCTTAGTTTTTATTTTACTTAGGTTTTTTATTTTATAGTTTAATTTTGGTTTTTATTTATTTTATTTTCTTTTAGTTTTTATTTTTTATTTTTTTAGTTAGGTTAAGGTTTAGGTTTAGGTTTAGGTTTTATTTAGTTTAGGTTTAGGTTTGTAGCTTTTTAGGGTTTAAGGTTTAAGGTTGAGGGTTAGTTTAGGGCTTAGGGTTTAGGGTTTAGGGTTTGGGTTTAGGGTTTGGGGTTTAGGGTTTAGGTTTTATGGTTTTAGGGTTTAGGGTTTAGGTTTTAAGGTTTAGGTTTTAGGGTTTACGGTTATAATGTTTAGGGTTTAGGTTTAGCAATTAGGGTTTAATGTTTAAGGTTTTTTGGGTTTAGGGTTTAGGGCTAAGGGTTTAGGTTTTAGGTTTAGGGTTTAAGGTTTTTAGTTTTTTTTTAACAGAGAAGAAATTCAGATTTAACATTTCTGCTTTTTTATTTCATCAACCAAGTAACGCACCAAGTTTTCTAAGACACAAGTGACGACATAGATAAAAATTCAGAATGCATATCCACCAGCACCTCCATATCCCCCACCAATACTCCTCCTACCTCCATAACCACCACACTTCTCTGACCACCACCTCCATATTCACCTCGGATCTCCCACCACCACTATATAATCACCTCTCTATTGCCTCCTCCTTGATCTAGGCCTAGTTGATGTTGATGTTCCTATCGTCAAGGTTCTGCCCATTTTGAGGGTTTAGGTTTATGTTTAGGTTTATTAGGTTTTAAGGGTTAATTTATTTTTTAATCTTTTTAGTTACTTTAGGTTTAGGTTTAGGGTTTGGTGTTTAGGGTTTAGGGTTTAGGGTTTAGGGTTTAGGGTTTAGGGTTTAGTGTTTAGGGTTTAGGGTTTAGGGTTAGGGTTTAAGGTTTAGGGTTTTAGTATTTATGCTGTTAGGGTTTAGGGTTAAGGGTTTAGGGTTGTAGGGTTTAGGGTTGTAGGGTTGTAGGGTTGTAGGGTTTAGGATTTAGGGTTTAGGGGGTATTTTTTAAATAAAAAAATAAAGTAAACTGGAAGGTTTAGGTTTATTTAGTTTATGTAGTTTATTTTGTTTATTTTATATTTTTCTTTAGGTTTATTTTTTATTTTTATTTAGTTTTGTTTATTTATTTTATGTTTATTTATTTTAGTTTAAGTTTTTTATTTTAGTTTATTTTTTAGGGTTTGGTTTAGGTTTATGTTTATTTTTAGTCTAGTTTTATTTTATTTTATTTTTAGGTTCAAGTTTTATTTTTTATTTTTTGGTTTAGTTTTAGACTTTTATTTTATTTTTTAGGTTTTGGTTTTAGGTTTATATTTTTGGTTTATTTTAGGTTTTATTTTTAGTTTAATTTTAGGTATGTTTTTAGTTTATCTTATTTTATTTTATTTAGGATTTAGGTTTAGTTCATTTTAGTTTTAGGTTTAGGTTTTATTTATTTTAGTTTATTTTATTTTAGGTTTAGGTTTATTTTATTTTGTTTATTTTAAGTTTAGGTTTCTTTTTTTTAGTTTATGGTTCAGTTTTTATTTTTTTTATTTATTTTTATGTTTCATTTTTTATTTAGTTTTTATTTTATTTTATTTTAGGTTTATTTTTTTTTGTTTTACCTTTACTTTTAATTTTATTTAGGTTTTTTATTTTTAAGTTTATATTTTTTAGTTTAATTTAGGTTATTATTTATTTTATTTTAATTTATATTTTATTTTTTATGTTATTTTATTTTTAGGTTTAGGTTTAGGTTTTAGTTTATGTTTTTATTTTATTTCCTTTTTTATTTTATTTAGGTTTAGGTTTTTTATTTATTTTGTTTTTAGGTTTTATTTAGTTTAGGTTTAGGTTTAGAGTTGAGGGTTTTGAGTTTAATATTAGTTTTAGGGTTTAGTGTTTATGGTTAGGGTTTTTTTTATATTTTTATATTTTTTTATTTTTTTAAAATTAAGTAAAGTGATAGGTTTGGTTTATTTAGTTTATTTTTTATTTATTTTATTTTATTTTATTCTTTATTTTTATTAAAGTTTATTTTTATTTTAACTTTTATTTAGGTTTTTATTTAGTTTTTATTTTATTATAATTTAGTTTATTTTATTTTTTTATTTTGGTTTAGTTTTATTTTATTTAGGTTTTTTATTTTTTTTAGTTTAGTTTAGGTTTTTTATTTATTTTATTTTATTTTATTTTATTTTTATATTATATTTCCTTTTGTTTAGGTTTTAATTAATGTTTTATTTTATTTTATTTATTTATTTTATTTTGGTTTATGTTTTTTTATTTATATTATTTTTAGGTTTTATTTAGTTTAGGTTTACGTTGTAAGCTTTGTAGGGTTTAGGGTTAGTTTAGGGTTTTGGGTTTTGGGTTTAGGGTTTGGGGTTTAGGTTTTAGGGTTTAAGGTTTAGGCTTTAGGGTTTAGTGTTTAGGGTTTAAGTTTTAGGTTCAATGGCTCATCAAAAACCAACTAAAAAAACCAAGCCAAGAAAATTATAATCTGAGATAAGGTAATCTAGGGTTATCCAGATTTACCAAACCCCTTAATAGTTTAGGAAAATTTTGATTGTCTAATAAAGTAAAATCAATTAAGTTGGCTCCTAAAGTAGCCAAGAAATCAGTACAAGCATTACCTTCACAAAGGATATGATAAATTTTATAACAAACTTGAGAAAGAAGATTTTTAGTATGATTGAGAAGATAAAATAAATCAACATTTCCTATTCTATTAGAGTTTAGCACATCAAGAAGCAAGAGCTCATCAACTTCAATCCAGATGTTGAGGAAACCTTTATTCAAACAAATTTCAATATCTTTATTGTGACATAAGCTCATAGATAATAGAGTAGGCTTTGAGAGGATACACAAAAGCACAAATGATAGTACCTTTAGAATCCCTAAGAATACCTATACCATATTTATTGGAAGGATAACAGATTCACTTTAATCAAATTTTCTTTTGATTTGATCCAATGGATAATCCAAGCACTTTTGTAAGAGTGAACATCAGGCAGAATGACACCCAATTTTTTAGCCACAAATTTACATCCTCTAAAATTAATGTTACTAATAAGATAGGCATTAAATAGAGCATGAATTTTTTCTTTGGTTCTAGCCAGGATCCTTTTATGGCTCATAGGAATACCATGATATTTAGCATCATTTTTGTCCATCCAGATGAACAGATAAAGGTAATTACAACTAGAACTTTAATATGACCTTTCACAATTTTTTGGAAGCATACTTCAAGAAGTTGATATATGGATAGAGAGCCTTGAACATAGTTGGTAGTAAATAAATCATCATACCATAACCATAATTTAGAAGCGAGAGCACCATTGGCAAAACCATGATTAACATTTTCAATATGAAAGCAACAATAGCACTTTGAAGGAAAATAAAACCTGTTACTCTAGAGCAAAGAGTACACAGGAATAAAGTTATTCAAAATCCTCCAAGTTAAAACTGAATAAGAAATGTGAATGCTATTATTCCAAAGTTTAATGAAAGCATTAGAGGAGTTTTTCTTATCTCTAATAAAAGTCCAAACCTCTTTACAAACAAAATCACCAGTGTAAGAAAGCTTAAAGAAAATTGGTTAGGTTTGTTAGAGAAAATAGGGATATTTGTAAAGTTATCTAAAAGAGAAATAGGAATATAATTCTCAAGTTTGTTCTCATTCCAAGTGTTATTATGCCAGAAAGAGTTAACTTTGATAGCTGCAGTAGAGTGGGTAACTAAAAAGGAGTCAATAGAGCCATTGACAATCTAATTATCTTGCTAAAAGAAAGAAGAACCTGAACGAATACCCCAAGATAATAAGAATTTAACAACCTATTTAATGGAGCAAAACCTTTTCCAAACCAGAGAGTCACAAACTTTATAAACACAGATAAGAGGGTGTTTACCTTGGAAATATTTTTTCCATGATAAAATTAGCCCAAAAGCTATCATTGTTTCTAAAATTCCACCAAAGCTTATGAGAGAAGGTAGTAATAGCTTCACAAATTAGTTTGCAACTGAGACCACCGTCACCCAAGGGACCACAACAGTTATGCTAGGAAGTCCAATGCATTCTTTTAGTAGAATTATTGGATCACCAAAATAAATTATTAAGCAAGCAATCAATTCTGATAAGAGTAGCATTAGTGGGGATAGTAGTTTGAATCAATTAATAAGGCATTGAATTGAGAGTGCTTTAAGAATAGTGAGCCTGTCACCAAAGGAAAGTAAATGAAGTTCCCAAATAGAAAATTTATTTAAATTTTTTTGAATTAACTCATCCAAAAGATGGGATCATTTTGGATCTTTAAAAAGAAGAGCGCTCAAGTACTTAAGAGGAAGGTGTTGATGTTTAAAGTTAGTGATATGCAGGATTTGATTTATTTTATTATTGGAGATGCTTGAAGAAGTAATAAAACAAATTTTTTTATCATTGATAGATAGACTACTTTCTCTACCAAATTTATTTACAAAAATCTTGAGATTCTTGATATGATGAATAGAAGCATTGCAAAAAATAATGAAATCATCTACAAAGCTAAAATGAATGAAGACCACCAAGAGTTCTATAATATATACTAGGATTGTTTAAGAATAGATCATTGATGCTCTTAGATAAGTACTCAACAATAATAATAAATAAGGAAGGAGATAAAGGATCCCCTAGTCTTAGGCCATGGAAAGAAGGAAAGAAGCCCAAGGCTTCCCCATTAAGCAAAATAGAAAACCAAACATTATTAATACAATTTTTAATAAGAAAGATAAATTTATCAGAAAACCAAAAAAAAGTTACAATATTGATAAGGAAATCCTAGAAGATATTGTCAAAAGCTTTGGTAATATCTAATTTGAACATAATGTTGCAACCTCTAGTCTTAGCATCTAAATCATGAATTAATTGGTGAGCAAGCAGAATATTATCAGAAATAGATCTACCTCTAACAAAACTAATTTGGTTTAGAGAGATAATCCTTTGAAGTAAAGGACTGAGCCTGTTATTTAGAATTTTGAAAATCAACTTATTGAAGAAGGTGCAATGAATAATAGGTCTAAAATCACTCTAATAGTCTGGATCATCTTTCTTAGGTATGAGAACAATAGAAGTGCTACAAAAATATCTAGGAAAGGGATTACCATTAAAAATATCAATCATAGCCTCAACCAAATTATTTTTAGTAATATACCAGCATTTTTGAAAAAATTGGGTAGTGAAACCCTCTGGACTAGCAATAGAATTGATGTTAATGCTATTAAGAACTTTAAAATTTTCCTCTTCATTAGGTACAATAGTAAGCAAATCATTATCATTATTGGTTATAATAGAAGGAATTAAGTGTGATTTAGAAATAACTTCATAAGAGCAACTCTTATTAAGCATATTTTTAAAGTAATTAATGGTTAAATTCTTAATATTATTATTCTTCATAATCCATTCCCCATTGTAATCTTTAATTTTTTGAATATTATTTAAAGCTCACTTTTTATTAACTAAAGCTTGGAAATATCTAGTATTTCTGTCACCACCCATAATATGTTTGCTAGTAGCTTTTTAACACTAAAGTGTCTTTCATATTTTGAAAATAAACAAGTTTACCTTTCACCTCAGTCAAGTCCTTAATCTTAGTAGGATCAGACATGAGACTTCAAGATCACAAACCATTTCTTTGATATTAGCAAAAACGTTTTTAAAATAATGTTGTTCCACAAACCCAAATTTTATTTAAGTATTTTAAGCTTAAACCAAAATCTATTCATCCCCATAATCAAATTGTCAGGATGTAAGGGTGCTTTCCAATTGTTAGCCACAACATTAAATAAATCAATTTGCTGAACCCACATGTTAAAATCAAAATGAGAGAAATTTTTTAATCTATTAGAGTTATCTTTAATAAAACCAAAGAGGATCATGATCGATAAGGTTCTATTTAAATTATCGATAGAAGTAATAGGCCATTATGTAATCCAATGAGTATTAAAAAGAATTCGGTCTAACCTTTGCCAAAGTCTAGAGTTTTGCCAAGTAAAATTTGAACCCTTAAAGCCAATATCAATCAAATTGCAATCAAGGATCATATTGCAAAATTCTTCCATGGAATGAATATTAGGAGAGAAAATGCTGCTTCATTTAGAAGAGAATAAAATAGTGTTGAAATCCCCACCAACAAACCAAGGCTTATTGACAAAGGTAGCAAAATTCCTCAAATTTTCCCAAAGAAGATTTCTACTAGATCTATTTCAAGATGCCTAGATAGAAGAGCCCAAAACACAATAGTCACCCTAAGATATTTGAGTAGTGACAACTTGTTGAAAATCATTAAGAATAGAAACCTCCACAAAGTTATTCCAAAAAAACAAAATTTTACTACTAACATTAGAGAAACATTTATTGAAATCTATCATTCTGACAACATGGTTAATTTTGTTTGCATGAATAAGAGGCTACAAAATAATAAGTAAAGAAATATTATGAATACTATAAAGGTTTCTAATATGGTTACAAATAGACAAGGTATCGATCCCTCTATCATTCCAAACAAGAAAATTAAACATAACAAAATAAAAAAAGGGGTTAAGAAAAAGTTAATTAATAGAGGAGAGGGAGGTCATAGTAGATGTAGTGGTTTTAGATAATTTGGGAGTGATTTAACATTTTTTTTCTTTTTAGCATGATAAGTTTGAAAACCATTTCCTTTTCCCATATAATCATCATTCGTGAAGGATTTAGCAGCATTAGTCATGATTTAATAAGTCTTCATAGAAGTGAGTTCTCCTTCTTCCAAGTTATTAGAATTTATTATAGGAAAATGAGCATGGGTATAGCAAGCGAGGGATCTGAAATAGATTTATTATGAAGGCAAGTGTGAACATCCAACCCTTCTTCTTCAATACCCAAATTATTTGATAAAACCAAATCTTTTTTGAGAATTTAAATCATCCTAAAGTAAAGTCAAGTTTTCAAACTAATATCATGAGAAACCAAAGCCATATTCTTCCTTGAATTTGAATGATGCATAACATTGATATCCTCATTAATATTTTTAATTAAAGCATCATTTTCATTAATCAAAACTGATAAGGATGCGAGGATCAACTTAGAGGAAAAAGAATCATCTCCAAAAGTTTAGATAAATTATTATTTTCCACATTAGAAACCTTCAATTGCATAGAATAAATAAGAGGTAAAATAGCCTTATTAGAAACATTCAATGAATCCTTTTTTTTCTAAATTAACTTTTTGATATTTAACAGTGGTCAGCCTAGGGTTAGGAGCAATAGTTTCCTTAACAGGAATTTTCTTTTTTAGGTGAGGATGCAGAATGAAACATTCAGAATTATCATGCTCGTGGATTTTACAATGTAAACCAAAGATAGGAAAATTTTTTAAATCAACTTTCTGCATATAACCGTAATTTTAAGATCCAAACTAGATTTCTTTGGGGTGCTTCTTGGTAATGCCCAATTCAATAAGGATTCTAGCAGGAGAAGGTCATGATTTTGTAGCTATTTCCTGATCAATTTGCAATGGCCAACCACATAAAGCATCCACAATAAAAAAGAATTCATGATTAATGAAATGTATTTGCATATTGGGGAGAGAAATCCAAACTAGAATGATTGGGGATTCCTCCCTAATATCAAATAGTGGAGTCCATTTCAGCAACCTCATTTGAAAATTGAAAACAAAATAAGAATGATGAGCAAAAACACATGAGTAATCCAAATCATTTGTTAACTGAATCAAAATGTGGTGAGGATCAATTAAACCAATCATAAAAGTACCCAAAAGTTTTAGACTATGAAAGAAACAGTGAATATTTTCCAGATTCAGCCTATGAAGAGTAAACTTTCCAATCGAAGTGAATTCAAATGGCTTAGCAAGCTTTTCCACAATCAGATCAGAGCACATAACCAAGCATGCCTTGAAAAGAAGTCAAACTAAGTTTTAGGGACTCACATTAAAAGCTATCCTTACCAGTAAAGATGTCTTTGAATGATTTTGAAGAAGCTAAAGCCAAGGTAGTTGATACCCTAGTAGGATCCATTGGATCCGTTAGTGTCCCCCACAGAATCATCAATAATGATGCCAAGCCATGATGTGACTCCAAGTAAAACACGAAAGCGGCCAACGGCCGCCGATTCCAGAAGGAATCCAATGGGAATCATGCTAAACAGCCGTCAAGCAGTGACCAAAAAGCTAAAAATGAGAGGGGAAAAGGGGAATCGCCAAAGCATGAGGTCGAGGGCTCGACCAATGGGTGGATTTGGTGATGTGCACAAAGGGTAGGGACGTAGTCAATGCGAACTAATGACTCACTCTTACTAGAAATTTTGGTTTAGATTTAGCTTTATCAGGTTTTAGGGTTTATGTTTATTTTTTAATTTAGTTAGTTACTTTACATTTAGATTTAGGGTTTAGGGTTTAGGGTTTAGGGTTTAGGGTTTAGGTGTAGGGATTAAGGTTTAGGGTTTATGCATTTAGGGTTTAGAGTTGAGGGACTTTTAGGGTTTAGGGTTTAGTGTTTATGGTTAGTTTATATGACCAAGGTTTAGGGTTTAGGATTTAAGGTTTAAGGTTTTTTTAAATTAAGAAAATCGGTAGGATTAGTTTTATTTAGTTTATTTTTTATTTATTTCCTTTTTTATTATTATTTAGATTTATATTTTATTTTTATTTAGTTTTGTTTATTTTATTTTAGGTTTATATTTAAGTTTAGGTTTTTTATTTTTATTTATTTTTAGGTTTAGTTTTAGTTAATTTAGGTTTAGGTTTATTAGTTTGGGGGTTTAGGGTTTTAGGTTTACAGGTTTAGGTGGTTTTTAGGGTTTAGGGTGGGTTAGGTTTAGTTTAGGTTTTAGAAGAGCTTGTGGTTTAGTTTGGGTTTTAGAGTTTAGCTCAGTTTAGTGTAGTTTTGGGTTTTGGATTTTGGGTTTTGGTTTTAGAGTTTTAGGATTTAGGGTTTAGGGTTTTAGGTTTATGGTTTAGGGTTTGGGTTTGAGTTTAGGGTTTATGGCACTGCCAAGATTTTTTTAAAATTTTCTTTTGGGTTTAGGGTTTAGGTTTAGTTTAGGTTCAAGTTTTAGTGTTATTTTTAAATTAACTAACCTTTATGTTTGTTTTTTGTTTATTTATTTTATTTTTGTTTATTTTAATTTATTTAATTTCTTTTTTATTTAGGTTTATTTTTTATTTTTTATTAAATTTATTTTAGGTTTATTTCTTTTAATTTAAGTATTTTATTTTTTAGGTTTAGGTTTAGGTTTATGTTTATTTCTTAGTTTAGTTTTATTATTATTTTAGTTTTTAGGTTTATGTTTTATTTTTATTTTTTAGGTTTAGGTTTAGATTTTTATTCTATTTTTTTAGGTTTAGATTTTAGGTTATTATTTTCGGCTTATTATTAGGTTTTATTTTTTAGTTTAGGTTTAAGTTTATTTTTAGTTTACTTTATTTTATTTATTTTAGGGTTTAGGTTTAGGTTTAGGTTTATTTATTTTAGTTTGAATTTTCGTTTAGGTTCAGGTTTATTTTATTTTGTTTATTTTTTTATTTAGGCTATATGTTTTATTTATTTTTAGGTTTTTTTGTTTAGATTTTTATTTAGTTTTTATTTTATTTTATTTCAGGTTTATTTTATTTTAATTTTTCATTTAATTTTATTTTATTTTGGTTTCTTATTTTAGGTTTATTTTATTTTTTTTAGTTTAGTTTCAATTTTATTTATTTTATTTTAGTTTAGTTTTTATTTTTTTTTATTTTATTTTATTTTTTAGGTTTAGGTTTTTTTATTTTTTTATTTTTATTTTAGGTTTAGGTTTTTATTTATTTTATTTTAAGTTTATTTAGTTTAGGTTTAGGTTTATGGTTTAAGGTTTATGGTTTAGGGGTTTGGGGTTTAGGGTTTAGGGTTTAGGGTTCGTGGTTTAGGGTTGTAGGTTTTAGGGTTTAGGGTTTAGGGTTTAGGGTTAGGGTTTTTTTATTTTTATTTTTATTTTTAAAGTTCAGGGTGTCGGGTTTAAGTTTTAGGTTTAGGGTTTAGGTTTTAGTTTAGGGTTTTTAGTTTTTGGTTTTTTTGTTAACAGAGATCAAATTCATATTCAACATTTCTTCTCTTCGATTTCAACAACAAAATAACACACCAGGTTTTCTACAACAAAAGTGATGACATAGATCAATAATGAGCATGCATAAAATAAATCAAAAACCCTAAATAATTAGAATCGTCTCTACTATAAAGACACACTTCTATAAGCAGCTAATCGGATCGGCTGTTCTTCAGTTTCTTTAGTTTCCATTAGAACCACCCGCCCTCTCGAGTACCTAGATGCACCATCATATCCCCGATCTCTCCCTCGGCTACCACCATGGTTGTAACCTCTCACTCCTCCCACCTCTATAACCACCATTGCACTGACCACCACCTCCATATCGACCAAAACCTCCATATCCCCCACCACCACTGGGATAACCGCCGCCTCCACCTTCGCCTCTACCACCAGATCTAGATTGACCCTTGTTGACCATGATGTTCTTGCCAACAAGGTTCTACCCATTCTTAAGATTTAGGGTTAGGTTTAGGTTTATTAGGTTTTAATGTTTAGGTTTATTTTTTAATTAATTTAGTTACTTTAGGTATAGGTTTAGGGTTTGGGATTTAGAGTTTATGGTTTAGGGTTTAGGGTTTAGGGTTTAGGATTTAGGGTTTTAGTGTTTATGATTATAAGGTTTAGGGTTTAGGGTTAGAATTTAAGATTTAGGGTTTAGGGTTTAGGTTTTATGGATTTTTAGGGTTTTGGGTTTAGCATTGTATGTATGTTGTAGTTTAGGGTGTAGGGTTTAGGTTTAGGGGGTTTAATGAGTTTAAGGTTTAGGTTTAGGATTTAGGATTTAGGGTTTTTTTAAAATTAACCAAACCAAAGATAGTTTATTTAGTTTATTTTAGGGTTTAGGGTTTTAGGTATGAGATAGGGTAGGGTATAAGCACATTTAGGGTTTAGATTTTAGGGTTTATGGCTTGGTAGGGTTTAG
Source organism: Cymbidium sinense (assembly GCA_021442155.1). Lineage (NCBI taxonomy): Eukaryota > Viridiplantae > Streptophyta > Magnoliopsida > Asparagales > Orchidaceae > Cymbidium > Cymbidium sinense. The sequence goes on along the minus strand of JAKCPB010000221.1, from coordinate 150,314 downwards.
GTTTAGGTTTAGGGTTTAGGTTTAGTGTGTAGTGGTTTAGTTTAGGGTTTAGGTTGGGTTTTAGGGTTTAGGGTTACATATTTTTTTTATTTTTTTATTTTTATTTTTAGAGTTTAGGGTTTACGATTTAGGTTTTAGGTTTAGGGTTTAGGTTTTAGTTCAGTTTTAAAAGTTTTTATTTATTTATTTAATAAAGAATAAATTTAGATTCAACATTTATTTTTTTAAATTTCATCAACCTAGTAACACACCAAGTTTTCTAAGACATAAGTGATGACATAAATAAAAAATGAGCATACATAGAACAAATCAAAAACCCTAGATAATTAGAGCAATCACTATCTTAAAGACACAATCCATAAGTAGCAGATTGATTTGGTTGTTCTTCAATTTCTCCAGTACTCATTAGAACCACCACGACCTCTCGAGTAGCAGGATCCACCATCATATCCCCGATCTCTCCCTCCATCACCACCACTCCTGTAACCTTCGTCGTTCCTCCCACCTCCATAACCACCAATGCTTTGACCAACACCTCCATATTCACCAGCACCACTAGATCCCCCACCACCACTATGATAACCACCGTCTCTGCCTTCACCTCCATCACCAGATCTAGACTGAACTTATTTGATGGTGATGTTCCTACCATCAAGGTTCTACCCATTCTTGTGGTTTAGATTTAGGTTTAGGTTTATTAGGTTTTACAATTTAGGTTTATTTTTTAATTTATTTAGTTTCTTTAGGTTTAAAATTAGGCTTTGGGGTTTAGGGTTTAGGATTTAGGGTTTAAGGTTTAGGGTTTAGGGTTTTAAGGTTTATTCTTTTAACATTTAAGATTTAGGGTTCAGGGTTACGGTTTAAGGATTAGGGTGTATATTTTAGGGTTTAGGGTTAAGGGTTCTAGGTTGCAGATTTAGGGTTTAGGGTTTAGGGTTTAGGATTTACGATTTAGGATTTAGTGTTTATGGTTTTTTCTAAAAAAATTAAGTAAAAAATAGGTTTAGGTTTATTTTGTTTATTTTGTTTATTTTTTATTTATTTTATTTTTTATTTTTATTTAGGTTTATTTTTTATTTTTATTTAATTTAGTTTAATTATTCTAGGTTTATTTATTTTAGTTTATTTTTTAGGTTTAGTTTTAGGTTTAGGTTTATTTTTTAGTTTAGTTTTATTTTTATTTTATTTTTTAGGTTTAAGTTTAGGTTTTTTTTAGGATTAGGTTTTTGATTTATATTTTAGGTTTATTTTTAGGTTTTATTTTTTAGTTTAGGTTTATGTTTATTTTTACTTTATTTTATTTTATTTAGTTTAGGGTTTAGGTTTAGTTTATTTTAGATTTAGGTTTTATTTATTTTAGTTTAATTTTATTTTAGTTTAGCTTTAGGTTTATTTTATTTTGTTTATTTTAGTTTTAATTATTTTTCTTAGTTTAGGGTTTAGTTTTAATTTTTTATTTCTTTTTAGGTTTTGTTTTAGTTTAGGTTTATATTATATTTCATTTTTTATTTAATTTAGGTTTAAGTTTTTCTATTTATTTTATTTGTATGTTTTATTTAGTTTAGATTTAGGTTTTTAGCTTTTTAGGGATTAAAGTTTAGGGTTTCAGGTTTATGGTTTAGGATTTAGGGTTAGTTTTAGGGTTTATAATTTTTTTTATTTTTTTTAGTTTTTTATTTTTTTAATTAAGTAAACTGGTAGTTATAGGTTTATTTAGTTTATTTTTTATTACTTTAGTTTATTTTATTTTTTATTTTTATGTAAGTTTATTATTATTTTTATTTAGTTTAGTTTATTTATTTTTGGTTTATTTATTTTAGTTTAAGTTTTTCTATTTTTGTTTATTTTTTAGCTTTAGGCTTAGGTTTAGATTTATTTTTAGTTTAGTTTAATTTTTGTTTTATTTTTTTAATTTAGGTTTTATTTTTTATTTTTGTGTTTAGGTTTAAGTTTTTATTTTATTTTTTTAGGTTAAGGTTTTAGATTTTTTTAGGTTTATTTTTAAGTTTTATTTTTTAGTTTAGGATTAGGTTTATTTTTAGTCTATTTTATTTTAGTTTAGGTTTAAGTTTAAGTATTTTGGTGTGTGGTTTGGTTTATTTATTTATTTTTAGTTTAAGTTTAGGTTAATTTTAATTTTTTTTTAGGTTTAGGGTTTTTTTTAGTTTAGGGTTTAGGTTTTACTTTTTATTGATTTTTAGGTTTTATTTTTTATGTTTAACTTATTATTTTTTATTTTTAATTTATTTTTTTTAGGTTGAGGTTTAGGTTTTAGTTTATGTTTTTATTTTATTTTATTTTAGGTATTCTTTTAGGTTTTATTTAATTTAAATTTAGGTGTTTAGCTTTTAGGATTTATGGTTTAGGATAACTACAGGGTTTAAGGTTTAGGATTTAGGGTTTGGGGTTTATGGTTTAGGGTATAGGTTATATGGTTTTGGGTTTAGGTTATATGGTTTAGGGTATAGGTTATATGGTTTTGGGTTTAGAGTTTAGGGTTTAGAGTTTTAGTGTTTAGGGTTTAAGGTATTTATGGTTTTGGATTTAGGTTTTAGAGTTTAGGTTTTTGGTTTAGGGCTCAAGTTTTAGGATTTAAGGCATAAGGATTTTTTTTTAAAATTAAGTAAACTGGTTGGTTTAGGTTTATTTAGTAAATTTAGTTTATTTTTTATTTATTTTAGTTTACTTCATTTTGTATTTTTACTTAGGTTTATTTTTTATTTTTATTTAGTTTAGTTTATTTATTTTAGGTTTATTTATTTTATTTTAGGTTTTTTATCTTAATTTATTTTTTAGTTGAGTTTTATTTTTATTTTATTATTTATGTTTAGGTTTTATTTTTATTTTTAGGTTTAGGTTTAGGTTTTTATTTTATTTTTTTAGGTTCAGGTTTTAGGATTTTATTTTAGGTTTATTTTTAGGTTTTATTTTTTAGTTTAGGTTTAAGTTTATTTCTAATTTATTCTATTTTATTTAGTTTAAGTTTAGGTTTAGCTTTAGTTTATTTTAAGTTTAGTTTTAGGTTTTATATATTTTAGTTTAGTTTATTTTAGTTTAGGTTGAAGTTTATTTTATTTTGTTTATTTTATTTTTATTTTAGGTTTAATTTTTTTTAGTGTTGGCTTTTTTAAGTTTAGGGTTCAGGTTTTATTTATTTATTTTTTTGGCTTATTTTTTAGGTTTAGGGTTTTATTAAATTTTTATTTTATTTTATTTTTGGTTTATTTTATTTTTATTTTTCATATAGTTTTTATTTTATTTATGTTTTTTATTCTTAGGTTTATTTAATTTTTAGTTTAGTTGAGGTTTTTATTTATTTTATTTTAGTTTATTTTTATTTTTTATTATATTTTATCTTTAGATTTAGGTTTAGGTTTAGGTTTTAGTTTAGGTTTTTTTAAATTTATTTTATTTTATTTATGTTTAGGTTTTTGTGTTTATTTTATTTTAAGGTTTTATTTAGTTTATGTTTATGTTTTTTTTAGGGTCTGGAGGGTTTAGGCTTTAGGCTTTGGTTTAGGGTTTTTTTTGTGGGTTTAGGGTTTAGAATTTAGTGCCTTTAAGATCATTAGGGTTTAGGTTTTATGGTTAGCTTTAGGCTTTTAGTTTAGGCTTAGAGCCTGGGGTATTATTTAGGGTTTAGGGTAGGATTTGGTTTAAGTTAGGGTTTGTGGAGTTTAGAGTTTGGGTAGGTTTTTGGTGGTTAGGGGTTTAGTATTAGGCTATTTATGGTTTAGGGTTTAGGTTTAGGGTTTGGGGTTTAGGGTAGGGTTTAGGATAGGATTTAAGATTGGGGTTAAAGGTCATTAGTTTAGGATTATTTACAATTTAGGGTGGTTTAGTGGGTATGGTTTAGTCAGGGTTTTTAGGTTTATTTTTTTTTAAAAATAATTAAGCCAACCAATAGGTTTAGGTTTATTTTTTATTTTTATTTATTTTAGTTTATGCTTTTAATTTTAGTTTATTTTTTAGGTTTATGTTTAGGTCTAGGTTTATTTTTTAGTTTAGTTTTATTTTTATTCCATGTATAGGTTTATGTTTTATTTTTTATTTTTAGGTTTAAGTTTTAGGCTTTTATTTGTGGTATATTCGTAGGATTTATTTCTTAGTTTAGGTTTATGTTTATTTTTAGTTCATTTTATTTTATTTAGTTTAGTGTTTAAGTTTACTTTATTTTAGTTTTAGGTTTAGGTTTTATTTCTTTTAGTTTAGTTTAATTTAGCTTAGGTTCAGGTTTATTTTATTTTAGTTATTTTAATTTTATTTTAGGTTTATTTTTTTTTTCGTTTAGTGTTTAGGTTTTATTTTTTATTTCTTTTGAGGTTTTATTTTTAGGTTTACTATTTCAGTTTAAGTTTTTATTTAGTTTTTATTTTATTTTATTTTAGGTCAATTTATTTTTATTTTAAGTTTAGTTTTATTTTATTTTTATTTTTATTCATAGGTTTATTTTATTTTATTTTAGTTTAGTTTAGGTTTTTATTTATTTTATTTTAGTTTATTTTTATTTATTTATTTATTTTGGTTTAGGTTTAAGGTAGGTTTAGGTTAATGTTTTAGTTTATATTTTTATTTTATTCTATTTTATTATTTTATTTTGGTTTAGGTTTTATTTATTTATTTTCTTTTTAGGTTTTATTTAGTTTAGGTTTAGGTTTTTAGCTTTTTAGGGTTTATGGTTTAAGGTTTAGGGTTTAAGGTTAGTTAAAAGTTTAGTGCATAGGGTTTAGGGTTTGGGGTTTGGGTTTTGTGTTTAGTGTTTAGGGTTTAAGGTTTTAGGGTTTGGATTTTAGGGTTTAGGGTTTAGGGCTTAAGGTTTTAGGTTTTGGAGTAAGGTTTTAGTTTTGGGTTTAGGTTTTGGGTTTTTTTTAATAGAGAACAAATTCAAATTCAACATTTTTTGTTGATTTCATCAACCGAGTAACACACCAAGTTTACCAAGACATAAGTGATGACATAGACAAAAATGAGCATGCATATCCACCAACACCTCTAGTTCCCCCACCACTGCTCCTCCCACATCCATAATGACCACTGCTCTGACCACCACCTCCATATCCACCAAGACCTTCAAATCCCTCATGACCACTACAATAACTGTCACGTCCGCCTTCACCTCCATCGCCAGATCTAGACAGTGCTTGTTCAACGGTGATGCTCATGCCATCAAGGTTCTGCCCACTCTTAGAGTTTAGGCTTAGGTTTATTAGGTTTTAGGGTTTATGTTTATTTTTTAAGTTATTTTGTTACTTTAGGTTTAATTTTAGGGTGTGGGGTTTAGAGTATATTATTTAGGGTTAGGATTTAGGGTTTAGGGTTTAGGGTTTAGGGGTTGGGATTTTTAGGGTGTAGGGTTTAGGGTTTAGGGTTTAGGCTTGTAGGTTTAGGGTTTAGGGTTTAGGGTTTAGGGCTTAGGATTTAGAGTTTAGTGTTCTTTTTTAAATTAAGTAAATCAGTAGGTTTTGGTTTATTTAGTATATTTAATTTACTATTTATTTATTTTAGTTTAATTTATTTTTATTAGGTTTATTTTTTATTTTTATTTAATTTAGCTTATTTATTTTAAGTTTATTTATTTTAGTTTAGATTTTTTTATTTTAGTTTATTTTTATGTTTAGTTTAGGTTTAGGTTTATTTTTTAGTTGAGTTTTATTTTTATTTTATTTTTAAATTTAGGTTTTATTTTTTATTTTTAGGTTTAGGTTTAGGTTTTCATTTTATTTTTTTAAGGTTAAGTTTTAGGCTATTATTTTAGGTTTATTTTTAGGTTTTATTATTTAGTTTAGGTTTAGGTTTATTCTTTATTTATTTTATTTTATTTAGTTTAGGTTTAAGTTTAGGTTAATTTTATTTTGTTTATTTTATTTTTATTTTAGGTTTTTATTTTTTTTGTTTAAGGTTTAGGTTTTATTTTTAGGTTCATTTTTTAGGTTTAGGTTTATACTCAATTTTTATTTTATTTTATTTTAGGTTTATTTATTTTTATTCTATTTTAGATTTATTTATTTTTATTTTAAGTTTAGTTTTTATTTTAGTTAGGTTTTTTATTCTTTGGTTTTTTTAATTTAGTTTAGGTTTTTATTTATTTTACTTTAATTTATTTTTATTTTTTCTTTTATATTATTTTTTGGTTTAGGTTTAGCTTTTAGTTTAGATTTTTATTTTATTTTATTTTTTTAGGTTTTTTTTATTTATTTTATTTTTAGGTTTTATTTAATTTAGGTTTAGGTTTTTAGGTTTTTAGGGTTTTGGGTTTAGGCTTTAGGGTTTTAGGGTTTAGGGTTTTAAATTTTAAGGTTTAGGGTTAGGGTTTAAAGTTTACGTTTTAGGGTTTAGTGTTTAGGCTCTGGGGTTTAGGGTTTTTAGGGTATAAGGTTTTTAGAGTTTAGGGTTTAGAGTTTAGGGTTTAAGGTTTAGGGTTTTTGCTTTAGGGTTTTATTTATGTTTAGGAGGTTTAGTGGTTTGGGTTTAAGGTTTGGGTAGGGTTTAGGTTAGTTTAGGGCATAGGGTTAGGTTTAGGTTTAGGGTTTATAGGGTTTATGGTTTAGGGTATGTAGGGTCAGGTTTAGGGTAGGGTTTAGGGTTTTATATAAAAATATGTAAAACCAAGAGTTAAGTTTTATTTAGTTTATTTAGTTTATTTTTTATTTATTTTAGTTTATTTTATTTTTAATTTTTATTTAGGTTCAATTTTTTTGTTTAGTTTATTTTATTTAGGTTTATTTATTTTAGTTTATTTTTTAGGTTTAGGTTTAAGTTTATGTTTATTTTTGTTTAGTTTTATTTTTATTTTATTTTTTTTGGTTTTGGCTTTATTTTTTATTTTGAGGTTTAGGTTAAGATTTTTATTTTATTTTTTAGGTATATTTTTAGGTTTTTATTTTACATTTTTTTATTAGTTTAGGTTTAGGTTTATTTTTAGTTTATTTTAATTTATTTAGTTTAGGTTTAGGTTTAGGTTTATGTTTTATTTATTTTTCTTAGTTTAATTTAGTTTAGGTTTAGGTTTATTTTATTTTGTTTATTTTAAGTTTAATTATTTATTTATTTATTTTTGGGTTTAGGCTTTATTTTTTATTTATCTTTATGTTTTCTTTTTAAGTTTACATTTTAGGTTTAGATTTTTATTTAGTTTTTATTTTATCTTATTTTAGGTTTATTTTATTTTTATTTTATGTTTGGGTTTTATTTTATTTAAGTTTTATATTTTTAGGTTAATTTTATTTTTTTGTTTAGTTTAGGTTTTTATTTATTTTATTTTAGTTTAGTTTTTATTTTTTATTTTTTATATTTTTAGGTTTAGGTTTAGGTATTTATTATATTTTATTTTTTTATTTTATTTCAAATTAGGTTATTTTATTTATTTTATTTTTTTAATTTTTATTTTATTTAGGTTTAGGTTGTTAGGTTTTTAGGGTTTAGGGTTTAGGGTTTAGGGTTTAGTGTTTTGGGTTTAGGTTTTTTTTTTTTTTTGGGGAAACTCCATGTAGGGGGTATTTTTTTGCCACAAAAAGAGGGATACAAGGTCCTTAAAGGGGATAAACTCCAAAACTACTGCTCAAAGAGCTATAATCAGCCTAAGGAGTAAATCCCCTATCTAAGTACAGCCAAAAGCAAAAGAAGACATAAAAGTAACCAAAAGATACAAATATATTAACATAATAAGCCAAAGGCAGATTAGGGCCAATGCTCTGCAGGACTTGAGAATGCATGACACTGTGGAGAAAACCTGCAATAAGATAAGAGAGAAGCACCTGCAAAAATGTGGACAAAAAGAAATTAGAGCAGTTAAGGTAATACAGACAAAATGATAGTTGAAAATAGCATAATCTGAGAATGATAGTAAGGAGTTGTGCTAGAGAAGGCTCAAGTTCCGTCACACCAAGTTGGGGCAGATGCAAATATGAGCATCTAAACTTCAGCTGAAGGGTTACATCACAAGAGCTACTACCAAACCCAAAGGGAGTGAAATCATCATAGCCATCATAGCCAACAAACCTATGAGAAGAAAGCAGCCAGTTGTTGAAAGTCTTATGGGCTTTATTACCTGCAAACCTAAACAAAACTATATGTAATATAGGGAGGAAATTTCCAAGGCCGTAAATATAAGTGGTCCCATGCAGAAAAGAATCATCAATATAGTCACCCGACATGAGGATACTTATACATATGAAAAGGCCGATAAAATCATCCACAAGAAAACAAAAGAGACAAAAATCGCTAAGCAAGTCGATGAGCCCATAAATAATATCATCCCAGACATACGATATATATATGAATCTTTCAGGGCAGTAGTACAGCCTAGGAGTAAGGTCTAGAAAATGAGCCCAATCATAATAATGAATGCAGATGTGAACAAACCCCTTATTAATATCCATATCAGTAGTAGGCACAAAACAATTGTAAAGGAAGGCAGCATAACCCAATACCAAAAATAGCATCAAATAAAGACAGCCAGAAATACAACTCCAGTAGCAGCAAGCTGGACAAAGAATCTGGTAATCCAGATCAATAAACAAGCAAGATAGCAAGGCAGCAACTGTCCATAGTACCACCCATTCAGAATAGACATTGCATTCCAAGGAGATAGCGACAAGCCTAAGAACCTGTGGAAAAGAAACAACAAAAGAAATGTAGATAAAAAATCGAAAGAAATGCAGCCCAGACATAAACAGCAAGGGCACTCAGAAAGCCAACCCCGATAACAAAGTAGTTAGTGCAACATTGGAACCCACCAGAGGATAAATCCAAAAGTGGATTCAAATGAGGGTCAACATTGGAATCTAGAAAAAAATAAGATAATAGATAACCAATACAAAAAATAGCCAAGACAACAGCAGCCAAGATAGCAAGGGACAGCAAGATGGTCATATAACCACTCAATCAGTGTAGACACTGCAATAGATAGTAACCAAGTAGATAGAGCATAAAACATGGATCAAATGCAGGCAACAATGACCAAAACAATGGCAAATTTGATGTATAGAGCCTTGCGAGCAAAAAACAAACCAAAACCCTAAAACAAAGAATTAGAGTATTAATCTAGTTCAAATTGTAATTATGATAGTAATTACCAACAAGCTGGCTAAAAGTCCACCCATTCAGAGTAAATAGAGCATATATAAAGATCCAAATAATTAGATGTATAATCACAGGGATCTGCATAATTTTAATAGCACCAAATGGGAAAAAATAGCAGCAGGAGAAATCAACAGTTGCCCAGTTGATAACAGCAAAGACATTCAGAGAACTGAAAGGCAAGAAACAAATAATAACCACAAAGACAACCTGCTGGACAAAGGACCCTAAAATCCAAAGATAATGACAGTAATAACCAGGAGGTTGGCCAAAAACCCAATTATGCATATAAGATAAACCATTGAATAAGTTCAAGCAGAACAGAAGAGTGATCTTCAAGATTTTCTTATTCCCATCATAGCATATAGAGAGAAACCAACAGCAAGAAAGACCAACAGCAGTCCAGATGTAAGCAGCAAAGACAGAAAGAAAAACAAAGAAAACTTGCAGGGAAAGATACTCAAAATTCCAAAAACCAATAGTGGAGACATTATTACAGTTTTTACACCCATTAAGAAAAGCAATCTTTAAGAACAAAGGTATAAAATAGAGAATGAGTGAGTTCAAGTAATTCCCACCAAAGTAAACAGTAGTACCCAGAACCTCAACAAAAGAAGAATGAAAATCCATTAAGTAACTCCAAACCTGCTGAGCATGGGAGACAAGTCCAGAAACAGCAAGATTGACAGTAGCCTCAAGGGTCCATTTTAGCCAACAACTAAGAAAGGATATACCAACAAGTTGACCAAAGGAAAAAGAGCAGCAGCATGTGTGATCAAAAATAGCCCAGCTGATAGTAACACAAATAGTTGAAAAATCGAGAATCAAAGAACATCCATAAGTCACAAAGACAACAATCTGGAAATAGGTCCCAAAAAACCAATGACTAGCATTGAAAGGAATAACAAGACCTTTCCAAATCAGGATATACAGTCTAGCAGCAAGGCCCAGAATGAGAGAAAAAGTAAAGTAAAAACCAAAAAGAAAGGAAAACATGAAAACCCATTCTTGCAGGGAGCAAGAGAAAATGGCCAACAAAAAACAAATGCTCTCTAGACAAGAGCAGTGAGAGATTTACCAAAACCCCAATCTCAGAAACATCCTGCACAAAAAGGATCTACTGAAAATACAGCCAGAATCAATCTGAAGAAACTCCATCTAGTGCAAAAAATAAACAGTGTAGAAAGAAACAGCATAATGCTATAGATTCCACCCAGGCAAAGTAAAATAAGCATAAAAGGATAACCAAGAAGTAATATCAAAGTTCTGCACAATAATAAGTCTGCTAGAAGGGGTAAGGAGGTCGCACAAGAAAACTCCGCAAAAGAACCTGTGGAAAAAAAGGGGAAAGCCTCCCACAATAAGATCCCACCAAGGGGACCCTGCTGAATCAGAAAATGGTTTCCAAAGAGAGCATGCTGAATGGGTTCCAGATTCCAGTCATTATCAGCTAAAATCAAAAAACCTAACAATAAATCATCAAAATAAGTATTGCTACCAGCATAATGATCACTAATAAAATGCATAGAAACAACATAGGTAACTAAGATGCTCCAAGCAATAATATCTTTGAGAAATAGCAGGTTGCATAAATTAATGGCAGTGGCTAAACCCATCAAAATAAATATCTCCATCCAGCAATGATTAAGCCCCCTTGGATTAAGAAGGGCAAAGATTGATATTAAAATCCCAAATATGATTGGTGTTATAAACCATAAGAAATTTATTTATACTCAACAAAATTCCAATGGAGAGTATTAGTATGCACATAGCTCAACAGTAGCCCTTTATCAATGTAAATGTCAAAAGTAGAGAGCTTCCAAATAAAGGAGAAGTTATTAAAACACCAAATCATGGCACAGAGATCAAGACAACAAGTAATATCCATGTGAAACATCAACAAAGGGCACCAAAAGAAACAGAAAGCCATAAAATGAAGAGGCATACAGTTAAAAGCTGAACGGACAATATACATCAAAAGGTTAGATTAAGTTCTGAGATAAGGAAACCCAGAATTGTCCAAGTTAACCAGCCCACGTAAGTGTTTGGGTAAGGTGAGTTGATCAAAGAGGATGATACCATATAATCTAGCACTCATATTGGCAAGATAGTCAGCACAAGCATTTCCTTCATGCCAAACATGAGAGATGTTAAAATTCAGTTGTGAAAGAAGAGCTCTAGTTTGCTTGAGGAGGTAGTATTCAAGGTCGCTCATTTTGGTGGAAGTCAAAAGATCAACCAGCGTAAGAGCATCCACCTCAATCCAAATATTGAGCCAACCATTTTGGAGGCAAATCTCAAGAGCTTTGTAGACTGCCATAAGCTCAGTAAATGGGACAGTGCAGGAAATAAGGGGAAAAGCAAAAACACATAGTACTATACCCTTAGAGTTCTTGAAAATTCCACCACAACCAGAGCCATTATGAGAGACAGACCTATCAGTATTAATTTTAATAATATGGTCAAGAGGTTTTTTCCAATAAATAATCTTGTCATTTCTGAAGGTTGGTCCAAGTTAAAGCCTTTATTACACAAATTTACTTTGAATTGTCTAATGAATGAGATTGGCTTTAAACAAGTCACAATTTTGTTTTAGTTCTAGCAATAATCCTCACGTGGTTCATAGGGATCCCATGATGTTTTGCATCATTTTGGTCCATCCATATGAACCAGATAAGAGTGATAGCAGTGATGACTTTAATGTGACCTTTAATAGTATTATAAAAAAAACTTCAAGAAGTTGATATAAAGTAAGAGAGCCATTGAAATTGATAGTGTTAAAAAGATCATCATACCAAATCCAAAGTTTAGAAGCAATGGCCCCATTAACAAAAACATGATTGACATTCTCAATATGGAAACAACATTGACATTTAGAGGGTAAATGGAACCCTTTTCCCCACAACAAGGAATCAACAAGGATAAAATTTTTCAAAATACGCCAAGTAAGAATAGAATAAGAAGTAGGGATATTGTTATTCCAAAGTTTGGAGAACACATAAGAGGAATCATGAGTATCTTTAATGTGGAGCCACACATTTTTGAGGTTGAAATCACCATTATGTGAGATCTTAAAGAGAATCTGGTCTTGATTGTTTGGAGTGCTAGGAATAGTAGAAACCATATTCAAGAAAGTAAAAGGGATAAAATCGAAGCTTACTATTGCTCCACTTGTTGTTATGCAAAAGAGTTTACTCTAATAGCGGAGTGGAATGGGTGGAGAGTAAGTCATCACTGGATCCACCTCCACTCCAGTTATCTTGCCAAAAGAAAGAAGTGCCAGAGTTAATGCCCCAAAAAATTAAGGATTCAACATCCCATTTGACAGAACAAATTATTTTTTTTAGGTTTTATTTTTTATTTTTGGTTTACTTTAAGGTTTTATTTTTAAGTTTAGGTTTAGGTTTATTTTTAGTTTATTTTATTTTATTTAGTTTAGGTTTAGGTTTAGTTTTTGGTTTAGGTTTATGTTTTATTTATTTTAGTTTAGTTTATTTTAATTTAGGTTTAGGTTTATTTTATTTTGTTTATTTTATTTTTATTTTAAGTTTAGGTATTTATTTTATTTATTTATTTTATTCTTAGGTATATTTTATTTTTTTAATTTAGTTTAGGTTTCTATCTATTTTATTTTAGTTTATTTTATTTTATTTTTAAGTTTATGTTTAGGTTTTAGTTTAGGTTTTTATTTTATTTTATTTTATTATTTTATTTAGGTTTAGGTTATATATATATATATATATATATATATATATATATATATATATATATATATATTATTTATGTTTTATTTAGTTTCGATTTATATTTTTAAGTTTTTAGGGTTTAGATTTTAGGGTTTAAGGTTTAGGGTTTTAGGGTTTTGGTTTTTAGGGTTTAGGGTTTAGGGTTTAGGGTTAACATAGGATTTAGGGATTTATTTTTAAATTAAGTATACCGGTAGGTTTAGGTTTATTTAGTTTATTTTTTATTTATTTTAGTTAATTTAATTTTTATTTTTTTATGTTAATTTTTTATTTTATTTTATTTATGTTTTTTATTCTTATGTTTATTTTATTATTTTGTTTATATTAGGTTTTTATTTATTTTATTTTCATTGTTTTAATTTTTTTATTTTATTTTTAGATTTAGTTTTAGGTTTTTATTTTATTTTATTTTTTTACTGTATTTAGGTTTAAGTTCTTTTATTTATTTTATTTTTAGGTTTTATTTAGTTTAGGTTTAGGTTTTCAAATTTAGGATTTAGGGTTTAAGTTTGTAGGATTTTGGGTTTAAGGTTTAGGGTAGAGGGTTCAAGCTTTTAGGGTTTAGGGTTTAGTGTTTAGGGTTTAGGGTTTAGTATTTTAGTGTTTAGGTTTAGTGGTTTAATTTAGGGTTACAGGTTTAGGGTTTAGGTTTAAGGTTTAGAGTTTAGGGTTTAGTGGTTTAGGGTTTAGGAGGTTAGGATTTAGGGTTTAGTTTTTAAGACTTAGGATTTAGTGTTTATGGTTTTTTAGGGATTATGGTTTAGGGATTAGAGTTGTAGGTTTCAGGTTTAGAGTTTAAGGTTTAGTGTTTAGGTTTTAGGGTTTATAGTTTTTTTTTAAATTGTGTAAACTAGTAGGTTCAAGTTTAATTAGTTAATTTTTATTTATTTAGCTTATTTAATTTTTTATTTAGGTTTATTTTTTATTTTTATTTAGTTTAGTTTATTTATTTTAGGTTTATTTATTTTAGTTTAGTTTTTTTATTTTAGTTTATTTTTTAAGTTTAGGTTTAACTTTTTGTTTATTTTTTGGTTAAGTTTTATTTTAATTTTAATTTTAAGGCTTATGTTTTATTTTTTAATTTTAGGTTTAGGTTTAGGTTTATGTTTTAGGTTTTTATTTTAGGTTTATTTTCAGGTTTTATTTTTTAGTTAGGTTTAGGTTTATTTTGAGTTTATTTTATTTTATTTAGCCTTTTTTTCTTAGGTTTATTTTATTTTTTTAGTGTTTAAGGTATAGGATTATTTATTTAGGTTTTTTGTTCTTAGGTTAGTTTAGGGTTATTTTATTTTTTTTGAGTATTCATTATTTTTAGGCTTTTATTGTTTAGGGGTTAGGGTTTTAGGGTTTATGTTTTAGTGCTTAGGCTTTCGAGTTTAGAGTTTTTAGGGTTTAGGATTTACGGTTTTGAGTTAGCATAGCGTTTAGGGCTTTTTTTATAATTGAGTAAACCGGTGGGTTTAAATTTATTTAGTTTATTTAGTTTATTTTTATTTATTTTAGTTTATTTTAATTATTATTTTATTTATGTTTATTTTTTATTTTATTTTATTTAGGTTTTTTATTTTTTATGTTTCTTTTATTTTTTTATTTTAGGTTAGGTTTTTATTTATTTTATTTTAGTTTATTTTAATTTTTTTATTTTATTTTATTTTTAAGTTTAAGTTTAAGTTTTTTATTTTATTTTATTATTTTATTTATGGTTTAGATTTTTTATTTATTTTATTTTTAGGATTTATTTAGTTTAGGTTTAGGTTCTTAGGCTTTTAGGGTTTAGGGTTTAGAGTTTAGGGTTTGAGTTGTAGGGTTTAGGGTTTAGGTTGTAGGTTTTAATATCTAGGAAATAAGGTTTAGGGTTTAGGGTTTAGGTTTTACGATTTAGGGTTTAGGGTTTAGGGTTTTAGTGTTTAGTGTTTAGGGTTTAGGGTTTAGGGTTTAGGGTTTAAGGTTTAGGTTTTAGGTTTAGGGTTTTTGGTTTTTTTTTTAACTAAGAACAAATTCAGATTCAATATTTCTTCTTTTTGATTTCATCAACTAAGTAACACACCAAGTTTTCTAGGACATAAGCAAAGACATAGAATAAAAATGAGCACGCATAGAGAAAATAAAAAACCCTAAATAACTAGAATCGTCTCTACTATAAAAACATAGTTCCATAAGCAATAGATCGGATCAGACGTTCTTCGGTTTCTTTAGTTCAGATCAGAACCACCCCGGCCACTCGAGTAGGGGATCTACCATCATATCACCGATCTCTCCCTCCTCGGCCATCACAATTATAACCTCTGTCATTCCGTAACCATCAGTTCTTCGACCACCACCTCCATATCCACTAGGACCTCCAGATACCCCACCACCACTCCAATAATCACCGCCTCTACCTTTGCCTCCGCCGCTAGATTTAGGCTAAGCCTGGTTAACGGCGATGTTCCTGCCATAAAGGTTTTTCCTATTCTTAAGGTTTAGGTTCAGGTTTAGGTTTATTAGGTTTTGGGGTTTAGCTTTATTTTTTAATATATTTAGTTACTTCAGGTTTAGGTTTAGGGTTTGGGTTCTAAGGTTTAGGGTTTAGGGTTAGGGTTTAGGGTTTAGGGTTTATGGTTTATGATTTAGGGTTTATGGTTTTGATTTTAAAAATTAAGTAAACTAGTAGGTTTATGTTTATTTAGTTTATTTTATATTTATTTGACTTTACTTTATTTTTTATTTTTTATTTTTTTAAGCTTATTATTTTAGTTTAGTTTATTAATTTTTGGTTTATTTCTTTTAGTTTAGGTTTTTTAATTTAGTTTATTTTTTAGGTTTAGGTTTAGGTGTAGTTTTATTTTTTAGTTGAGTTTTATTTTAAATTGATTTTTTTAGGTTTAGTTTAATTTATATTTTTAGGTTTTTGTTTATTTTTTATTTTATTTTCTTTGGTTTAGGTTTTAGGTTTTTATTTTAGGTTTATTTTTACATTGTATTTTTTAATTTTGGTTTAGGTTTATTTATAGTTTATTTTATTTTATTTAATTTAGGTTTAGGATTAGGTTTAGGTTTAGTTTATTTTAGGTTTAGGTTTAAGTTTTATTTATTTTAGTTTAGTTTTTTTAGTTTAAGTTTAGGTTTATATTATTGTGTTTATTTTATTTTTATTTTAGGTTTAGGATTTTTTTTTAGTTTAGGGTTTAAAATTTATTTTTTGTTTTTTTAGGTTTATTTTTTTAGGTTTAGGTTTTTATTTAGTTTTTATTTTATTATATTTTAGTTTTATTTTAGTTTTATTTTACTTTAGTTATTATTTTATTTAAGTTTTTTATTCTTAGGTTTATTTTATTTTTTTAGTTTAGTTTAGGAATTTATTTATTTTTTTCTAGTTTATTTTTAGTTTTTAATTTATTTTATTTTCGGTGTAGGTTTAGGTTTTAGTTTATATTTTTATATTTTTATTTCGCTTTAAGTTTATTTATTTAGTTTATTTTTAGGTTTTGTTTAGTTTAGGTTTAGGTTTTCAGCTTTTTAGTGTTTAGGGTTTATGGTTTAGCATTAGTTTAGGGTTTAGGGTTTAGGATTTAGGGTTTAGAGTTTGGGGTTTAGGGTTTAGGTTTTTTTTTGGTTTAGTATTTGGGGTTTAGAGTTTAGGGTTTGGGGTTTAGGTTTTAGGTTTAGGGCTAAGGTTTTAGTTTAGGTTTTAATGTTTTTGATTTTTAATTAACATAAACAAATTAAGAATCATCATTTCTTCTTTTAGATTTCATCAACCAAGTAACACACCAAGTTTTTTATGACACAAGCGATGACATTGATAAAAAAATGAGCACACACAAAGCAAATCAAAAACCCTAGATAACTAGAATCGTCTCTACTATAAAGGCACAGTTCCATAAGCATCGATTAGTCGTTTTCAGTTCCCATTAGAACCACCCTAGCCTTCAGGATCCACCATCATATCTTGATCTCTCCCTCGACCCACCACAATCAACCTCCATCGCTCTTCCCGCCTACATAACCACCACTGCTCCGACCACCACCTCCATATGCAGCAGTACCTCAAGATCCCCACCATCACTATGATAACCGTCGTCTCCACCTTCACTTCCATCGCTAGATCTGGACTGAGCCTGGTTGACGGTGAAGTTCCTGCCATCAAGGTTCTTCCCATTCTTAGGGTTTAGGTTTAGGTTTAGGTTGAGGTTGATTAGGTTTTAGGGTTTATATTTATTTTTTCATTTATTTACTTACTTTAGGTTTAGGTTTAGTGTTTAGGGTTTGGAGTTTAGGGTGATGGTTTAGGGTTTAGGGTTTAGGTTTTACAGTTTTTGGGTTTATGCTTTTAGGGTTTAGGATATAAGGCCTAGGGTTAGAGTTTAAGGTTTAGGGTTTAAGGTTTTTAGGGTTTAGGGTTTAGGGTTTAGGGTTTAAGGTTTAGGAATTATAGCTTAAGGTTTTGTTTTTTAATTAAGTAAACCAATAGGTTTATGTTTAATTAATTTATTTTTATTTATTTTACTTTATTTTATTTTTTATTTTTATTTAGGTTTATTTTTTTATTGTTATTTAGTTTCGTGTATTTATTTTAGGTGTATTTATTTTAGCTTAGGTTTTTTATTTTAGTTTTTTTTTTGTTTATGTTTTGGATTATGTTTATATTTTAGTTTAGTTTAATTGTTATTTTATTTGTTAGGTTTAGGTTTTATTTTTTATTTTTAGGTTTAAGTTCAGGTTTTTCTTTTATTTTTTTTAGGATTAGGTTTTAGATTTTTATTTTAGGTTTATTTATAAGTTTTATTGTTTAGTTTATTTTTAATTTATTTTATTTTACTTTATTTAGTTTAAGTTTAGGTTTAGGTTTAGGTTTTGTTTATTTTAGTTTTTTTTTTAATTTAGGTTTAGGTTTATATTATTTTAATTATTATTTTTATTTTAGTTTTTTTTAGTTTAGGATTTAGGTTTTATTTTTTTTTATTTATAGGTTATTTTTTTGTATAGGTTTTTATTTATTTTTTTTTTTATTTTATTTTATTTTTAGTTTTTGTTTTATTTAGGTTTTTTATTTTTTAGTTTAGATTTAGGTTTTTATTTATTTTATTTTAGTTTATTTTTTTTAGTTTATTTTAGTTTATTTTTAGGTTTAGGTTTTTATTTTATTCTTTTATTTTATTTAGGTTTTGGTTATCTTATATATTTTATTTTTAGGTTTTTAGGGTTTTAGGTTTTGGGTTTTGGGTTTTGGGTTTTGGGTTTAGGGTTTAGGGTTTAGGGTTTAGGTTTAGGCTTAGCTTAGGGTTATTATTTTTTTATTTCTTTAAATTAAGTAAATTAGTATGTTTAGGTTTATTTAGTTTATTTTTTTATTTATTTTAGTTTATTTTAATTTTATTTTTATTTATGTTTATTATTATTTTTGTTTAGTTTATTTATTTTAGGTTTATTTATTTTAGTTTAAGTTTTTTATTTTGCTTTATTTTTTAGGTTTAGGTTTTGGTTTAGGTTTAATTTTTAATTGAGTTTTATTTTTAATTTTTTTTAGGTTTAGGTTTTATTTTTTATTTTTAGGTTAGGTTTAAGTTTTTATTTTACTTTTTTATTTTTAGATTTTATGTTTTTATTTTAGGTTTATTTTTAGGTTTTATTTTTTTTACTTTAGGTTTAGGTTTAGTTTTAGTTTATTTTATTTTATTTAGTTTAAGTTTAAGTTCGGGTTTAGTTTTATTTAGGTTTTATTTATTTTAGTTTAGTTTATTTTTATTTAGGTTTAGGATTATTTTATTTCTATTTTAAGTTTAGTTTTTTTTAGTTTATGGTTTAGGTTTTATTTTTTATTTATTTTTAGGTTTAGGTTTTTATTTAGTTTTTATTATATTTTATTTTAGGTTTATTTTATATTTATTTTACATTTAGTTTTTATGTTATTTAGGCTTTTTATTCTTAAGTTTATTTTATTTTATTATTTAATTTGGATTTTTATTTATTTAATTTTAATTTTAGTTTTGGGTTTAGGTTTTACTTTAGGTTTTTATTTTTTATTTTATTTTATTTTATTTAGGTTTAGGTTTATTTATTAATTTTATTTTTAGGTTTTATTTAGTTTAGGTTTAGGTTTTTCAATTTTTAGGGTTTAGGATTTAGGGTTTAAGGTTTAGAGTTTAGGGTTTAAGGTTTATGGTTGTTGGTTTTAGGGTTTAGTGATTAGGGTTTAGGGTTTAGGGTTTAGAATTTTAGGTTTTAGGGTTTAGGGTTAAGGTGTTATGGTTTAAGATTTAGGGTTTAGGGTTTTAGGGTATAGGGCTTAGGGTTTAGGGTTTAGGATTTGGGGTTTAGCGTTTAGGGCTTAGGGTTGTAGGTTTTAGGGTTTAGGGTTTCGGGTTCAATATTTTTGGTTTTAGAGTTTAGGGTTTTTAAGGTTTAGGGTTTAGGGTTCAGGTTTAGGGTTTAAGGTTTAGGCTTTAGGGTTTAGGGTTTAGGATTTAGTGTTTAGGATTTTTTGGGTTTATGATTTAGTGTTTAGGGTTTAGGGTTTAGTGCTTAGGGTTGTAGGTTTAGAGTTTAAGGTTTAAGATTTAGGGTTTATGGTTTTTATTTTAGTTTATTTTTTAAGTTTAGGTTCATTTTTAATTGAGTTTTATTTTTATTTTAATTCTAAGGTATAAATTTTATTTTTTTTGTTTTTAGGTTTTGGTTTAGGCTTTTTTTTGGGTTTAGGTTTTACATTTTTATTTTTTGTTTATTTTTAGGTTTTATTTTTTAGTTTAGGTTTAGGTTTATTTTTAGTTTATTTTATTTTATTTAGTTTAGGTCTGGGTTTAGGTAAAGTTTATTTTAGGTTTAGGTTTAAGTTTTATTTATTTTAGTTTAATTTAATTTAGTTTAGCTTTAGGTTTATTTTAATTTGATTATTTTATTTTATTTTAGGTTTAGGTTTTTTTTTAGTTTAGGGTTTAGGTTTTATTTTTTATTTATTGTTTGGTTTTATTTTTAGGTTTAAGTTTTTATTTTTTAAATTTTATTTTAGGTTTATTTTATTTTTATTTTCCATTTAGTTTTTCTTCTATTTAGAATTTTTATTTTTAGGTTTATTTTATTTTTTAGTTTAGTAAAGTTTTTTTATCTATTTTATTATAGTTTATTTTATTTTATTTTTAGATTTAGGTTTATGTTTTAGTTTAGGTTTTTTTAATTTTTTTATTTATTTTATATAGGTTTATGTTTTTTATATATTTTTTATTTTTAAGTTTTATTTTTTTTAGGTTTATGTTTTTGGGTTTTTCAGGTTTTTACGGTTTAGGGTTTAGGGGTGAGGGTTTTAGGGTTTTAGGGTTTAGGTTTTTAGGATTTAGGGTTTAGGGTTTAGGGTTTAGGGTTAGGGTTTAGGGTTTAGGGTTTAGGGTTTAGTGTTTTGGCTTTAGGGTTTATGATTTTTAGGCTTTAGGGTTTAGGGTTAGCATAGTGTTTAGCGCTTTTTTTGTTAAATTAATTTAACTAGTAGGTTTAGGTTTATTTAGTTTATTTTTTTTATTTTAGTTAATTTTATTTTTTATTTTATTTTATTTATGTTTTTTAATTGTTCAGTTTATTTAATTATTTGGTTCAATTTAAGTTTAAGTTTATTTTATTTTTTTAGTGTTTTTTTAATTTTAGGTTTGTAGGGTTTAGGGTTTAGGGATTTAGGGTTTAAGTTTTTAGGGTTTAGGGTTTAGGGTTTAGGGTTAGGTTTTAGGGTTTAGGGTTTAGGGTTTAGTGCTTAGCTTTAGGGTTTAGGGTCTTTAGGGTTTAGGGTTAACATAGGGTTTAGTGCTTTTATTTAAAATTAAGCAAACCTGTAGGTTTAGGTTTATTTAGTTTATTTAATTAATTTTTCATTTATTTTAGTTTATTATTATTTTTTTGTTTTTAATTATGTTTATTTTTTATTTTATTTTATTTAGGTGTTATTATTTTAGGTTTATTTAATTTTTTTAGCTTTGGTTAGGTTTTTATTCGTTTTATTTTAGTTTTTTTTAATTTTAAGTTTAGGATATATTTTATTTTATTTTTTAATTTTACTTAGGTTTAAGTTTATTTATTTCATTTATTTTTAGGTTTTATTTTATTTAAGTTTAAGTTTTTAAGTTTGTATTGTTTAGGGTTTAGGGTTTGGGTTTTAAGGTTTAGGGATTAGGGTTTAGGATTTAAGGTTTAGGGTTTAGAGTTTAGGGTTTAGGGTTTAGGGTTTAAGGTTTATGGTTTATGGTTTTAGGGTTTAGGGTTTAGGGTTTAGGGTTTAGGGTTTAGGGTTTAGGGTTTAGGGTTTAGGGTTGTAGGTTTTAGGGTTTAGGGTTTAGGGATTATGGTTTAGGGTTTTAGAGTTTAGGGTTTTAGGCTTTACTGTTTAGGGTTAGGGTTCAGGGTTTAGGATTTAAGGTTTAGTATTTATGCTTTAGGGTTTATGGTTTTTAGGGTTTAGGGTTTATGGTTTAGGGTTTTTAAGGTTTATTGTTTAGGATTTAGGGTTTAGGCTTGTAGGTTTAGAGTTTACGGTTTAGGGTCTATGGTTTAGGATTTAAGGTTTATGGTTTTTAAAAAAAAAAAAATTGGGTAAAGCGATAGGTTTAGGTTTATTTAGTTCATTTACTTTATTTTTTATTTATTTTAGGTTATTTTTTATTTTTATTTAGTTTAGTTTATTTATTTTATGTTTATTTATTTTAGTTTTGTTTTTATATTTTAGTTTATTTTCTAGGTTTAGGTTGAGGTTTAGGTTTATTTTTCAATTGAGTTTTTTTTTTTTTTTTTTTTTAAGATTAGGTTTTTTTTTAAGGTTTAGATTTAGGTTTTTATTTTAGTTTTTAGGTTTAGGTTTTAGGTTTTTATTTTAGGTATATTTCTAGGATTTATTTTTTAGTTTAGGTTTAGTTATATTTTTAGTATATTTTATTTTATTTAGTTTAGGTTTAGTTTTAGGTTTAATTTATTTTAGTTTCCTTTATTTTAGTTTAAGTTTAGGTTTATTTTATTTTGTTTATTTTATTTTTATTTTAGGTTTAGGTTTTTTTTAGTTTATGATTTAAGTTTTATTTTCTATTTATTATTTGGATTTATCTTTAATTTTATTTTTTAGGTTTAGGTTTTTATTTAGTTTGTATTTTATTTTAGGTTTACTTTATTTTTACTTTACCTTTAGTTTTTATTTTATTTAGGTTATTTATTCTTAAGTTTATTTTATTTTTAGGTTTATTTGAGGTTTTTTTATTTTATTTTATTTTAGTTTATTTTTATTAATTTATTTCATTTTACTGTTAGATTTATGTTTAGATTTTATTTTACTTTATTTTTTATTTTATTTAGGTTAAGGTTTTCTTATAATTTTTATTTTTAGGTTTTATTTAGTTTAAGTTTAGGTTTTTAGGTTTTTATGGTTTAGTGTTTAGGGTTTAGTGTTTAGGGTTTTAGTGTTTAGGTTTTTAGGTGCTTAGGGTTTAGGGTTATGGTTTAAGGTTTAGGGTTTAGTGTTTAGTGTTTAAGCTTTGGGGTTTAAGGTTTTTAGGGTTTAGCGTTTAGGATTTAGGCTTTAAGGATAACATAGGATTTAGAGCTTTTTTTAAAATTAAGTAAACTGGTAGGTTTAGATTTATTTAGTTCATCTTTTATTTATTTTAGTTTATTTTATTTTTCATTTTTCTTTAAGTATATTTTTTATTTTATTTTATTTAGGTTTTTCGTTTTTAGGTTTATTTTATTTTTTAGTTTAGGTTATGTTTTTATTTTTTTATTTTTGTTTATTTTAATTTTCTTATTTTATTTTATTTGAATGTTTAGGTTTAGGTTTTTATTTTATTTTATTTTATATTTTATTTACGATTAGGCTTTTTTATTCATTTTATTTTTAGGTTTTATTTCATTTAGGGTTAAGGGTTTAGGGTTTAGGTTTTAGGGTTTAGGGTTTAAGGGTTGTAGGTTTTAAAGTTTAGGGTTTAGGCTTTTTGGTTTAGGGTTTTAGGGTTTAGGGTTTACGATTTAGGGTTTAGGCTCTAGGGTTTACGGTTTAGGGTTTTAGGGTTTAGGATTTAGGGTTGTAGGTTTTAGGGTTTAGGGTTTAGGGTTAAGGTTTTAGGGTTTTAGAGTTTAGTTTTTTAGTTTATAATGTTTAGGGTCAGGGTTTTGGGTTTAGGAGTTAGGGTTTAGTATTTAAGCATTAGGGTTTTTGATTTTAAGGGTTTATGATTATTTTAGGTTTATGTTTTTTTTAGTTTAGGGTTTAGGTTTTATTATTTATTTATTATTTGGATATATTTTTAGATTTATTTTTTAAGTTTTGGTTTTTATTTAGTTTTTATTTTATTTTATCTTATTTTATGTTTATTTTTTTTATTTTATGTTTAGTTTTTATTTTATTTAGGTTATTTATTCTTAGGTTTATTTTATTGTTAAGTTTAGTTTTGGTTTTTATTAATTTATTTTAATTTTTTTGTTTATTTATTTTATTTTCTTTTTAGGTTTAGGTTTAAGTTTTAGTTTAGGTTTTTATTTTATCTTATATTTTTATTTTATTTAGGTTTAGGTTTTTTTCATTATTTTATTTTTAAGTTTTATTTAGTTTAGGTTTAGGATTTTAGGTTTTTAGTGTTCAGGGTGTTGGGTTTTAGAGTTTAGATTTTTAATTCTTAGGATTTAGGGTTAGGGTTTAGGATTTAGGGGTTTATGGTTTAGTGTTTAGGCTTTAGGGTTTTTAAGGTTTAGGGTTTTGGGTTAACAAAGGGTTTTAGGCTTTTTTAAAAATTAAATAAACTGGTAGGTTTAGGTTTATTTAATTTATTTAGTTTATTTTTTATTTATTTTAATTTAAATTATTTTTTATTTTAAGTTATGTTTTTTTTTATTTTTTTTTATTTATGTTTTTTATTTTTATGTTCTTTTATTTTTTGGTTTAGGTTAGGTTTTTATTTATTTTTTTAATTTATTTTAACTGTTTTATTTTATTTCATTTTTAGGTTTAAGTTTAAGTTTTTATTTTATTTATTTTTTCTTTTATTTCTATTTAGGTTTTTTATTTATTTTATTTTTAGGTTTTTAGGGTTTTAGGGTTTAGGGTTGTAGGTTTAGGGTTTAGGGTTTAGAGTTTATGATTTAGGGTTTATGTTTTTTTTCTTAAAAAATTATGTAACCAATATGTTAAGTTTTATTTAGTTTATTTAGTTTATTTTTTATTTATTTTAGTTTATTCTGTTATTTATGTTTATTAATTATTTTTATTCACTTTAGTTTATTTATTTTAAGTTTGTTTATTTTAGTTTAGGTTTTTTATTTTAGTTTAGTTTTTAGGTTTAGGTTTACTTTTTAGTTGAATTTTATTTTTATTTTATTTTTAAGGTTTAGGTTTTTTTTTTCAGGTTTAGGTTTATGATTTTATTTTACTTTTTTATGTTTTGTTTTTTGGTTTTTATTTTAGGTTTATTTTTAAGTTTAATTTTTTAGTTTAAGTTCAGGTTTATTTTTAATTTAATTTATTTTATTTAGGTTTATTTTATTTTTTTTTAAGGTTGAGGGTTTAGGGTTACTTATTTAGGTTTTTGATTCTTAGGTTTATTTAATTTATTTAAGGTTTTTTATTCTTAGATTTTTAGGGTTTAGGGTTTAGTGTTTAGAATTTAAGGTTTAAGGTTTAGGTTTTGTTTAGGTTTAGGTTTAGGTTTTAGGTTTAGGGTTTGTTTTGTTTAGGATTTAGGGTTTAGTTTAAGGTTAGGTTTAGGTTTAGGTTTAATGTTTAAGTTTAGGGTTTGGGTTTAGTATGGATTTTAGGGTTTAGGTTTAGGGTTTAGAGTTTTAGGTTTAGGGTTTATAATTTTAGGGTTTAGGGTTTTAGGTTTAGGGTTTAGGTTAGGGTTTAGGGTTTAGTTTAGGGTTTAGGTTTTTTAGGGTTTTAGGGTTTATGGTTTTATTTGGGTTAGGTTATAGCTTAAGTTTAGTTTAGTGATGTAGATTTTTTTAGTTTATTTTATATTTATTTTAGTTTTTTGGTTTTTTATTTATCTTTATTTTTTATTTTTATTTAGTTTAGTTTATTTATTTTATGTTTATTTATTTTATTTTAGGTCTTTTATTTTAATTTATTTTTTGGGTTTAGGTTTAAGTTTAAGTTTATTTTTTTAGTTGAGTTTTATTTTTATTTTATTTTTAAGGTTTAGGTTTTATTTTTTATTTTTAGGTTTAGGTTTAGGTTTTTATTTTATTTTTTTATGTTTAGGCTTTAGGTTTATTTTTATGTTTAAGTTAATTTTTTATTTATTTTATTTTATTTAGGTGTTTTATTCTTATGTTTATTTTATTTTTTTAGGGTTTAGGGCTTAGGGTTATTTATTTAGGTTTTTAATTCTTAGGTTTAAGTTCAGGTTTATTTTTTTATTTTTTAGGGATTTTTATTCTTAGGTTTTTAGGGTTTAGGGTTTGGGATTTAGAGTTTAGGGTTTAGGGTTTAGGGTTTTAGGTTTTATCTTTTTAGGGTTTGGGGTTTAGGGTTTAGGGTTAGGGTTTAGGGTTTAGGGTTTAGGGTTTAGGGTTTAGGGTTTAGGGTTTATGGTTTGTGGTTTAGGGTTTAGGGTTTAGGATTGTAGATTTTATGGTTTAGGGTTTAGGGTTTTAGAGTTTAGGGTTTTACGGTTTAAGGCTTACAGTTAGGGTTTAGGGTTTAGGATTTAGGGTTTAGAATTTGGGCTTTTGGATTTAGGATTTTTAGGGTTTAGGGTTTAGGGATTTTTTATTTAGAAAATTAAAGATAGGTTATTTAATTAGTATTTATTTATTTTATTTTTTTATTTATGTTTATTTTTTATGTATTTAATTTCATATTATTTTTTAATTTAGGAATGTTTTTTAAATATTTTATTTTAATTTATTTTAATTTATTTTAATTTATTTTATTTTTAGGTCTAGGTTTAGATTTTTATTTTATTTTATTTTTTTCTTTATTTTGGTTTAGGTTTTTTTTAATTTTACTTTTAGGTTTTATTTAGTTTAGGTTTTAATTTTTAAGGTTTAGAGTTTAGGGTTGTAAGTTGTAGGCTTAAGGATTTAGGGGTTTGGGTTTAGGGTTTTTGAGTTTAGGGCTTTTGGGTTTAGGGTTTAGTGTTAAGGGTTTAGTGTTTAGGGTTTAAAGTTTTAGGGTTTAGGGTTTAGGGTTTAGGGTTTAGGGTTGTAGGTTTTAGGGTTTAAGGTTTAGGGTTTAAGGTTTAGGGTTTTAGGGTTTAGGGTTTTAGGGTTAAGGGTTTAGGGTTAGGGTGTAGGGTTTAGGGTTTAAGGTTCTGTATTTAATTTAGGGTTTAGGGTTAGGTTTAAGGGTTTAGGGTTTTAGTTTATTTAATTTATTTTTTATTATGGTTCTTTTTTTAGGTTTAATTTTTATTTTTATTTAATTTAGCTTATTTATTTTAGTTTACTTTTTAAGTTTAGGTTTAAGTTTAGGTTTATTTTTTAGTTGAGATTTATTTTTATTTTATTTTTAAGGTTTAGGTTTAGGTTTTTATTTTATTTTCTTAGTTTTTGCTTTTAGGCTTGTATTTTAGGTTTGATTTTTTAGTTTAGGTTAAGGTTTACTTTGAGTTTATTTTATTTTATTTAGGTTTTTTATTTTTAGGTTTATTTAATTTTTTTGTTTAGTTTAGGTTTTTGTTTAGTTAAGTTTAGTTTAATTAATATTATTATTTTTTAGTTTTAGGTTTTAGTTTAGGTTTTTATTTTATATTATTTTTTATTTTATTTAGGTTTAGGTTTTTTTAATTATTTTATCTTTAGATTTTATTTAGTGTAGGTTTAGGTTTTTAGGTTGGTAGAATTTAGGGTTATGGTTTAGAGTTTAGGGTTTAGAGTTTAGGTTTTATGGTTTAGGGTTTAGGGTTAGGGTTTAGGGTTTAGGGATTAGGGTTTAGTGTATGGCTTTATGGTTTAGAGTTTAGAGTTTAGGGTTTAGGATTTAGGCTTTAGGGTTTATGATTCTTATTGTTTAGGGTTAGTTTTGGGTTTTAGGGTTAGGGTTTAGGGTTTAGTGTTAGGGTTAGGGTTTACAGTTTAGGGTTTAGGGTTTAGGATTTTGGGCTAGTTTAGCATTTAAGGTTTAGGGTTTATGATTTATGGTTTAAGGTTTAGAATTTTTTAGTGTTTAGGGTTTAGGGTTTATGGTTTAGAGTTGTAGCTTTAGGGTTTAGGGTTTAAGGTTAGATTTAGGGTTTAGGGTTTAGGGTTTAGGATTTAGTGTTTAGGGTTAACGGCTAAGGGTTTTGGGTTTTTGCAAAAAAAATTATGTAAAGTGGTATATTTAGGTTTATTTAATTTAATTTATATTTTTAAAAATGTTTATTTTTTATTTAGGTTATTTATTTATTATATGTTAATTTTTTATAGTTTAGGTTTTTTATTTTAGTTTATCTTTTAGGTTTAGGTTTAGGTTTAGGTTTATATTTATTTTTAAGTTTTGTTTTATTTTTATTTTATTTTTTAAGTTTTGATTTTATTTTTTATTTTTAGGTTTAAGTTTAGGTCTTTATTTTATTTTATTAGGTTTAGGTTTTAAGTTTTTATTTTAGGTTAATTTTTAGGTTTTCTTTTTTAATTTAGGTTTAGGATAATTTTTAGTTTATTTTATTTTATTTAGTTTAGGGTTTAGGTTTATTTTATTTTGGGTTTAGGTTCAGGTTTTATTTATTTTAGTTTAGTTTATTGTAGTTTAGGTTAAGGTTTATTTTAGGTTTAGATTTTTATTTTTTTAGTTTAGGGTTCAAGTTTTATTTATTTATTTATTTTTTAGTTTTATTTTTAGGTTTATATTTTTAGGTTTAGGTTTTTATTCAATTTTTATTTTATTTTACTTTAGGTTTATTTTAAATTTATTTTATGATTAGGCTTTATTTTATTTAGGTATTTTAATTTTAGGTTTATTTTATATTTTAGTTTAGCTTTGGTTTTTATTTATTTAATTTTAGTTTGGTTTTTATTTTTTATTTTATATTATTTTTAGGTTTAAATTTAGGTTTAGGTTTTAGTTTAGGTTTTTATTTTTTTTAAATATTTTTTAGGTTTAGGTTTTTTTTTGTATGTTTAATTTAGTTTAGGTTTACATTTTTTAGGTTTTTAAGGTTTAGGGTTTAGGGTTTAGGGTTTAGGGTTTAAGGTTTAGGGTTTTGTTTGGGGCTTAGGGTTTAGGGTTTAGGGTTGTAGGTTTTAGGGTTTAGGGTTAAGGGTTTTGGGTTTAGGGTTAGGGTTTTAGGGTTTAGGGTTTAAGGTTTGGGGTTTAGGGTTTAAGGTTTAGGGTTTTAGGGTTTAGTGCTTAGGGTTTTAGGGTTTAGGGTTTAGTGCTTAGGGTTTAGGGTTTAGGGGTAATTTTAGGGTTTAGGGTTTATAATTAGTGTTTTTATTTAAATAAGTAAACTCATAGGTTTAGGTTTATTTAGTTTAATTTATTTTTTTTATTTGTATTTAGGTTTATTTTTATTTTAGTTTAGTTTAGTTTAGTTATTTTAGGTTTATTTATTTTTATTTTAGTTAATTTTTTTCGTTTAGGTTTAGGTTTAGGTTTAGGTTTATTTTTAGTATTTTTTATTTTATTTAGTTTAAGTTTAGGTTCAATTTATTTTAGGTTTAAGTTTTATTTATTTTAGTTTAGCTTAATTTAATTTAGGTTTAGCTTTATTTTATTTTATTTTATTCTTATTTTTGGTTTAGGTTTTATTTAGTTTAGGGTTTAGGTTTTATTTTTTATTTATTTTTGGTTTACTTTTTAGGTTTTGATTTTTATTTAGTGTTTATTTTATTTTATTTTTGGTTTATTTTATTTTTATTTTAGCTTTAGTTTTGATTTTATTTAGGGTTTTTATTTTTTTAGTTTAGTTTAGGTTTTTATTTCTTTTATTTTTATTTTGTTTTTATTTTATATATTATTTTCTTTTTAAGATTAGGTTTAGGTTTTAATTTTTTATTTTATTTTATTTTTTAAATTTATTTTGTTTTATGTTTTTTTATTTTATTTATAGATTTTATATAGTTTAGGTTTAGGTTTTTAGCTTTTTAGGGTTTAAGGTTTACGGTTAGTTTAGGGTTTAGGGTTTACAATTTTTATTTTTTATTTTTTATATTTTTGGTTTAGGGTCTACGGTTTAGGGTTTATGGTTTATGGTCTAGGGTCTAGGGTCTAGGGTTTTAGGGTTTAGGGTTTAGGGTTTAGGGTTTTTAGCGTTTAGGGTTTAGGGTTTAGGTTTTATGTTTTAGGTTTAGGGTTCATATTTTAGTTTAAGGTTTAGAGTTTTTGTTTTTTTTTAACAAAGAGAAAATTCATATTCAATATATTTTTTTTATTTCATCAATAAAGTAACACACCAAGTTTTCTAAGACACAAGTGATGACATAGATCAAAAATGGATAAAAAATGAACACACATATAGAAAATCAAAAACCTTAGATTACTAGAACAATCTCTACTGTAAAGACAGAGTTCCATAAGCAGCAAATCGGATCAGTCGTTCTTCAGTTTCTATAATTCCCATCAGAACCACCCCGACCTCTCGAGTAGTGGGATCCACCATCATATCCTCGATCTCTCCCTCCGCCACCACCATGGCTATAAGCTTCATCGCTCTTCCCTTCTCCATGACCATAACTATTTTGACGGCCACCTCCATATCCACCAGTACCTCCAGATCCCCCACCACCACTGCGATAATCGTTGCCTCCACCTTTGCCTCCACCGCGAGATCTAGACTGAGCCTGATTGACATTGATGTTCCTATTGTCAAGGTTCTGCCCAATCTTAGGGTTAGGTTTAGGTTTAGTTTTATTAGGTTTTAGCTTTTAAGTTTATTTTTTAATTTATTTAGTTACTTTCGGGTTAGGTTTAGGGTTTAGGGTTTATTTTTTAGGGTTTAGGGTTTAGGGTTTTAGGGTTTAAGGTTTTCGAGTTTAGGGTTTAGGGTTTAAGGTTTAAGGTTTAATGTTTAGGGTTTAGGGTTTAGGGTTTTTAAGGTTTAGGGTTTAGGTTTAGGGTATACTGATTTAGGTTTGCTTAAGGTCTAGGGTTAGTTTATATTTCAGGGTTTAAGGTTTAGGGTTTAGGGTTTAGGATTTTTAGGGTTTAGGGTTTAGGGTTTAGGGTTTAGGGTTTAGGGTTTTGGGTTTTGGGTTTTGGGTTTTTGGTTTTGGGTTGTAGGTTTGGGGTTTAGGGTTTTTTTTATGAGTTTAAGGTTTAGGGTTTAGGGTTTAAGGTTTAGGTTTTAGGGTTTAGGGTTTAAGGTTTAGTGTTTTAAGGTTTATGGTTTAACATTTTGGGTTTAGGGTTTTAAAGGTTTAGGGTTTAGGGTTTAGTTTTTATGTTTTTGGTTTAGGATTCATGTTTTAGTTTAGTGATTAGGATTTTTGGTTTTTTTAATAGAGAACAAATTCATATTCAACATTTCTTATTTTCAATTTCATCAACCAAGTAACACACTAGGTTTTCTAAGACACAAGCGACACATAGATAAAAAATGTGCACAAATAGAGCAAATCAAAACCTTGGACAACTAGGAACTCTAGATAAAGACAGTTCCAAGTAGCAGTCGGATCGACCATTCTTCGATTTCTCAGTTCCCAAACCAGCCTCTCGAGTAGTAGGATCCATTATCATATCCTCGATCTCTTCCTCCGCCACCACCATGGCAGTAACCTTCATCGCTCCTCCTGCTTCCATAACCACCACTTCTCTGACCTCCACTTCCTTATCCACTAGAACCTCCAGATCCCCACTACCAATAGCACCACTTCGCCTTTGCCTCTCTAGATCTGACAGCTTGGTTGGCGGTGATGTTTCTATCATCAAGGTTCTACCTATTCTTAGGGTTTCAATTTAGGCATAGGTTTGTTATGTTTTAGGGTTTAGGTTAATTTTTTAGTTTATTTAATTACTTTAGGTTTCGAGTTTAGGGTTTAGGGTTTAGGGTTTAGGGTTTAGGGTTTAGGGTTTAGGATTTAGTGTTTAAGGTTTTACGATTTATGCTTTTTGGGTTTATGGTTTAGGGTTTTTAGGGTTTAGGGTTTAGGGTTTAGGGTTTAAGGTTGTAGGTTTTGGGTTTAGGGTTTAGGGTTCAGGATTTAAGGTTTAGGATTTAGGGTTTGGGTTTTTTAAAAAAAAACTATGTAAACCGGTAGGTTTAGATTTATTTAGTTGATTTAGTTAATTTTTATTTATTTTAGTTTATTTATTTTATTTTATTTTTATTTAGTTTACTTTATTTATTTTAGGTTTATTTTTTTTAGTTTAGGTTTTTTATTTTAATTTATTTTTTAGGTTTAGGTTTAGGTTTAGGTTTAGGTTTCTTTTCTAGTTGAGTTTTATTTTTATTTTATTTTTTAGGATTTGGTTTTATTATTTATTTTTAAGTTTAGGTTTAAGTTTTTATTTATTTTTTTAGGTTAAGGTTTTAGGTTTTATTTTAGGTTTATTTTTAGGTTTAAGTTTATTTTTAGTTTATTTTATTTTATTTATTTTGGGTTTATGTTTAGGTTTAGTTTATTTTAGGTTTAGGTTTAAGTTCTATTTATTTTAATTTAGTTTATTTTAGTTTAGGTTTAGGTTTAGGTTTATTTTATTTTGCTTATTTTATTTTTATTTTAGGTTTTAGTTTTTTTTTTTTAAATTTTGGGCTTAAGTTTTATTTTTTATTTTTTTTTTAGATTTTATTTTTAGGATTATTTTTTTGGTTTAGGTTCTTATTTTATTTTTATTATATTTCCTTTTTTGTTTATTTTATTTTTAATTTACATTTAGTTTTTAATTTATTTAAGTTTTTTATTCATAGGTTTATTTCAATTTTTAGTTTACTTTAGGTTTTTATTTATTTTATTTTCATTTATTTTTATTAGCTTATTTTATTTTTTATTTTTTAGGTTTGGGTTTTGGTTTAGTTTAGGTTTTATTTTCTTTTTTATTTATTTTATTTTAGGGTTTAGGTTTTCTTATATATTTTATTTTTAGGTTTTTTTAGTTTAGGTTTAGGTTAGTAGGTTTATAGGGTTTAGGGTTTAGGGTTTTATAGTTTAGGGTTTTAAGGTTTAGGGTTTGGGGTTAGGGTTTAGGGTTTAGGGTTTAGAGTTTAGTGTTTAGACGTTAGGGTTTACGTTTTAGGGTTAGCTTAGGGTTTACTGTTAGTTTTAGTTTTAGGGTTTAAGGTTTAGGGTTTAGTGTTTTTAGGGTATTAGGATTTAGGCTCTCGGGTTAGTTTAGGGTTAGGGTTAGGGTTTAGGGTTTAGGGTATTTTTAGGGTTTAGGGTTTAGGGTATTTTAGGCTTTAGGGTAAGTTTTATGATTTAGGGTTTAGTGTTTAGGGTTTAGGAAATTTTTTATTTTGGGGTTTAGGTTTTAGGGTTTTACATTTCTTGGGTTTCGGGTTTAGGGTTTAGAGTTTAGGGCTTAGGTTTCTGATTTAGAATTCAAGTTTTGGTTTAGGGTTTAAGATTTTTCATTTTTTTTAATAGAGAACAAATTTATATTCAATATTTCTTCTTTTTGATTTCATCAACCAAGTAACACATCAAATTTTCTAAGACATAGCGATGACATAGATCAATAATGGATAAAAAAAGAGCACACATAGAGCAAATCAAAAACCATAGATAACTAGAACCATCTCTATCTTAAAGACACAGTCCATAAGTAGCAGATCGAATCGCGATTCTTCAGTTTCTTCAGTTTCCATCAGAACCACCCTGACCTCTCGAGTAGCGGGATCTGCAACCATATCCTCGATTTCTCCCCACCCCCCCTTTCCCGCCACCCTCCACCACACTATAACCTCTCTTGTTCCTCGCCTCCATAACCACCTTTCGACCAACATTTTCAAATGCACCAACACCTCCAAATCCCTCACCACCCTTTAGCATACCTCACTGCCTCCATGCCGGATCTAAACTGAGCCCAGGCGATGGTGGTGTTCCTGTCATCAAGGTTCTACAAATTCTTAGGGCTTTGGATACATTTAGGGTTTAGGGTTTAAGGTTAGTTTAGGGTTTAGGGTTTAGGGTTAGTTTAGGGTTTAGGTTTTAGGGTTTAGAGTTTTGGGTTTAGGGTTTAGGGTTGTTGGTTTTAGGGCTTAGGGTTTAGGGTTTTAGGGTTTAGGGTTTAGGGTTTAGTGTTTAAGGTTAGGGTTTAGGGTTTAGGGTTTAGGGTTTAGGGTTTAGGGTTCAGGGTTTTATGGTTGTAGGTTTAGGGTTATAGGTTTAGGGTTTAGGTTTTAGAGTTAGTTTTAAGATTTAGGGTTTAGGGTTTATGGTATTTTTTTTTAAATTAAGTAAACAAGTAGGTTTAGGTTTATTTAGTATATTTTTAATTTATTTGAGTTTATTTTATTTTTTATTTTTATTTATGTATATTGTTCATTTTTTTAAGCTTAGTTTATTTATTTTAGATTAGGTCTTATATTTTAGTTTATTTTTTAGGTTTAGGTTTATTTTTAGGTGAGTTTTATTTTTATTTTATTTTTTAGGTTTAGGTTTTATTTTTTATTTTTAGGTTTAGGTTTACAAATTTTTTTTAGGTTTAGGTTTTAGGTTTCTATTTTAGGTTTTCTTTCTTAGTTTAGGTTTAGGTTAATTTTTAGTTTATTTTTTTATTTAGTTTAGGTTTAGGCTTAAGTTTAAGTTTAGGTTTTATTTATTTTAGTTTAAGATTAAGTTTATTTTATTGTTATTTTTGGCTTAGGTTTTTTTAGTTTCGGGTTTAGGTTTTATTTTTTTATTTTTAGGTTTAGGTTTTATTTTTTGTTTATTTTTTTAGGTTTAAGTTTTTATTTAGTTTTTATTTTATTATATTTTTGGTTTATTTTATTTTTATTTTAGGTTTATTTTTTATTTTATTTAAGTTTTCTTTTAGTTTAGTTTTTATTTTTTATTTTTTTCCTTTTTTAGGTTTACGTTTTGGTTTATGTTTTAGTTTATATTTTTATTTTATTTTATTTTATTTATTTTATTTTGTTTTAGGTTTTTCTTATTTATTTTATTTTTAGGTTTTATTTGGTTTAGGTTGAGTTTTTTAGCTTTTTATGGTGTAGGGTTAGTTTAGGGTTTAGGGCTTAGGGTTTAGGGTTTGGGGTTTATGATTTAGTGTTTAAGGTTTAGGGTTTAAGTTTTAAGTTTAGGGTTTAAGTTTTAATTTTAGGGTTTAAGTTTTAGTTTATGGTTTAGGGTTTAAGGTTTTCTTTTTTTGACAGAGAAAAAATTCAGATTCAACATTTCTTCTTTTTCGATTTCATCATCCAAGTAACACCCCAAGTTTTCTAAGACATAATCGGCGACATAGATAAAAAATGAGCAACCATAGAGCAAATGAAAAATAGGAGATAAGTAGAACCGTCTCGACTATAAAGACAGTTCCATCCGTATCAGATCAGACCGACCGTTCTTCAATTTCTCTAGTTCCCCCAGCCACTCAACTAGCGGGATCCACCATCATATCCCTGATCGCTTCGTTAGTTTATTCTTTAGGGTTTAAGGTTTAGGGTTTAGGGTTTGGGGTTTAGGGCTTAGGGTTTAGGGTTGTAGGTTTTAGGGTTTAGGGCTTAGGGCTTAGGATTTAAGGTTTAAGGTTTAGGGTTTATGGTTTATAGTTTTGGGGTTTAGGGTTAGGGTTCAGGGTTTTGGGTTTTAGGATTTATGGTTTAGGGTTTAGGGTTTAGGGTTTAGGGTTTAGGGTTTAGGGTTTAGGGTTAGGGTTAGTTTTAGGGTTTAAAGTTTAGGATTTAGGGTTTAGGGTTTAAGTTTTTTTTTTTAAATTAAGTAAACCGATAGGTTTAGGTTTATTTAGTTAATTTTCTATTTATTTGAGTTTATTTTATTTTTTATTTTTATTTAAGTATATTTTTAATTTTTATTTAGTTTGTTTTACTTATTTTAGGTTTAATTATTTTCGTTTAGGTTTATCATTTTAGTTTATTTTTTTATATTTAGGTTTACTATTTCGTTGAGTATTATTTTATTTTACATTTTAAGTTTAGTTTTATTTTTTATTTTTAGGTTTAGGCTTAGGATTTTATTTTATTTTTTTAGGTTTAGGTTTATGGTTTTTATTTTAGGTTTATTTTCAGAATTTTCTTTTTAGTTTAGGTTTAGGTTTATTTTTAATTTATTTTATTTTATTTAGTTTAGGTTTAGGTTTAGGTTTTATTTATTATAGTTTAGTTTATTTTAGTTTAGATTTAGGTTTATTTTATTTTGTTTATTTTATTTTTATTTTATGTTTAGGTTTTTTCTTAGTTTATGGTTTTGGTTTTTTTGTATTTTTAGGTTTATTTTTTAGGTTTATATTTTTACGTAGTTTTTATTTTATTTTATTTTTGGATTATTTTATTCTTATTTTACGTTTAGTTTTATTTTATTTATGTTTTTTATTCTTAGGTTTATTTTATTTTATTTAGTTTAGCTTACATTTTTTTATTTCAATTTATATTTATTTTTTATTTTATTTTACTTTCAGGTTTAGGTTTAGGTTTTAGTTTAGGTTTTTATTTATTTTTATTTTTTTTAAGTTTAGGTTTTTTTTTATTCATTTTATTATTAGGTTTTTAGGTTTATAGGGTTTAGGGTTTTAGGGTTTAGAGTTTTAGGTTTTAAGGTTTAGGGATTAGGGTTAGGGTTTAGAGTTTAGGGTTTAGGGTTTATTGTTAAGGCTTTAGGGTTAAGAGTTTTGATAGTTTAGGGTTTAGGATTTAGGATTTATGGCATAAGGTTAGCTTAGGGTTTAGTGTTAGTTTAAGATTTACGATTTCTGCTTTAGGGTTAAGTGTTTTTAATTTTTAGGGTTTAGGATTTTAGCGTTTAGGGTTTAGGGTTTAAGGTTTAGGGTTTAGGGTTAGGGTTATTATTTAGGGATTAAGGTTTGGGGTTTGTGGTTTTTTAGGATTTAGGATTTAGGGTTTAGGGTTTAAGTTTTAGGGTTTAGGGTTGTATATTTAAGGTTGTAGGTTTAGGGTTTTTTTTTTTTAAAAAAAAAATTAAACTGATAGGTTTAGGTTTATTTAGTTTATTATTTATATAGTTTAGTTTAGTTTGTTTTGTTATTTTATTTAGTTTAGTTTATTTTTTAGTTTTAGGTTTTATTTTTTATTTTCAAGTTTAGGTTTTTTTAATTTTTTTTTAGGTTTAGGTTTGAGGTTTTTAATTTAGGTTTGTTTTTAGGTTTTGTTTTTTAGTTTAGGTTTAGGTTTTAATTTTTAGGGTTTAGGTTTTAATTTTTATTTTAGGGTTTAGGTTTTAATTTTTATTTATTTTTAGGTTTATTTTTTATGGTTTAGCTTTTTTTATTTTTATTTTATTTTATTTTAGGTTTATTTTTTTATTTTATATTTAGATTTTATTTTATTTTATTTTTTGTTTATAGGTTTATTTTATGTTTTAGTTTAGTTTAGGTTTTTATTATTTTAAGTTTAGTTTAGTTTTTATTTTTTATTTTATTTTACTTTTACGTTTAAGTTTAGGTTTTAGTTTAGGTTTTTATTTTATTTTATTATTTTATTATATTTAAATTTAGGTTTTTTTTTAGGTTTTATTTAGTTTAGGTTTAGGTTTTTAGGTTTTTAGGGTTTAGGGTTTATGGTTTAGGGTTTAGAATTTAGGATTTAGGGTTTTAGAGTTTAGGATTAGTCTTATATGGTTAGCACACCAGCCAACTCTTCTCAATAGTAAATTCCCTTGGAGGTGACACTTGAGCTAGATAGCAATGAAGACTGGGCTCTAAAGCAAAGCATAAGTGTATCCAAGTCTATATGTGAAACAATTAGGCATCAATATGGAACCTTAGCTCTAACCCTAGTTTCCTCTTAAAAAAGCTGAAAGCTTGGTAGTTAAGGAAACCCCTAAGTCATCACAGGTGTGAAGACTCAGAGATTCTTTTTGGAAGCATCACCCTTAGGTCAAGAAGTTGGTGTAGAACTTGAGGATGATTCATATAAAGATTTAATAGGATTACCTTTTGATTGGTACTTGCCTTATGTTCATAATTTAGCAAAGAAAGGGTTAATCCCACATACTTGGTCAAAACATAGGTCGGACTACTTCAAAACAATATGTAAGAACAAATGCAAAAGCTCTCAATCAAGATCGGGACTAGGATTTGGTAAAGTGGATCCAGTCGATGATGATGATTATTGCTTAGTCATCACCAATCATTGAAATTTGATAGGTTCTTTTCAATTCACATTAACTCATATGAGGAATTGTGCTTAGAAACTTCAAATGATCGAGATGATTTTGAAGTCAAAGATGCACCACAATAGTTTGAAGAAGAAATTAAAGTCAACCATTGATGAGCTCAAAGAAATCAACTTAGGAACTGAAGAAGATCCACGCCCAACATACATTAGTTCTTTGTTGAATGAAATTGAAACCAATAACATAGTTAGACTATTGATTGAGTATAAGGACTATTTTGCATGGAGTTATGAAGAGATGCCTGGATTGGCTTTTGACATAGTAGTCCATAAACTAGTAATAGAGTCTACTGCTAACCTATCAAGCAAGCTCTTAAATGCATGCAATTAGGCATAAAATAATAGATCATTTATGAAGTCCCAAACCTGATCAATGCTGGCTTCATCTGGAAAGAAACATACCTTACCTGGTTAGTTAGAATCATCCCAATTAAGAAAAAGAATGGTCAAATTCACATATGTGTTGATTTTAGGGATTTAAATGAGGCATGTCCAAAAGACAAATTTCCACTACCAATCCTGGAGCTGATGGTGGACATTGCCTCATTTCATGCGCCTTTCATGGATGGCCAATCCGATATAGCCAAATAAAGATGATCCTAAAGATAAAAGAAACACTATTTTAGAATCCCAATCAAAATTTATTGCCATAAGGTCATACCTTTCAGCCTTAAAATTTCATTGCTACATACCAGTAAACTATGACTTGAATCTTCGATGAACTCATTCATCATCAAGTCGAGTGCTATGTTGATGATCTTCTAGTCAAAAGTAGA
Source organism: Cymbidium sinense (assembly GCA_021442155.1). Classification (NCBI taxonomy): domain Eukaryota; kingdom Viridiplantae; phylum Streptophyta; class Magnoliopsida; order Asparagales; family Orchidaceae; genus Cymbidium; species Cymbidium sinense. Next base: position 112,544 of record JAKCPB010000221.1, on the reverse strand, counting down.
GAAAAGGAAGACCATGTCTTTGACTTGAGAGTAGTTTTCAAATAGTTAAGATAATTTAACCTCAAAATGAACCCCATGAAGTGTGCATTCGGAGTAGCTTCAAGGAAATTCCTTGGGTTTGTTATCTGACACCAAGGAATCATAATCGATTCGAAGAAGTTCAAGGTGATATTAGAAATGTCGCCACTTAAAAGTTTAACTTAACTCAGATCATTCCAAGGGCTGTTGGAATATCTAAGACACATTATATCTAACATATCAAGAAGATGTCAGCCATTCTCAGCATTTGTCAAAATTGAGGATAAGTTCAAGTGGGATGACAAGTGTGAGCATCCCTTCGAAGAAATCAAGCATTACCTGATGGCATTGCTAGTTCTAGCTCTCATACTTTACACTGTTGTGTTAGATGACTCCCTTGGTGCTTTGTGGTCCAAGACAATGATGAAGGGATGGAAAATGCACTCTACTACCTCAGTCGTCATCTAATCCCTACTGAGTTTAACTATCCACCCACTAAGAATCATTGCCTAGCTATAAACTTTACATTCCAAAAGCTACAGCACTATAATGATTCCTCATAAGGTGAATTTAATTTCAAGGATCAATCGACTACAATATCTCTTGACACGGCTGACGCTATCCAGTTGGTTGGCACGATGGTCCATGATCCTCTCGCAATTTGACATTACCTTCGTACACCTCCATGTGGTGAAAGGATAAGTGCTAGATTTCTTAGACACCCACTTCTCCATCTCCGGTGATGATCTCCCCAATGAACAAATCATGAACTGAGGAGATACTAGCATTCACCACTGGGAGATGTACTTTGATGGTAAGGCTTCCTCTCAAAGAGGAGAAGAACCATAATCTACTGTTCCAAGAAAGGCAAAGGTAGGAATAAGTCTCTTAACTCAAGACCGTGATATGATGAGATTCTCATATCATCTGTCCAATCTTTACACCAATAATGAAGTCAAATATAAGGCTCTAATTGTTGGTATGGAGTTATTCATTATTCTAATCATCCAGAACATCAACATCTTTTGGGATTCTTAGCTACTGATCAATCAAATCACTAGGCCTTATAAGGTTTTAAAGCCCAAGTTCCATCACTACCACAAGTACACTATGGAGTTGTTGGGCCAAATGTCAAAGGTTACCATTTATAAGATTCCTTGAGTTGATAACATCATAGCGTATGCTTTATCCAAGCATGCCAAGGAGTTGGCATGTCCAGAGGATGAGTCCACATCAATAAAGGTCCAAAATAGACAAGCCTTATCCCTTATTGATATTGAACTCATCAAAAGTACTCTGAAGGAGAGGTTGCCATGCCAAGAAGGGGAGTTAGATTGGAGGCAACCATTCATAGATTACCTAAATAAAGGCAAACTACCTCAAGAAAAGTCTCAAGCCCATCAAATGAAGTAGAGAGCACTTTTCTATGCTCTTTTAGATGGTGTCTTGTACCGTTAGTCTTTCGATCATATGTGGTTACATTTTTTATATAAGCATAAAGCCCATAAGATCATGATCGAGGTACACTCAGCATTATGTGGAGCCAACCAATCTGGTCTAAAGATGAAAGCCAAGATCAAGAGACTAGGATTCTTCTATCCATTAATGATCAAAGATTGCATGGATATGGCTAGGCGATGCCACCAATGTCAAATATACGGTGTGGTCCTACACAAACCACCCAACATTCTACATCTTACATTGGCCTCATGGCCATTCGATGGGTACATAGTGGGTCCGATTGATCCTCCTTCTTCATCATCTTCTACTACCACTACTTTTCCAAATGGGCAAAGGTGATTATGCTGAGAGGTCATAGCTCAACATGTGCTGTTCTAGTTTAGGAACCATATCGTATATAGGTTCTGAGTGTCTCAATGAATGATATCGATATTGGTATCATTCAAGAGAAACAGATCGACAACTTTGCTCGAGGAATAGCATGGAGATATTCTTCCAACTACCAGGGCAAATGGCTTAGTAGAAACCTTCAATAAAACTCTCATCCAAATACTGAAGAAGACACTCAATAACAATAAGAGAAAGTGGCATGAGAAGTTAGCTGAAGCCTTGTGGGCCTACCGCACCACATATAGAACTCCAACTCAGTTTACTCCTTTCTCCTTAGTGTATGGGTCCGAAGCCATTCTACCATTAGAAGTCCAACTCCCATCACTAAGGATAGCTATGCATAGCAAGATCACAATAGAGCATAATGCCAAGTTACGGTTAGAAGAGCTTGAAGGTTTGGAGAAGAGATGTCTACGGGCATGCCCGAACCTCGAGTTGTACAAAGCTAAAATAATTCAAGCTCACAACAAGTTAGTCCATCATAGAGCCTTTCAAGTAAGAGAGCTTAATTTACTTATAAGGAGACCGATTATTACTCATCATAAGATGGGAGGCAAGTTTGAACAAACTTGGGAAGGCCTTTTTTCCTTAGAGAAGGCCTACCAAGGAAGATCTTAGCAGCTTATTAATCATAAGGGAGAGCACCCAATCAATGGATTCTACTTAAGGAAATTTGATAAATCATATTTGAAATTTTTATTTTGATTTCAATCTCTTCAATGGTGAAAGTATTCTTGTTTGTGAATCTGCCATGATGTGTTTATGGTAGGTGTAAGGAACCCGAGCGGCATCTTATCCTTCATTGAAACAACGCAAACACAAACTACACATAAACATATAATAAAAACTTATATCTTTTATCTTGGGCTACTTTGAGTTGAGATAATTCCTCTAATGTCACTCACTCAGTAGCTGCTCCAGGTTCGCCTGACGAACTATCCTACTAGTGTGTCACGCACTGGTCTTCTTGATGTAAGTTTGTTACGCTTTCTTTCCTTACTTGGCCACTGTACACAGATTAGTGCCTTGTTAGTTTGGTAGGCCTTACTATGTGGTTGGTAAGCTACCTTATGTTGGCTTTGTTTAAGAAGATGTGAGTATGCTATGCTTTCTTCTTATATTAGCCTTCATGCACTGACTGGGTTGAGTGTATTTGAGGTTTAGGATAAGTCCCCTAGAGGCTCCTTCCCTCCTAATTTCAAGTCTGGGTCATATCCTTCCTTGGAGCTCCTCGCTTAGTACTCACTCTAGGTTAGATAACATCTGCCCTACCGATGACAGACTATCCTGATGATCAGTTCTGCTTACAAAGTTGTAAGCTTACATTCTTTCTTTTTAGATTGATCATTACACACCGATGGGCTCCTTAGGCTAGTTGGTTCTCACTATGCTGACGGATACACCTTAGGTTGGTTGGTTCTCGCACCTTAAGATACACCACTCATGGAAGATGTAAGTTTGCTATGCTTTCCCTTTGAGTTGGCCATCATACACCAATAGGCCTTCCTTTTTAGAGCTCAGGATAACACCCCTAGTAGCACCTCCCCTATGGTCACTATATTTGGATCACACCATCTGCAACCCCATTTAGACACTACCCAGGTTACTATCATCGACGGGCCCTTCCTAGTAACCACCCCTACAGTTGTAGAATATGTCATGTGGATGTCTAGATTCTCCCTTGGTCAAGTAAATCTGAGATAGGTCAAGGCTGACATAACCCCTTCTCAGTGTGGTCCCTCGTACACCAATAGGGTCGACGCAAACATATAAAAAAAAAATTATATTCACTTATGGATTAGGAGGACGCCCCTAGCAGTATTTTTCCCAAGTAGGCATCATATCTTTAGGGTAGTGTCAGAAAACTCCCTTTAGTAATCGCCTGACTACTCTTAAGTTGATATAAGTCCCCAACAACATTCACTCAGTAGTCGCCCCTAAGTCGGGTTCTATTTGCTGTGCTACCAATAGGTCACCCCAGTGGGTGTTTCTTGCTTTAGAAGATGTAAGTGTGCTATGCCTTCTTCCTAGGATAGGTATTGCACACCAAAAGCCAACCCCATAGGTTGGCACGTCTACTCCATGGCTAATAGACTATCCCTTTGGATTTGTAAATCTGAGATAGGATAAGTCCAATATAGCCCCTTCTTAGTAGGTCCATCACACACTGACATGGTCCATAAATTAAATCTATCAAATTTTACCGAGCTCAAATCCCCAACGGATATGCCCTCAATTCGAAATCAAACTAAACCAAATAAACCATATCAAATCACATGAAATTAAGATAAAATTAATCCTTACTACTTTTGAATTGACATAAGTCCCCAGCAGCATTCACTCAGTAGTCTCCCTAGGTCAGGTTCAATTTGTTGTGCATCCAACAGGTCACCCCAGTGGTTGTTCCTCGCTTTGGAAGATGTAAGTCTGCTATGCCTTCTTCCTAGCATAGCCATTGCACACCGAAAGACAACCCCTTAGGAGGTTGGCTAGCTCTACCCCACAACTGGTAGACTATCCCTTTGGATTTGTAAACCCAGAAAGGTCAATATTTCTCAATAGGTCCATCGCACACTAACATGGTCCATACATTAACTCAAATTAAATTAAACTCGATTTGATTTTCCCGAGTGGAGTTAAATCACACCCTTCTCCCTAGTGGAGCCCCAAATCATATATAAACAAGTCAAACAAACAAATCAAATTCAAAACCAACCTCCCATAGTGGAGCCAAATTAAAAAAGCTCCCCTAGTAGAGTCTAAATCATAGAAATCCAACCAAACTCTTATTCCCAGCAAGTACATCCCCAAACAAATCAATGAAATTAAACACAATTCCTAATCTCCAATGGATAGCTCGAACCTGCTTCCCTAGTGGAAGGTTCATATACTTGATCCCTAGTGTACTCGAGCCCATATCTTTAGCAGATGTGCCTCCACATCAATTAAAATAACACAAAATAAAGTTGATTCAATCTTAATCTATAGTGCATTATAGATTCTTATCACTAGCGGATCTTCTTTCCATAAATCATATAATGAAATCAAATTCAAACCTTATCCTTAGTAGATTTTCTTCTTCTATGCCCTTGACATAGACTACTCACATGTCATGTCCAATGAATGTTTGATGCCCTAGAAGATCTCCCTTCACGTCCTTAACATGGAATTCTCATCAAATCTTATTTCTCTTATGCACACCTTTAATACTTCAACTAAAAGCCTAATAATGTATTCATTCAAATTACATCATCTTAACATTGTTATCAACATTTTATGATTTATGAAGGTGAAAGTTCAAACTAACTATACAATATCATGCTAAACATATTATAGTGTGAATTAACACACTATATTATATTATAATATATGATTTTATATTATAATTTTCCATAATATAATATATTGTCTAACATTACACCTCATTAGAATCACTTAAAAGGAACAAATAATAAGATTTTCTCAAAATATGAATAATGTTCATTTTGGATGTAAAATTGTTATTTTTTTATTAGAAATGGGACAAAATAGCATAATTTTGGTGTTGCTTCTTGGTGTGTGCCATGAATTTGGCCAAATTCTTCCATCTCAACCTTCAAATTAACATTTTTATGAGTTTTGACCCAATGTATTATAACAAAAGTAAAACATATTAAATTGTACAATAACATTTAATAACACACCACCACATTCATATATATGTGAAGTTATATTGTTATGTACATTATATTTTAATATGCTTTCATATAATATATTATCTTACATTACACCTTAAAATGAATCACTTTAAAAAAAATTATAAAATTTGGTTGAAAATGAACATTTATTTTGGCAAAATTCCATTCTTTTGATTAAATGACACACCATTGCACACCCCAATGATGTTCCCTAAAGCTTACCTTAAATTTGGCCAAATCCCATCATCTCAGCCTATAAATCAATATTTTTATGAATTATACTAGTACAAACTCTACTACATCATACTAGAACAAACTAAAATATGCTAAACAATAAGTAGTAATACACAATAGTATGCTATAATGCATGATGCTACACTATGTTATAGAATCTTAAATTATAATACACTATAACATATTATATTATATTATATTATATTATATTACATATCATATCACAAGGGATTTCTTAAGATAAAAAATCATAAATTTAGTCTAAACAATATAAAACTATATATTTTAGTCGTATCACTTAAATATTTTAAATTGAAATAATATATTATGGTGACATGCTCTACCTATTATGAATTTGGCCAAATTCCACCATTTTAAAGTCTAAATCAATATTTTTATAAATAATGCTAATGTAAGCTTGACTGAATGATTGTAAAATACTAAAAGAATTTAAAATGCGTAGAACAATATATTATGATATATGTTGTTATACTATGCTACAACATATAATATTTATTTTGAACATAAAATCTTACTTTTTAGACTACAAGTGGCATAGCACACCTTTGGTACTACTAAATTCCCACTTCAAATTTAACAATCTCATAATCTTATTTATTAAATCAATATTTTTAGGATTTATATTAATATAGACTATAGGGCATAATACCATAATATACTAAAATATTTTTAAACATCTTATAACATCTAAAAACACATCACTACATGCTCAATATATGATGCTGCATTATACTATAATATATGGTATTATAATATGATTTAGGGTTTTCAAATATCTAAAAGTCAAGGGAAAGTCTATTGAAGACATTTTCTTTAGATACCATAACTATGTTAGGATTAGGTCATTCTTAGATCGCTCCCTAATGACATCTTTATTCAAGTTTTAGGTTTAGGCTTAGAGTTAGGTTTGTGTGTTTAGGGTTTAGGTTTAGGTTAGTTTAGGGTTTAGGATTAGGTTTAATTTAGGGTTTAGGGTTTAGTTAGTTTGGGTTTAGGTTTGTTTAGGGTTTGTGGGTTTTGGTTTATAGTTTAGATTTAGGATTTAGGGTTTTGGGGGTTTATGATTTGTGGGTTTATTTAGGGTTTAAGGTTTAGGTTTGGATTAGTGTTGGGGGCTTAGTTTTTTGTGGTTTAGGTTTAGGTTTAGGGTTTAGGTTTTAGTTTAGGTTTAAATTTTAGTTTATGGTTTAGGGTTTAGGGTTGAGTGTTTAGAGTTTAAGGTTTTAATAGAGAACATATTCAACATTTCTTCTTTTTGATTTCATCAACCAAGTAGCACCCCAAGTTTTCTAAGACACAAGCAATGACATAGATAAAAAATGAGCACCATAGAGCAAATTAAAACCCTAGATAAGTAGAACTATCTCATTGTAAACACATAGCTTCATATGCGATCAAATAGACGCTTCTTTCTAGTTCCCATCAGAACCACCCCCACCTCTCGAGTAGTGGGATTTGCCATCATATCCCTGATCTCTCCCTCTGCCACCACCATGGCTATAACCTCCGTCGCTCCTCCAACCTCAATAATTACCACTACCACGACCACAACCTCCATATCCACCAGCACCTATAAATGCCCCACCACCACTACGATAAATGCTACCTCTACCTTCACCTCCACCGCCAGATCTAGAATGAGTCTAGTTGACGGTGATGTTCCTGCCATCAAGGTTCTACCCATTCTTAGGGTTTAGGGTTAGTTTAGGGTTTAAGGTTTAGGGTTAGTTCAAGGTTTAGAGACTGGGGTTTATGGTTGAAAGTTTAGCATTTTTTTGGGGAAAAAAAGAAATTTTATTACCAAAAGAAAAGGATACAATGATTTAAAGGGTATAAAACTCAAAGACTACTGCTCAAAAGAAAGAACTAAAAAAAGAACAACAACAGCACAGAAATGCTGAGCAGATCAGCAATCCATCTGAAGAGACCCCTGAACAAGCGAAGGAAACCTATAAGAAAAATACTAAAGTAGAGACAAGCACAAACAAAAGAAAATAAACAAAGATAAATAGAATGGAAAGAAAAGCCAAAGAAAAGGCTCAATCTTAGTCACAAAAATTAGAAGGGACAACAAACATTTGTGAGCAGCCAAACACTGAAAGGAGGGTTATAGTATCAAATACTGCTACCAACCAACAAAAAAGACTTAACATCCTAGCCATCATAATCAATGAACCTCATAAAGGCACCCGAGCACACACCAATAACCAGCAAAGATCTAGAACGAGCCACCAAAAAGGTAAGAACAACAATAGAGCCACCAGTCAAAAGGGACAATAGTAGAAAAAAAGAGCCAACAAATAAAAATCCAAGCCATCATAACAATCCAACCACCCAAGAGTAGCAGGAATAATAAACAAAGCCAGCAACCAAAGAGGAAGTACCAGAAACAAAAGCAAGTGGGGATGAAGGGAAGCAAACAACAAGCTCACCAACTCCAACCAGACTAAAGCAACCATAATAGGCCACAACAACCCCAAAAAAAAGAAACAACAAGGCCACCAAAGCCACAAAGGAAAGTAGCACACCCAAAACCAAATCAACCCAACCAACTAAAAGGAAATAGAAGGAAGAGAAGCACAACCAACATCTCATCTAGAGAGGGCACCAAAAATCAAGAAGCTCGTGGATACCAACCATAAAAGCACCAAACAAAAATCAACCAACCAACCAAAAACCAATGAATAAGCCCACAAGATATACCACATTAAAAGTAGGAGTAGCAAATGACAACATCTGGACAACCAAAATAGTAGATGCCAGCATTCCAACCTATAAAATATAAGAAAAATACAAGAACAGAATGCCCCCAAGAAAGAACAGAAGCCAACAACAATCGAACAAACCAAAACAACTAGAACCTCCCAAGCAAAAGCCCCAAGAAAACCTACAAAAAAAAGAAAAAAGAAAAAAAGAAGAAGAAAATTTAAAAAAATCTAACATAAGGCAAACAAGATTTATCTAAATTAGACAGCCCTCTTAATGGCTTAAGAATATTTGTATTGGTAAACAAAGTAAAAGCAGAGAAATTACACCCCAAACTAGCTAAGAAATCCGTTCAAGCATTACCTTCTCTTAAAATATGAGTAATTTAAAAAAAAAGTTTAGAGATAATAGCTTTAATATTTATAATTAAATAAAAAGCTCAACATTACCCTTATGGTTAGAATTGATCATAAACAACCATCTCACCATCGATTCCAACCAAATAGTATGAAAATTTCTATCCAAACAAAGCTTAAGAGCATGAAAACAACCATCAATTCAACAAAATAACAAAATTAGTAGAGAGAGAGTGGAAAAAGCCAAGATAATATTCCCAAGATTATTCCTAAAAATACAACCACAACCCAACTTGTTATGTAATAGTGCCAAGATACTTTTATACAACAACAATTAAAAGCTTTAACCCAATGAATAATTTTATAATCCTGAGATGATTTACAATAAAGAAATCAGATAGCCAATTTAGAGGCAACAAATCGGCAACCTCTAAAATTAGTACCACTTAGAAGAGCAGCCTTATGTAAAGAAAAAATCATTCTTTAGTTTTAGCAATAATTCTTATATGATTCATAGGCACATTATGATATTTAGCATCATTTCTGTAAACCAAATCAAAGTAATAGCCATCACACTTTTGATATTCCCTTTAACAGTATTAAGAAAATAGGAGTCATGAAGTTGCATTAAAGTTAAATTACCATTAAAACAAATTAACTTAAATAAATCTTCATACCAACCCCAAAGTTTAGAGGCAATAGCACCATTAACAAAAATATGACTAACATTCTCAATATGAAAGCAACACATGCATTTAAATGGTAGATAAAAACAATTCTCCAAAACTAAAGAGTCAACAGCAATATAATTCCTTAAAATTCTCCACACAAGAATATAATAAGAAGTAAGAATAATATTATTCCAAATTTTAAGGAAAATAAGAGAAGAGGATTTTTTTAACTCTAATATGGTGCCAAGTATCTTTAAAAGAAAATTCTCCATTACTAGAAATTTTGAAAAAAATTTGATCCAAAGAAATACCATCAATAAGAATATTGATGATGTTATTATTAATGAAATCAAGAATCAAATCATTAAAAAGAGAGAAATTTCAATCACCATTATAAATAAAATGACTAACTCTCAAAGAAGAAGTAGAGTGAGTATTAAGCAAAGAATCAATGGAAAAGTCCTCCATCCAGTTATCTTTCCAAAAGAAAGAAGAACCATTATTAATACCCCAAAAAAATGAGAGGTTCGGCTTTCCATTTAATATCCCAAAGACATTTCCAAATAATAGAGTCACCATGTTTATAATTTCTAATTAAAAGATGCTTTCCTTTGCAATATTTAAAATTCATAAATTTAGCCCAAAGACTTTCATTTTTCTGAAACTTCCACCAAAGTTTATAAGAAAAAACAATGGTGGAATCAATCAATGATCCACACCGAATATCACTTTTATAAAAAGTACCACACATATTAGACCAAGAAGTTCAATGAAGACTTTTGGCCGAATTCCTAGATCCCAAAAAAACTTATTAAAAAGTCTTCAATCAGGATAAGAACAACATAAATATGAACAATATTAACCAACAAATAAAAAGGAAGAGAGTAAAGAATACTTTTAATAACAATTAATCTACCACATAAGGATAAGAAATGAAATTCAAGGGTAGAAATTTTATTTTGAATATTATGGATTACCTCATCAAAAAGATGGGATCTCTTTTGACCATAATATAAAGGAGAGCCTAAATATTTAATAAGAAGATTTTGATGAGAAAAACTAGTAATATCCTTAATATATTAATTCTTTGAACAACAATAGAAGTAGAAGTGATAAAATGACTTTTATGATTAGTAATCACAAGGCCACTTTCCTTTTCAAATATATTTGAAAAACTCTTAAGCTTTTAACATAATGTAACTAGCCATTACAAATAATATGGAAATCATCAAAAAAACTTAAGTGAGAGATAGCCAAACCACCAAGATTCAAATACATGCTAGAATTCCTTTAAAAAAATAAGCCAATGAGACAAATATTCAATCACAATAATAAAAGCGAAGGAGAAGAGGGTCACCTTGTCTTATACCTTGAGAGGAATTAAAGAAGCCAAAGTTTTCACCATTGATAACTAATGAAAACCAAACATTTCTAATTATATTGTTAAAGAAACAAAATGATTAGAGAAACCAAATAAAGTAATAATGCTATTAAGAAAATCCCAAGAAATGTTATCATAAGATTTGGTGATGTCAAGCTTAAGAAGTAAATTGCCACCTCTAGTTTTAAGAAATCAATTTATTAAAAAAAGTATAAATACTAATAAGTCAAAAGCCATTCCAAAAGTTAGGATTATCTTTCTTAGGAATAAGAATAATAGAAGTGCTAGTAAAATATTTAGGAATATAATTCCTTTGAAAAAAATCCTTAACACCATTAACAAGATCATCTTTAAAAATAAACTAAGCTTTTTGAAAGAATAAAGTAGTGTAACCATCACCTATAGAATCAACATTCATACCATTATGAATATTAAAAATTTTCTCATTAGAAGGAGGAGCAATCAAGCACTCATTCTGTAAACTTAATAGAAGGAATGATAGAGGGATTAGATAAATGCTCAAGTTGACAGTTTTTATTTAAAATATTTTTAAAGAAAATAAGAGCATAAGAGATAATATCTACTTTTTTAGTAAGTCAAGAACCATCCAAATTCTTGATTTTATGAATGCACCAAGAACACGCCTTTTCATTACCAAAGCATGAGAATATTTAGTGTTTCTTTCCCCCTTAGAAAAATGCTTAGAGGCAACTTTTTTTGTCTCCAATATGTCTCCTCCATATCCTGAAACTTAATGAGATTATCTTTAGCTTCAGCAAGGTTAAAACAAAAAGAAGAATCAATAATAACCAGTTCTTCCAAATTTTTCACCCTTTGTTCCATATTTATGATATTATCAAAAAGATTTTTAAAGTAGTTTATGTTCAACCAAGTGATATTATGCTTAAGCCTTTTAAGCTTAAGCTAAAATCTCATCATACCAATTGCAGAATCATCAAAAGAAAGAGGAGTTAGTTTAATTGGTTTATTAGGTTTAGTTTAGTTATTAGTTTAGTTTTAGTTTAGGTTTAGGGTTAAGGGTTTAGGTTAGTTAGTTTAGTTTAATTTTAGTTTAGTTTTATTAGTTATGAGTTAGTTTTAATTTTATTAGTTTTATTAATTAGTTTTATTAGTTAGTTAGTTAGTTTTAGTTAGTTTAGGTTAGTTTTATTAGTTTAGTTAGATTTTTATTAGAGTTTAGGGTTTAGCTTTTAGTTATTAGTTATTTAGTTATTTAGTTTTAGTTAATTATTTAGGTTAGTTTTGGTTTAGTTTATTAGTTTTAGTTAGTTTTAATTAGGTTTAGGGTTTAGGGTTTTATTTTATTAATTAATTTTATTATCAATTTACCTTTTATTAGTTATTAGCTTTGTTTTATTATTATTAGTTATTAGGATTAGTGTTTATTTAGTTAGTTTAGGTTTAGGGTTTAGGTTTAGTTTTAGTTTATTAGTTAGTTTAGTTTAGTTTAGTTTATTAGGTTTAAGTTTAGTTATTAGCTTTAGTTTTTAGTTTAGGGTTTAGGATTTAGGGTTTAGGTTTAGGTTTAGGTTTTAGGTTATTAGTTTAATTATTAGTTTTTATTAGTTTTTTAGTTTATTAGGTTTTATTTAGTTTTAGTTTTAGTTAGTTTATTAGGTTTAGGGTTTGGTTTAGGGGTTTAGGTTTAGTTTAGTTTAGTTAGTTTATTTATTTTTAGTTAGTTTAATTTGATTAGTTTATTAGGTTTAGGTTTAAGGTTTAGGGTTTAGGTTTAGGAGTTAGGTTTAGTTAATTTAGTTAGTTAATTTAGTTAGTTTATTAGTTAGTTTTATTTATTATTAGTTTTATTAGTTTATTAGTCTAGTTATTATTTGTTTTAGTTTAGTTAGGTTTAGGGTTTAGGGGTTTAGAGTTTAAGGTTTATGGTTTAGGGTTTTATTTTAGTTATTTTTAGTTTAGTTTAGTTTAGTTAGGTTTTAGAGTTTAAGTTTAGTTTCATTTAGTTTAGTTAGTTTTTAGTTTAGTTTATTATTAGTTTATTAGTTTAGTTTAGTTATTAGTTTAGGTATAAATTTATTAATCCAGTTTAGTTTAATTTAGTTTATTTAATTATTTGTTTAGGGTACAGGGTTTAGGTTTTAGGTTTAGGTTTAGGGTTTAGATTTAGGTTTAGGTTTAGTTTAATTATTTTATTAGTTTTGTTAGTTTATTAGTTTTATTATTAGTTTAGTTAGTTTTAGTTTTAGTTAGTTTTATTAGTTATTATTAGTTTAGGGTTTAGGTTTTAGTTAGGTTATTATTATTAGTTAGTTTTAGGTTTAGGGTTTAGGTTTAGTTAGTTTTAGTTTAGGGGTTTAGGGTTTACGCTTAGTTAGTTATTAGGGTTTAGGGGGTTTAAGGTTTAGGTTTAGTTTAATTATTAGTTTAGTTATTAGTTTTAGTTTAGTTTTATTAGTTTAGGTTTTATTAGTTTATTTAGTTATTAGTTTAGGTTTTATTAGTTATTAGTTTAGTTATTAGTTATTAGGTTTAGGGTTTAGGGTTTAAGTTTAGTTTTATTTATTAGTTTTGTTATTATTTGTTTAGTTTAGTTATTAGTGTAAGTTTAGTTTAGTTAGTTTAGGTTTTATTAGTTAGTTAGTTTAGTTAGTTTATTAGATATTAGTTTATTAGGTAGTTTTAATTAGGTTTAGGGTTTAGGTTTAGATTTTAGTTAATTTAGTTAGTTTTATTAGTTTATTAGGTTTAAGTTTAGGGTTTAGATAAGTTAGTTTATTATTAGTTTTAGCTAGTTTAGTTAGTTTAGGTTTAATTATTAGATTAATTACTTTAGTTATTAGTTTAGTTTAGTTAGTTTAATTAGTTTACTTAGTTATTACTTATTTTTAGTTTAGTTAGTTTAGGTTTAGTTAGTTATTAATTAGTTTTAGTTTTAATTAGTTAGTTAATTAGTTTATGTTAGTTAAGTTATTAGTTTAGCTTAGTTATTAGTTTTTATTAGTCTAGTTTCATTTAATTAGTTTAGTTTTAGTTTAGTTAGTTTATTAGTTTATTAGTTTCTATTTAGGTTTAGTTATTAGTTAGTTTTAGTTTAGTTATTAGTTAGTTTAGGTTATTAGTTAGTTTAGTTTAGTTAATTAGGTTTAGGGTTTAGGGTTTAGGGTTTTAGTTTAGTTTAGTTTTATTAGTTTATTTGGTTTAGGTTAGTTTAGGGTTTAGGTTTAGTTTTTAGGTTAGGTTTAGTTTTTTTTAGTGTTAGTTTTAGTTTAGTTTAGTTAGTTTATTAGTTTTAGGTTAATTAGTTAGTTATTGTGGTTTAGTTTTAATTTAGTTAGGTTTTAGTTTAGTTTATTATTTTTTAGTTTTTTATTATTATTAGTTTAGTTAGTAGTTATTTGTTTTTTAGTTATTAATTTTAGTAGGTTTTTTAGTTATTAGGTTTTAGTTTAGGTTTAGTTTTTAGTTAGTTTAGGGTTTAGGTTTAGTTTAGTTTATTAGTTTAGCTTATTTATTTTATTAGTTTTTTTTAGTTAGTTTAGTTTAGTTATTTAGGTTTATTAGTTTATTTTTATTAGTTTAGGTTTTAGGGTTTGTTTAGGTTTAGTTTAGTTATTAGTTTTTTTTTTTTTAGTTTAGGTTATTAAGGTTTAGGGTTTAGGGTTTAGGTTTAGGTTTAGGTTTAGGTTTAAGGGTTTAGGGTTTTGGTTTATTAGTTAGTTTAGTTAGTTATTTGTTAGGTTTAGTTTAATTATTAGTTAATTAGTTTAATTAGTTTAATTTTTTTTAGTTAGTTATTTGTTACTTAGTTTAGTTTAGTTAGTTTTAGTTAGTTTAGGGGTTATGGTTTAGGGTTTAGGTTTAGGTTTTAGTTTAGTTAGTTAGTTTAGGTTTAGGTTTAGTTTTTGTTTTAGTTAATTTTAGTTAGTTTAGTTTAGGGTTTAGGGTTTTAGTTTAGTTTATTTTTTTAGTTTTGTTTAGTTAGTTTTAGATTTAGTTAGTTTAGTTTAGGTTTAGATTTAGGTTTTAGGTTTTAGGTTTTTATTAGTTTAGTAAGTTATTATTTATTTAGTTTTTAGTTTAGTTTAGGTTTAGGTTTTAGTTTAGTTTTTAGGTTTAGTTTAGTATATTTAGTTTATTTATTTTTTGGGTTTAGTTAGTTTAGTTAGTTTTATTAGGGTTTAGTTTTAGGTTTTAGTTTAGTTTAGGGTTTAGTTTTAGGTTTAGTTTAGGTTAGTTTTTAGTATTTTTTGGGTTTTTTAGTTTTAGTTTTAGGGTTTAGTTTAGGGTTTAGGGTTTAGGTTAGTTTTTTTATTTTATTATTTTATTTTAAAATTTAGTTAGGTTTATGTTTATTTTAGTTTATTTTATTTATTTTAGTTTATTTTATTTTTTTATTTTGGTTTATTTTATTTTATTTAGTTTAGTTTATTTATTTTAGGTTTATTTATTTTATTTAGGTTTTTTTATTTTTTATTTTTATGTTTAGGTTTAGGTTTAGGGTTTAGGTTTAGGTTTATTTTTTTTTAGGTTTAGGTTTAGGTTTTATTTATTTTTAGTTTAGTTTATTTTAGTTTAGGTTTAGGTTTATTTTATTTTTTTTTATAGTTTAGGTTAGGTTTTATTTTTATTTATTTTATTTTATTTTAGGTTTATTTTATTTTTATTATGGGTTTATTTTATTTTTATTTTAGGTTTAGTTTTTATTTTATTTAGGTTTTTTATTTTTTTAGTTTAGTTTAGGTTTTATATTTTTATTTTGGTTTAGTTTTTATTTTATTTTGGTTTAGGTTTATTTTATTTAGGTTTATTTAGTTTAGTTTTTTATTAGTATTTTATTTTATTTTATTTTATTTTTTGGTTTAGTTTTTTATTTATTTATTTTATTATTTTTATTTTTTTAGGTTAGGTTTATTTTTAGTTTAGGGTTTAGGTTTAGGGTTTAGGTTAGTTATTTAGGGTTTAGGGTTTAGGTTTAGGGTTTAGGGTTTAGGGTTTAGGTTTTAGTTTAGGGTTTAGGTTTAGGTTTAGGGTTTAGGGTTTAGTTTAGGGTTTAGGGTTTAGGTTTAGGGTTTAGGGTTTTAGGGTTTTAGGATTTAGGTTAGGTTTAGGTTTTAGGTTTAGGTTTTAGTTTAGGGTTTTTTGGTTTTTTTTTTTTTAGTTTATTAATTTCTTCTTTATTTTAGGGTTTATGTTTTAAGATTTAAGTATTTTAGTTTTATGTAAGGTTTTATAAATAGGTTTTATAGAGGTTTAGGTATATATTTTATAGTTTATATTTTAGTTTAGGTTTATTTATTTAGTTATAGTTAGGTTTATTTATTTATTTAGGCAGTTTAGGTTTATGTTTAGTAGGTTATTATTTTAGGTTTAGTTTAGGTTTAGGTTTATTAGGTTTTAGGTTTTATTTTATTTTTTTTAATTTATTTAGTTTTTAGGTTTAAGTTTAGGCATTAGGGTTTATGGTTTAGGTTTAGGTTAGGGTTTTTTTAGGGTTTAGGTTTAGTTTAGGTTTTGGTTTAGTTTATGGTTTAGGGTTTAGGGTTAGGTTTAGGTTTAGTATTTAGGTTTAGGTTTTATGGTTTAGGGTTTAGGGTTTTGGTTTTTTTAACAAGAACAAAGTTTAGTTTTTTTTTTTATTTTATTTAAGTAACACAAGTTTTAGTGATGGAGATAAAATGAGCATGCATATAGGTATAAGTTTAGGTTTAGAGAGAGAGAGATTTTTAGTTTAGGTAGAATGAAGGTTAGGTTTATTAGAAGGTTTACTAGGAAGCTCAATGATAGGGTTTAGGGTTTAGGGTTTAAAATTAGTTTAGGTTTGAGGGTTACTTTATAGTTGGTTTTAGGAGAGAGGAGTATAGCTAGGTTTAGGGGGGAGAAGTTAGTTAACATAAGGGTTTAGTTTATCAAATTAGAGTTTAATTATTATATTACATTGGTAAACAAAGTAAATGGGTTATATTTAGTTTAGCATTACCTTATTTTAGGTAATTTTAAAGAAAGTTTAGAGAGATAATAGTTTAATATTTTAATTAAATAGATCATTAACTTATGGTTTAGAATTATGATATTTATCTTTAGATTAAATATTTATTTCTATCAAACATGCTTAAGAGCATGATAAATAGCCATCAATTAGGGTATAGAACTAATAGAGAGAGTAGGAAAAATCAAGATAATATTAGATTATTTAAAAATACCACCAGTTTACTTGTTATGTGCATAGAGCCATAGAATTTTATACAATAATTAGAGGCTTAATCAATGAATAATTTTATAAGGAGATGAGTTACAATAAAGAAATGGGATATTAGAACTTGCAACCTCTAAAATTAGTACCACTAGAAGAGCAACCTTATGTAAAGAAAAATATCTTTTCTTTTGGTCAATAATCCTCTTATGATTCATAGGCACATTATGATGTTTAGCATCATTTCTATTAAACCAAATAAACCAAATCAAAGTAACAACCATACAATTTTGATATGCCCTTTATTATAAAGTCAAGAAGTTGCATTAAAGTTAAATTACCATTAAAACAAATTAATTTAAATAAATCCTCATATAAACTTTAGAGGTTATTAATAAAAACATGACTAACATTCTTAATGTGAAAGTAGCACATGCATTTAGAGGGTAGATAAAACATTTGTCCAAAGTAAAGAGTCAACAATATAATCCAAAATTCTCACACAATAATAGAATAAGGTAGGAATAATATTATTCCAAATTTTAAGAAAGGAGAGAGGATTTTTTTTTTAATATGGTGCCAAGTATCTTTAAAAGTCCATTACTAGAAATTTTGAAAGAATTTGATAGAGAAATACCATCAATAGGAATATTGATGATGTTATTAATGAAATAATTCAATCATTAAAAGAGAAATTCAATCACCATTATAAAAAAAGACTAACTTTCAAAGAAGAGTAGAGTGAGTTTTAAGCAAAGAATCAATGGAAAAGTCTCTCATCAGTTATCTTGCCAAAAGAAGAGAACCATTATTAATATCCCAAAAAATGAGAGGTTCCACTTTCCATTTAATATCGAGTTGTTTCAAACAATGAGTCACCATGTTTATAATTGCAAATTAAGGATGCTTACCTTTGATATTTAAAATTATAAATTTAGCCCAAAGACTTTCATTTTTTGAAAATTCCACCAAAGTTTATAAGAAAAACATTGGTGGAATCAAATTACACCCAATACCACTTTCATAAATAGTACCACACATTAGACCAAAGTCCAATGAAACCTTTTGGCCATTCTAAAACCTCAAAAAACTTATTAAAGTCTTTTAATTAGGATAAGAACAGAGAATTAGAAATAATATTAAGCAACAAGTAAAGGAAGAGACTAAAGAATACTTTTAATACAATTAATCATTAAAAGAAAGAATTAAATTAGAAGAAATTTTATTTTTATGGATTACCTCATAAAAAGATGGGATCTCTTGACCATAATATAAAGGAGAACCTAAATATTTAATAGGAAGATTTTGATAAGAAAAACCAGGTATCCTTAATTTTATTAATTCTTTGAAGAGAAATAAGTACATGATAAACAACTTTTATCATTAATAATCCAAGGCCACTTTCCTTTTCAAATTTATTTAAAACTCTAAGCCTTTTAACATAATGTAACAAGCCATTACAAATATTATGGAGCAAAACTTAAGTGAAAGATAACAAATCACCAAGATTCCTCAAACATACTAAAATTCTTCTAAGATTAGAATGAGACAATATTCAATTAAAATAAAAATAATAATGAAGGAGAAAGATCCTTGCCTTATACCTTGAGAGGAATTAAAGAAGTCAAACTTTTCACCATTGATAATGAAAACCAAACATTTCTAATTATATTGTTAACCAAAGAAACAAATGATTAGAGAAACCAAAGTAAGAATGTTATTAAAAATTTTAAATGTTATCATAAGCATTGGTGATGTCAGCAAGAAGTAACCACCTAGTTTTAACATTCAAATCAGAATCAATTCTTGAGTAAGCAAGATGTTATCATAGATTTACCTTTGCAAAATAAATTTGATTAGGAGAGATAATCTTAGGAAGAAACTTTCTAAGTATTAGTCAAAATTTTAGAAATCAATTTATTAAAAAAAAAGTTTAAAGACTAATAAGTCGAAAGTCATTCCAAAAGTCATGGTTATCTTTCTTAAGAATAAGAAAAATAGAAGTGCTAGTAAAATATTTAGGAATATAATTTTGAAAAATCATAGACATTAACAATGACTTTAAAATAAACCAAATTTTGAAAGAATAAAGTAGTGTAACCATCACCTACAAAATCAACATACCATTATGAATATTAAAAATTTCTTCATTAGAAGGAGGAGCACCAAGCACTCATTATCCTTTAGACATAATATAAGGAATGATAGATTAGATAAATACTTTCGGGTTGAAAATTTTTATTTAAAGATTTTAATTAATAAGAGACTATATCCCCTTTTAGTAAGCCAAAAACCATATTCTTGATTTTATGAATAAAAGAACATGCCTTTTCATTAAGCATGAAAATATTTAGTGTTTCTTTCCCCTAGAAAAAATGCTTAGAAGCTTTTTTATCTAATATGTCTCCTCCTATCACGAAACTTAATGAGATTATCTTTAGCTTCAATTAAAGTTAAAGAAGAAGTAATACCATTCTTAAAATCTTTCAGGTTCCATATTTATGATATTATCAAAAGATTTTTTAAGTAGTTTTTTTATTCCAAGTGATATTATGCATAAACCTTTTAAGTTAAGCCAAAATCTCATCATACCAAATCGAATCATTTAGAAGAAAGAGGAGCACCAATCATAAGAAATAACAAAAATCTTTTATCTTTTAAGCACATATTTGAAAACAAAGTTTTTAATGACATTATTTATGAACAACATCCTTAATAGAAATCAAAAGGGAGCATGATCAAGAGAGTTCTACTAGTTGCTCCACCAAAGTTAATGGAGCTTTAACCAATAATTATTAAATAAAATAGTTTAGTTAGGGTTTAGGTTTATTAGTTTATTAGTTTTAGGGCTTTTGGGGTTTAGTTTAGTTTATTTTATTAGTTAGGTTTAGGTTTAGGTTTATGTTTTTAGTTTAGTTTAGTTAGTTTAATTTTAGTGTTTAGGGTTTAGTTTAATTTTTTTATTAGGTTTAGTTAGTTAGGTTTAGGTTGGTTAGTTATTAGTTTATCAATTTAGTTGGTTTTAATTAGGTTTAGGGTTTAGGGTTTAGTTAGTTTAATTAGGTTTTATTTAGTTTAGTTAGTTTAGTTATTTAGTTAGTTTAGTTTAGTTTATTACTTTAGTTAGTTTAGTTATTAGTTTAGTTAGTTTTTTTTAGCATTTAGTTTAGTAATTTATTTTAGGGTTTAGGTTTAATTTAGTTATTTTTAGGTTTAGTTATTAGTTTAGTTATTAGTTAATTATTATTAGTTTAGTTTAGTTTAGGTTTAGTTTTAGTTATTATAGTTTGTTAGGTTAGTTGGTTTTATTTAGTTAGTTATTAATTTAGTATTTTTTAGTTTAGATAGTTTTTAATTTAGAGTTTTAGTTTTTATTATTTTTATTTAGGGTTTAGGGTTTTAGGTTTAGGGTTTTAGGTTTTTTAGGGTTTAAATTAGGTTTAGAGGTTTTGTTTAGGAGTTTAGTTTAGTTTCATTTTTATGTTTAGGGTTTTTATTATTTGTTTAGTTTAGTTATTAGTTTATATTTTATTAGGTTTTAGGGTTTAGGTTTAGTTAGGTGTTAGTTTTATTAGTTTTAGTTTAGGGTTTAGTTTAGTTTTAGTTTAGTTTATTTTTTTAATTAGTTTAGTATTATTATTAGTTTAGTTTGTTAGTTATTAGTTTAGGGATTAGGATTTAGGGTTTAGGTTTAGGTATAGATTATTATTTAGTTTTAGTTAGTTATGTTTTATTGATTAGTTTAGTTAGTTTAGGTTATTATTTTTATTTAGTTTTATTAATTATTAGTTTAGTTTATTATTAGTTTAGTTTTTAGTTTTATTTTTGTTAGTTTAGTTATTAGTTTGGTTTGGTTTAATTGTTTATTAGTTATTAGTTTAGGTTTAGGTTTTGGTTTAGTTTAGTTTATTAGTTTAGTTAGGTTTTAGAGTTTAGGGTTTTAGTTTAGTTAGTTTTAGTTAGTTTAGGGTTTAGGTTTAGTTTAGTTATTATTAGTTTAGTTTTAATTTAGGTTTTAGTTATTGTTTTAGTTTAGTTAGTTTAGTTTTTATTATTATTTAGTTAGTTTTAATTATTAGTTTTTGTATTAGTTTTATTAGTTTTAATTAGTTTTTATTGGTTATTTAGTTTAGTTATTTAGTTTTAGTTTTTTTATTTGGTTTTTTTGTTTAGTTAGTTTTAGTTAGTTATTAGTTTTCTTAATTTATTAGTTTAGGGTTTAAGTTTTTAGTTAGTTTTTAATTAGTTTTTTTTTAGTTTTAGTTTAGGTTTAGGGATTAGGTTTTCATTTAAGGATTTGGTTTTAGTTTTAGTTTAGTTTATTAGGTTTAGTTTATTAGTTAGTTTAGTAGTTTAGTTAGTTTATTTAGTTAGTTAGTTTTTTGTTTATTAGTTTTAGTTATTATTATTTGTTTTTTTTTAGGTTTTAGTTTAGGGTTTAGGTTTAGGTTTAGGGTTTAGGGTTTAGGGATTAGTTTAGTTATTTAGTTTAGTTTATTAGTTATTATTTAGTTGGTTATTAGTTTAGTTGTTATTTAGGGTTTAGTTTAGTTAGTTTAGTTTAGTTTGGTTAGTTATTTTAGTTAGTTAATTTTATTATTAGTTTTAGTTAGTTTTTAGGTTTTGTTTAGTTATTAGTTTTTTAGTTTAAGTTTTTAGTTAGTAGTTATTGGTTAGTTTTAGTTTTAGTTTAGTTAGTTTTAGTTAGTTTAGTTATTAGGTTTAGGTTTTACTTAGTTTAGTTTTATTTTTTAGTTTAGTTTATTTTAGTTTTATTAATTTATTAGTTTAGTTGTTTAGTTTTTTATTAGTTATTAGTTAGTTTAGTTTATTAGTTTAGTTTAGGGTTTAGGGTTTTATGGTTTAGTTTAGTTTAGTTATTAGTTAGGTTTAGTTTTAGTTTTTATTATTAGGGTTTAGGTTTTGGGTTTTTTTAGTTTAGTTAGTTTTATTAGTTATTAATTTATTAGTTTAGGTTTAGGTTTTAGGTTTTTTAGTTATTAATTAGTTATTAGTTTATTAGGTTCATTAGTTTAGGTTTTATTAGTTATTATTAGTTATTATTATAGAGATTAGTTTATTTTTTATTTATTAGTTTTGTTATTATTTAATTTTAGTTAATTAGTTTAGTAAGTTTAGTTAGTTTAGTTTAGTTATTAGTTTTATTATTATTAGGTTTAGTTATTAATTAGTTTTAGTTAGTTAATTGGTTTAGTTATTAGTTTATTAGGTTTAGGTTTTTATTAGTTTAGTTTTATTTTATTTTTTTTTAGTTTAGTTTAATTATTTTTTGGTTTTAGTTTAGGGTTTGGGTTTACTTTAGGTTTAGATATTTATTAGTTAATTTAGTTAGTTTAGTTATTAGTTTAGTTATGGTTTAGTTTAGTTTGTTTAGTTTAGGTTTTATAGGTTTAGTTTGGGTTTTATTAGTTAGTTTAGTTTAGTTTAGTTAGTTAATTTAGTTTTATTGGTTTTTTAGTAGTTATTTGGTTTAGTTTTAGTTAGTTAGGTTTAGGGTTTTAGTTTAGTTAGTTTTTAGTTATTAATTAATTAGTTTTAGTTAGTTTAGTTACTTTTTTTAGTTATTATTAGTTTTAGTTTTATTAATTTAGTTTAGGTTTTAGGGTTTAGGTTTAGTTTAGTTTTAGTTATTATTTTAATTATTAATTTAGTTAGTTAGTTAAGTTTAGTTAGTTATTAGGTTTTATTAGTTGATTAGTTTGTTAGTTATTAGTTATTTATTTAGTTTGGTTTAATTAGTATATTATTAGTTTAGTTATTAGTTATTATTAGTTTAGTTATTAGTTATTATTAGTTATCCATTTTATTATTAGTTTAGTTTAATAGTTTTAGTTTAGTATTAGTTTTATTTAGGTTTTAGAGTTTAGGTTTATTTATTAGTTTTTTAGGTTTAGGTTTAGTTTAGTTTAGTTTAGTTTAGTTTAGTTTAGTTTTTGTTTTATTGGTTTAGTTAGTTTATTAGTTTTTTAGTTTTTTAGTTTAGTTTTATTAGTTTTATTAGTTTATTAGTTTAGTTAGTTTTAGTTTATTAATTTAGTTTAGTTAGGTTATTAGTTTTATTTATTGTTTTAGTTTAGGTTTTAGGGGTTTAGGGGTTTTAGGGTTTAAGTTTAGTTTAGTTTAGTTATTAGTTTAGTTTTAGTTAATTAGTGTTTAGATTTTAGTTTAGTTTAGTTAGTTAGGTTTTAGGCTTAGTTTTAGTTTAGTTTAGGTTTAGGTTTAGTTTAGGTTTAGGTTTAGTTTAGTTCTTAGTTAGTTATTAGTTTAGGTTTAGGTTTAGGCTAGTTTAGGTTTTAGAGGGGTTTAGGTTTAGGTTTAGGTTTAGGTTTAGGTTTATTAGTTTTAGTTATTAATTTTTAGGTTTAGGTTTTTTTATTAGTTTATGTTTAAGGTTTATTATTAGTTTTATTAGTGATTTTCATTTATTAGTTTTATTTAGATTAGTTAGTTTATTAGTTTTATTATTAGTTTAGTTTTAAATTTAGTTTATTTAATTTAGTTTAGTTTTAGTTTTTTAGTTTATTAGTTTAGTTTTTAGTTTAGTTAGTTTAGTTTTAGGTTTAGTTTAGTTTAGTTTTTAGTTTAGTTTTTAGGTTTAAGGTTTAGCGTTTATGGTTTAGGTTAGTTTTATTAGATTTATTAGTTTTAGTTTTATTATTATTATTATTATTTTTTAGTTTTGGTTTTTGTTTATTAGTTTAGTTAATTTAGTTTAGTTAGTTTAGTTTTAGTTTTAGTTTAGTTTAGTTATTAGCTTATTAGCTTAGGTTTTAGTTTATTAGTTATTTGGGTTTTTATTAGTTTATTAAGTTTAGTTTTTAGTTTAGTTAGGTTTAGGTTTAGGGTTTTGGTTTAGGGTTTAGGGTTTAGGGTTTAGGGTTTAGCTTTTAGTTAGGTTTCTAGTTTATTAGTTTATTAGTTTAGTTTTATTAGATTTGGTTTTTTAGTTATTAGTTTATTACTTTAGTTTTTAGTTAGGGTTTAGGTTTAGTTTATTAGTTTATTGGTTAGTTTATTAGTTATTTATTATTAGTTTATTAGTTTTTAGTTTAGGTTTGTTTAGTTAGTTTAATTTTATTAGTTTAGTTTAGGTTTAGGTTTAGGAGGTTTAGGGTTTAGGGTTTAGTTTTAGTTTTAGTTTAGTTTTAGTTTTCATTTTAGGGTTTAGGTTTAAATTTAGGGTTTAGGGTTCAGGTTTAGGTTTAGTTTAGTTTAGTTATTAGGTTTAGTTTAGTTAGCTTTTATTACTTTAGTTATTAGTTAGTTTAGTTATTAGTTTTAGTTTAGGTTTAGAGTTTAGGTTTTAGTTTAGTTTTATTAGTTTAGGGTTTAGGTTTAGGTTTTAGTTTTATATTATTATTAGTTTTTATTTAGTTAGTTTAGTTTAGTTATTAGTTTAGGGTTTAGGTTTAGGGTTTAGGTTTAGGGTTGAGGTTGTTTTAGTTTAGTTTAGGTTATTAGATTTAGTGTTTAGAGTTTATGGTTTAGGTTTAGTTTAGTTAGTTTAGTTTAGTTAGTTATTAGTTATTTAGTTAGTTTAATTTTTAGTTATTACAGTTTAGGGTTTAGGTTTATTATTTTAGTTAGTGTTAGTTTTAGTTTAATTATTAATTATTAGTTATTATTAGTTTTAGTTAGTTTAGTTTTAGTTATTAGTTTAGGTTTAGGTTATTAGTTAGTTAGTTTAGGTTTAGGTTTAGCTTTAAGTTTTTAAGGATTTAGTTAGTAGGTTTAGTTTATTTAGTTTTGGTTATTAGGGTTTTAGTTTTTAGTTTAGGTTTAGTTTAGTTAGTTAGTTTAGGTTTAAGTTTAGGTTTTATTAAGTTTTAATAGGTTTAGGTTTAGGTTTAGGTTTAGTTATTAATTTTAATTTAGTTATTAGTTTAGTTATTAGTTTAGTTAGTTTAGTTTAAAGTTATTAGGTTTTTATTTAGTTTAGTTTAAGTTTAGTTTAGTTAGTTTAGGTTTAGGTTTAGGGTTTTAGTTTGGTTTAGTTAATTTAGTTTTATTAGGTTTTAGGTTTAGGTTTTAGTTTATTTTTTAGTTTAGGTTTTATTAGTTTTAGTTTAGGTTTTAGGTTTTGTTAATTAGTAGTTATTATCAGTTATTAGTTAGTTTAGCAAGTTTTAGTTTATTAGTTAGTTAGTTTTATTAGTTTAATTATTAGGTTAGTTAGTTATTAGTTTAGTTATTAGTTTGTTTAATTAGTTTATTAGTTAGTTTAGGGTTTAGGATATAGTTTTATGTTTAAGGTTTAGGTTTAGGTTATTAGTTTTAGTTTAGTTATTAGTTAAGTTATTAATTTTATTAGTTTAATTAGTTTACTAAGTTTAGTTATTAGTTTAGTTATTAGTTTTATTAGGTTTAGTTTAGTTATTAGTTTAGTTTTAGTTTAGGTTCTGGGTTTATGGTTTATGATTTTGGTTTAGAGTTTGGGGTTTAGGTTAGTTAGTTTAGTTTAGTTTTAGTTTAGTTTTATTAGTTATTAGTTAGTTTTAGTTTTAGTTATATTAATTAGTTTTATTAGTTAGTTAGTTAGTTTTAGTTAGTTGAGGTTAGTTTTATTAGTTTAGTCTAGTTAGGATTTAGTTATTAGGGTTTGGGGTTCAGGTTTTTAGTTATTAGTTATTTAGTTATTTTGTTTTAGTTAGTTATTTAGTTTAGTTTAGGTTTAATACATTAGTTTTAGTTAGTTTTAGTTAGTTATAGTTAGGTTTATGGTTTAGGGTTTAGTTTTATTAATTAGTTTTATTATTAGTTTAGTTTTTATTAGTTATTAGTTTTAGTTTTTTTATTACTTATTAGGTTTAGTGTTTATTTAGTTAGTTTAGGTTTAGGATATAGTTTAGTTTATTTTATTAGGTTTAGGTTTAATTTTAGTTTATTAGTTAGTTTAGTTTAGTTTAGTTTAGTTTATTTGGTTTAGGTTTATGTTTTTAGTCTAGTTATTAGTTTTTGTTTTTAATTTAGTGTTTAGGGTTTAAGGTTTAGGTTTAGGATTAGGTTTTAGGTTATTAGTTTAGTTTAGTTATTAGTTTTTATTAGTTTATTTGTTTATTAAGTTTTAGTTAGTTTTAATTTTAGTTAGTTTATTAGGTTTAGGGTTTAGAGTTTAGAGTTTAGGTTTAGGGGTTTAGGTTTAGTTTGGTTTAGTTAGTTTATTAGTTTTTATTTAATTTAGTTTTATTTGTTCATTACATTTAGGGGTTTAGGGTTTAGGGTTTATGTTTATGGTTTAGGTTTAGTTAGTTTAGTTTATTTGTTTAGTTAGTTTATTAGTTAGTTTAGTTTATTATTTGCATTATTAGTTTAGTTATTATGAGTTTTAGTTTAGTTAGTTTTATGAGTTTAGGTAGGTTTAGGGTTTAGGGGTTTAGGGGTTTAAGGTTTAGGGTTTAGGGTTTAGGGTTTTAGTTTAGTTAGTTTAGTTTAGTTTAGTTTAGTTAGGTTTTAGGGTTACGGTTTAGATTAGTTTAGTTAATTTTTATTAGTTTTTAGTTTAGTTTATTAGTAGTTTATTAGTTTAGTTATTAGTTTATTAGTTTAGTGTATTTTAGTTTAGTTATTATTTAGTTTAGTCAGTTTAGTTATTTATTTAGGGTTTAAAGTTTAGGGTTTAACTTTAGGTTTAGGGTTTAGGTTTAGGTTTAGGTTTAGTTTATTAGATTTTAGTTTTAGTTTAGTTATTAGTTATTAGTTTAGGATTATGGTTTCATTTATTAGCTTTATTATTTTTATTAGTTTATTAGTTTTATTATTAGTTTAGTTACTTTTAATTTTAGTTAGTTTATTAGTTATTATTAGTTTAAGGTTTAAGTTTTAGTTAGGTTAATATTATTTGTTAATTTTTGGGTTTAAGGTTTAGGGGTTTAGGGGTTTAGGGTTTAGGGTTTTAGGGTTTAGGTTCAAGTTAGTTATTAGTTTTAGTTTAGTCATTAGTTTTTGTTTAGTTTTATTAGTTTCATTTATTAGTTTAGGTATTATTTTTTTATTTAGTTATCAGTTTAGGTTTTATTAGTTATTAGTTTAGTTATTAGTATTAGGTTAAGGGTTTAGGGTTTAGGTTTAGTTTTATTTATTAGTTTAGTTATTATTAGTTTAATTTAGTTATTAGTGTTAGTTTAGTTTAGTTAGTTTAGGTTTTATTAGTTAGTTAGTTTAGTTAGTTTATTAGTTAGTTTTAGTTAGGATTAGGGTTTATAGTTTAGGGTTTAGGTTTAGTTAGTTTAGTTGAGCTAGTTAGTTTTAGTTAGGTTATGTTTAGGTTTAGGTTTAGGGTTTAGCATTTAGGGTTTAAGTATATTAGTTAGTTATTATTTATGTTTAATTTAGTTATTAGTTAATTTAGTTTAGTTAGTTTAATTAGTTTTTGTTACTTATTAGTTAGTTAGTTTAGTTTAGTTAGTTTTTAGCTAGTTTAGGATTTAGGGTTTAGGTTTAAGTTTAGTTAGTTAGGTTTGAGTTGAGGTTTTAATTAGTTTAGTTTAGTTTTAGTTAGTTTTTAGTTAGTCTAGGGTTTCGAGATTAGGTTTAGGTTTAGTTAGTTAGTTTAGTTTTAGTTTAGTTAGTTTAATGATTTAGGTATAGGTTTAAGTTGAGGGTTTAGGTTTATTAGAGTTTAGGGTTAAGGGTTTTAGTTATTAGGTTTAGTTCATTAGGTTTTAGTTAGTTATTATTAGTTTAGTTCTCAGTTAATTAGTAGGTTTAGGGTTTAGGGTTTAGGGTTTAGGGTTTAGTGTTTAGGGATTAGTTAGTTACATTAATTTAGTTTAGTTAGTTTAGTTAGGTTTAGGGTTTAAGTTTATTATTTATTTAGTTTATTAGGGTTTAGGGTTTAGGTTTTGTTTATGTTTAGGGTTTAGGTCTAGTTAGTTTGCTTTAAGTTTAGGTATTAGTTTATTTTAGTTTTAGTTAGGTTTAGTTAGTATTCTTAGTATTAGTTTAGGGTTTTGGGTTTAGCATTTAGGGTTTAGGGTTTAGGGTTTTAGGGTTTTGGGTTTAGGGTTTAGGGTTTAAGGTTTAGGGTTTAGGTTTAATAATTTAAGGTTTTAGGGTTTAGGGTTTAAGGTTACAGGTTTAGAGTTTAGGATTTTTTTTAATTAAGTAAACTAGTAGGTTTAGGTTTATTTAGTTTATTTTTTATTTATATGAGTTTATTTTATTTTTTATTTTTATTTAGGTTTATTTTTTATTTTTATTTAGTTTATTTATTTATTTTAGGTTTATTTATTTTAATTTATGTTTTTTATTTTAGTTTAATTTTTATGTTTAGGTTTATTTTTTATTTGAGTTTTATTTTTATTTTATTTTTTTGGATTAGGTTTTATTTTTTAATTTTAGGTTTAGGTTTAGGTTTTTATTTTATTTTTAGGCTTATGTTTTAGGTTTTTATTTTAGGATTATTTTTAGGTTTTGCTTTTAGTTTAGGTTTAGGCTTACTTTTAGTTTATTTTATTTTATTTAATTTAGGGTTTAGGTTTAGGTTTGTTTTATTTTGTTTATTTTATTTTTATTTTAGGTTAGGTTTTATTTTGGGTTTAGGTTTTATTTTTAATTTATTTATTATTTTTATTTTTAAGTTTTTTTTAGGTTTAGGTTTTTATTTATTTTTTATTTTATTTGATTTTAAGTTTATTTTATTTTTAGTATTTATTTTATTTAAGTTTTTTATTCCTAGGTTTATTTTATTTTTTTAGTTTAGTTTAGGTTTTTATTTATTTTATTTTAGTTTATTTTTATTTTAAATTTTTAGGTTTAGGTTTATGTTTTAGTTTACATTTTTATTTTATGTTATTTTTTATTTTATTTAGGTTTAGGTTTTTTTATTAATTTTATTTTTAGGCTATAATTAGTTTAGGTTTTTATGATTTAGGGTTTAGGGTTTAGTGTTTTTATTTTATGGTTTTAGGGTTTAGGATTTAGGGTTAGGGTTTAGAGTTTAGGGTTTAGTGTTTAGGCTTTAAGATTTAGGGATTTGAGGGTTTTGAGTCTTTGGTTTAGGGTTCGTTTAGGGTTTAGGGTTTTTAAGGTTTTTAAGGTTTAAATTTTAGGGTTAGTTTAGGGTTTAAGATTTAGGGTTTGAGGGTTTAGGGTTTACGGCTTCAGTTTATACTAATGGTTTAGGGTTAATTTAGGGTTTAGGGTTAGTTTTGGGTTTAGGGTTTTTGGTTTTTAAGATTTATGGTTTAGGGTTTAGGGTTTTTAAGTTTTATGGTTTAGGATTTAGGGTTAGTTTTGGTTTTAGGGTTTAGTGTTTTAGGGTTTAGGGTTTAGGGTTTAGGGTTAGGGTTAGGGGTTTAGGGTTTAAACTTTTTGGTTTAGGGTTTAAGGTTTAGGGTTAGTTTAGGGTTTAGGGTTTTTAATGGTTCAAGGTCTATGGTTTAGGATTTAGGGTTTAGGGTTGTAGGTTTAGGGTTAGCTTTAGGGTTTAAGGTTTATGGTTTATTATTTTAATTAAGTAAACTAGTATGTGTAGGTTTATTTAGTTTATGTTTTATTTATTTTAGTTTATTTTATTTTTTCTTTCTTTGGTTTATCTTTTATTTTTATTTAGTTTAGTTAATTATTTTAGGTATATTTATTTTAGTTTAGATTTTTAATTTTAGTTTATTTTTTAAGTTTAGGTTTAGGATTATGTTTATTTTTTAGTTTAGTTTTATTTTTATTTTGTTTTTTTTAGGTTTAGGGTTTTTTTTAGGTTTAGGTTGAGGTTTTTTTTATTTTTTTTTAGGTTTAGGTTTTAGGTTTTTATTTTAGGTTTATTTTTAGGTTTTATTTTTTAGTTTAGGTTTAGATTTATTTTTAATTTATTTTATTTTATGTAGTTTAGGGTTTTAGCATTAGTTTATTTTAGGTTTAGGTTTTATTTATTTTAGTTTAGTTTATTTAGTTTAGGTTTGGTTTATTTTATTTTTTTTATTTTAGGTTTAGGTCTCTCTAAGTTTAGGGTTTATGTTTTATTTTTAGGTTTATTTTTTAGGTTTAGGTTTTTATTTAGTTTTCATTTTATTTAATTTTAGGTTTTTTTATTTTACGTTTAGTTTTTATTTTATTTAGGTTTTTTATTTTTGTGGTTTATTTTATTTCTTAATTTAGCTCACATTTTTATTTATTTAATTTTAGCTTAGTTTTTATTCATTATTTTATTTTATTTTTACGTTTAGGTTTAGGTTTTAGTTTAAGTTTTTATTTTATTTTATTTTTTATTTTATTTTGGTTTAAGTTTTTTATTTATTTTTTTTTTAGGTTTTATTTAGTTTAGGTTCAGCTTTTTAATTTTTAGGGTTTAGGGTTTAGTGTTTAGGGTTTGTGGTTTAGGGTTTAGGGTTGTAGGTTTTAGGGTTTACGGTTTTGGGTTTTGGGTTTAAGGTTTAAGGTTGTAGGTTTAGTGTTCATGGTTTAGGGTTTAAGGTTAGTTTTATGGATTTATTTTATTTTATTATTTTTCTTATTTTTTTTAAAACTAAGTAAACTGATAGGTTTAGGTTTATTTAGTATATATTTTATTTATTTTAATTTATTTTATTTTTTATTATTATTTAGGTTTACTTTTATTTTTATTTAGTTTAGTTTATTTATTTTAGGTTTACTAATTTTAGTTTAGGTTTTTAATTTTATTTTATTTTTTACATTTAGGTTTAGATTTAAGGTTTAGGTTTTATTTATTTCAAGTTTAGGTTTATTTTATTTTTATTTTAGGTTTAGGTTATTTTTTTTGTTTAGGGTTTAGGTTTCATTGTTTATTTATTTTTAAGTATATTTTTTAAGTTTAGGTTTTTACTAAGTTTTTATTTTATTTGATTTAAGGTTAATTTTATATTTATTTTATTTGTTAAGGTTTTTACTTATTTTATTTTAATTTAGTTTTTATTTTTTATTTACTTTTCTTTTTTAGGTTTAGGTTTATGTTCTATTTTAGGTTTTTATTTTATTTAATTCTTTTAGTTTATTTTGGTTCAGGTTTATTATTTATTTTATTTTTGCATTTTATTTAGTTTAGGTTTAGCTTTTAGCATTTTAGGGTTTAGGGTTTAGTGTTTAGGGTTTAGGGTTTCGGGTTAGTTGAGGGTTTAGGGTTTAGGCTTTGGGGTTTAATGTTTAGGGTTTCGGGTTTAGGGTTTATGGTTTAAGGTTTAGGGTTTAGGGTTTTGGGTTTAGGTTTTAGGGTTTTGGGTTTTACGGTTTAGGGTTTAGGGTTTAGGATTTAAGGTTTTTACAGTTTAGGGTTTAGGGTTTTTGGATTTTTATTAAAGAACAAATTCAGATTCAACATTTCTTCTTTTCAATTTCATAAACCAAGTAACACAACAATGTTTCTAAGACATAAGCGACGACATAGATAAAATGAGCATGCATAGAGAAAATCAAAAATCCTAGATACCTAGAACTGTCTCTAGTGTAAAGTCACATATGCATAAGTAGCAGATCGGATCAACCGTTCTTTAGTTTCTCCATTTCCCATTAGAACCACCCCAGCCTCTCAAGTAGCGGGACCCACCATCATATCCTTGATCTCTCCGTCCACCACCACCACGGCTATAAGCTCTGTCGCTACTCCTGCCTCCATATCCACCAATGCTCTGACCACCACCTCGATATCCACCAGCAACTCCAGATCCCCACCACCCTTTGTGATAGCTTCTTTGCCTTCCTCCCTTCTGGATCTAGGCGAGCATGGTTGACAATGATGTGCCTGCCGTCAAAGTTCTACCCATTCTTAGGGTTTAGGTTTAGGTTTAGGTTAATCAGGTTTTAGGATTTATATTTATTTTTTAATTTATTTAGTTACTTTATGTTTATGTTTAGGGTTTGGGGTTTAAGGTTTAGGGTTTAGAGTTACAGTTTACGGTTTAGGGTTTAGGGTTTAGAGTTATGGTTTAGGGGATAGGGTATGGGGTTTAGGGTTTAGGGTTTAGGGATGTAGGTTTAATGTTTATGGTTAGTTTTAGGGTTTAGGGTTTTTTTTTTTAAAAAAAATTTAAGTAAACTAGTAGGTTTAGGTTTATTTAGTTTATTTTTTATTTATATTAGTTTATTTTATTTTTAATCTTTATTTAGATTGGTTTATTTGTTTTAGGTTTATTTATTTTAGTTTAGGTTTTTTATTTTAGTTTATTTTTTTAGTTTACGTTTAGGTTTATGTTTACTTTTTAGTTTAGTTTTATTTTTAATTTATATTTTATGTTTAGGTTTTAGTTTTTTATTTTAGGTTTAGTTTAGGTTTTATTTTATTTATTATTTTAGTTTTAGGTTTTAGGTTTTTATTTTAGGTTTATTTTTATATTTTTTAGTTTAGGTTTAAGTTTATTTTTAGTTTATTTTATTTTATTTACCTTGGGGTTTAGGTTTAGATTTAGATTTTATTTATTTTAGTTTAGTTTATTTTAGTTTAGGTTTAGGTTTATTTTATTTTATTTATTTCAAGTTTAGGTTTTTATTTTTAGTTTATGGTTTAGGTTTTATTTTTTATTTATTTTATTTATTTTTATTTCATTTAAGTTTTTTATTTTTTTAATTTAGTTTAGGTTTTTATTTATTTTATTTTATTTTATTTTTAGTTTTATGTTTAGATTTAAGTTTTAGTTTAGGTTTTTACTTTATTTTGTATTTTATTTAGGTTTAGGTTTTTTATTTATTATATTTTTTTGTTTTATTTAGTCTAAGTTTAAGGTTTTAGGTTTTTAAGGTTTAGGGTTTAGGGTTTAGGGTTTAGGGTTTAGGGTTTGGGGTTTAAGGTTTCGGGTTTAGGGTTGTAGGATTTAGGGTTTTGGATTTAGGGTTTAGGGTTTCTTTTTTTTTTTAGCGAAACCCCATGTAGGGTTATTTTATTGCCACAAAAAGAGGGTTACAAGGTCCTTAAAGAGGATAAACTCAGAACCTCGCTAAACTGTCTAAGGAGTAAATCCTATCTAAGTACATCCAAAAGCAAAAGAAGACATTAAAGCAATCAAAAGATACAAGTTGATTAACATAATAATCCAAAGGAAGATTAGGGCCAATGCTCACAGAGGATGTGAGAATGCATGATAATATGGAGCAAACACGCAAGAGGACAAGAGAGAATCACTACAAAATTGTAATAAGAAGAGATTAGAAACAGTTAAGGTATCTGAGACAAAAGATAAATGAAAACAACATAATCGAGAATGATATTAAGGAATTGTGATAGAAGGCTCAGCTCATCACACCAAGTTGGGCGGAGATGCAAATATGAGCATCAAGCTTAGAAGGGTTACATCACAAGAGCTACTACCAAACCAAAAGGGAGTGAGGTCATCATAGCCATCATAGCCAACAAACTTGTGAGGAGATAACACCCAGTTGTTGATAGTCTTGTGAGCTTTATTACCTGCAAACCTAAACAAAACCATATAATATAGAGGAAATTGCAAAGGCTGAAGGATAAGGTGTCCCATTCAAGAAATGTATCATCAATATAGTCACCCTGACATGAGAATACATAAACATAAGAGAATGAGCCATCTTTGCCAGAACCTCATGAAAAGGCATATCCAAGAAAAGAAAAAAGCCAGCATATAATCCCTCCACAAAAAAAACAGCAAAGGAGATAACTTGCTGAAATCCTGCTAATCAAATCAATGAGCCTATAATTAACACCAGCCCAAACATATGATATATATATGAATCTTTCAGGCCAGGAAATAATATCCATATCGATAATTGGGAAAAAGCAATTGTAAAGGAAGCGCATATAACATAGGAAATAGCAACTACCAAAAATAGCACCAAGTAAAGGCAGTTAGAGCTATAGCTCCAATAGCAGCATTCAAGACCAAAATCGGATAATCGGATCAACAAACAACCAAGAGAGCAAGGCGACAAAGCGAGTCCACAATACCACCCATTCAGAATAGACAGCGCATACGACCTCACAAACCTAACTGATTCGAGATGGGAATAGAGACAACAGCGGGTAATGTAGATCACAACAATCAGGAGATGAACAGTAGCCTAGACATAAATACGGGCATTGAGCCAACTACCAAAATAGCTAATGCAACATTGGAACCCACCAGAAGAAAAATCAACAAGTGGATTCAAATGAGTATCAACATTAGAATCCAGAAAAAGTAAGACAATGGATAACCAAGGCAAAAACTAGCCAAGACAGCAAAGTTAAAGGCGGAACATCCAAGGCGGGAAGGGGATAAGTTGGCCATAAAACCTCTCAATCAGAGTAGACATAGCAATAGCTAATAACCAAATAGATGAGCATAAAAATAGGTATCACGAAAGGAATCACTAAAACCATCGAACAGATAAGAAGCGACTCTTGAACATAGGACCACAGTCCTACAACCAACAAAGATGGAGCCAACATAGGAGTCACGAAAAACCAAGGCGACAAATCTCCAAGACAAGAAATAACCAAGACAACAAAACCGACTAGCTTGCCATAAAGCCACCCATCCGGATAAGCGGTAATAGATACAAGTTTAACTGAAAGAATATGGAGAAAATAGTAGCAGATAAGGTAGACCAATGAATTCAGATGATATGCATATAATAAACCAATAAGGGGGTTCAAAGCAAAATCCACCAAGCAATCAACAACTTCAATAGAGACTTGCTGAACAAAACAAACCAAAACCCCAGAGATAGCATGTATAGTATTAATCCAGTTCAGCCAACAACTAAGGCAGTTAATACCAGCAAGCTGGCCAAGAGTCCACCTAAAAGCATATATAAAGATAGGGAGGGATAGATAATGTACAGCTCCCCACCACAAGCCAATCCAGTTCAAGTAATTCCCACTAGAGTAAACAGAAATACCCACAACCTCAGCAAAGGAAGAATGAAAATCCATTAAGTAAATCCAAACCTACTGAGCATGGGAAATAAGACCAAAAATAGCAAGATTGACAGTAGCCTCAAGGGTCCATATCAGCCAACAACTAAGAAAGAAGGTATCAACAAGTTGACCATAGGAAAAGCCATTAAGAGTAGACTGTACATAAAATGGATCCCCTAAAAAAGAAGAATTCTGACTATGGCAAATAGAACCGGGATGTAAACGGACAACATGTGTGATCAAAAGCGCGGTGATAATAACACAAACAGTTGGGAAATTGAGAATCAAAAAACAACCATAAATCACAAAGACAACAATTTGTAATGAGGACCCAAAAAGCCAATGACTAGCATTGAAAGGAATAACACAATTCCAATCATGCAAAAAGATATTAGAGTAGACATGGGATATGACAAACAGCAAAATAATAGCAATAAGGAAGGTTGCAACCAATTGATGCTCGACAACTGTCCTACTTTGGATAAAAGTAATTAAGCTGCAAGTAGCAAGAAAGTCAGCAAAACCCCAACTCAGCTGTCTACAGTTATAGAAAATAGTCAGAATGAGTAGAAGATAGAAGATAGGGAGGGATAGGTAATGAGCGACTCCCACCACAATCAATCCGTAAGAGACATTGAGCAAATAGTTGATGCGAGGTTGCTTAGTCACATTAATCCAATTACGCCAAGGATAATGATAATAACCGAGGTTGGCCAATAACCCAATTATGCATATAAGATAAACCATTGATTAATTTCAAGCAGAACAGAAGAATGATCTTCAAGATTTACTTGTTCCCATCATAGCATAGAGAAGGAAAACAACTGCAGGGAAGACTAGCAACATCCCAAATGTTAGCAGCAAGGACAGAAAGAAAAATAAAGAAAAGAGGGTAAACACAGTAAAAACCAAAAAGAGAGGCCAACATGAAAACCCATTCCTGCAGAGAGCAAGAGAAGACATCTAGCAAAAAATAAATAATCTTCGGACAAGAGCAGTAAAAGAGCTTGACCAAAGCCCCAATCTCAGAAACATCCTACACAGAAAGGATCTCCTAAATAAAGCAGCCAGAAATAATCTGAAGAAACTCCATCCAGGTCAAAAAAAAATAAACAGTGTAAAAAGAAACAACAGAATGCCAGAGATTCCACCCAAGCAAAGTAAAAGAAGCATAAAAAGATAACCAAGAAGTAATATCAAAGTTCTGCACAATAATAAGTCTGCCATTAGGGGTAAGGAGGTCGTGACACGTAAGAAAACTTGCAAAAAACAACCATGGCAGGTGGAAGAAAAGAAGAAAGCCCCCCACAACAAAGCCCACCAAAGGGACCCTACTGAATCAGAAAATGGATTCCAAAGAGAGCATGCTAAATGGCATCCAGTTCCGTATAATACAACCAAGAAGATAAATATCTCAAAAAAGGCCAAAAGCCTCTTCATGAAAAATAAAATAAAAGATAACTCCCGAAATAAAAGAAAAGCGTCGACTCAAGCTAGAATCAAAGAGAATATCGAGCAACCCAAGATCTAATAGGATACGATACAAAAATGTCAAAGTCATTAGATTACCGGTTAAAATCCAAACAACTAAGAATCATCAAAATAAATATTGCAACCAGCATAGTGAACAATAATAAAATGCATAAAAATAACATAGATAACTAAGATGCTCCAAGAAGTAATATCTTTGAGAAACAGCAGGTTGCGGAAATTAATGGTAGTAGCTAAACCCATAAAAATAAATATCTCCATCCAGCAATGATTAAGCCCCCTAGGATTAGGAATGTAGCCCATATTGATATTAAAATCCCAAATAGGATTGGTGTTATAAAATCAATAGCAGCTGACACATAGCTCAACATAATTCCAATGCAGAGTATCAGTATGCACATAGCTCAATAGCAGCCCCTTATCAATGTAAATGCCAAAAGCAGTGAGTCTCCAAATGAAGGAGAAGCTATTAAAACACCAAATCATGACACAAAGATCAAGACAATAAGTAATATCCGTGCATCCACAAAGGCACAAAAGGAACAAAAGCCAAAAAATAAAGAAGCATACGATATAAGGGAATGGATAGTATACATCAAAAGGTTAGATTAAGTTAGATAAGGAATTATCTAAGTTAACACAAGCTTGGGTAAGGTGAGTTGATCAAAGAAGATGATACCATCAGATCTAGCACCCAGATTGGCATGGTAGTCGACCTGCATTTCCTTCCATGACATGAGTGATGTTAAAATTCAGTTGGGAAAGAAGTGCTCTAGTTTTCTTAAGGAGGTAGTACAATTCAGTGTTGCTCATCTTAGTGGAAGTCAAAAGATTAATCAACATAACAGCATCCACCTCAATCCAAATATTGAGCCAGCCATTTTGGAGGCAAATCTCAAGAGCTTTGAAGAGCGCCATAAGCTCGAGAAAATGGGCGATTAAGAAATAAGGGGATAAGCAAAAGCACATAGTACTATACCCTTAGAGTTCCTGAAAATGCCACCACAACCAGATCCATTATGAGAGATAGAGCCATCAGTATTGATTTTAATAATATGGTCAAGAGGTTTTTTCCAATAGACAATCTTGTCATTTGATAAGGTTAATCCAGTTAATGCCAGTTTAATGGCCACAAATTTACAGCCTTTGAATTGTCTGTAATGAATGAGATTGGCTTTAAACAAGTCACAAATTTTGTTTTAAGTTCTAGCAATAATCCCCACGTGGTTCATAGGGATCCCACGGTGTTTTGCATCATTACGGTCCATCCATATGAACTAGATAAGAGTGATAGCAATGATAACTTTAATGTGACCTTTAATAATATTATCAAAATAGATCTCAAGAAGTTGATATAAAGTAAGAGAGCCATTGAAATTGACATTGTTAAAAAGATCATCATACCAAATCCAAAGTTTAGAAGCAATGACCCCATTAACAAAAACATGATTAACATTCTCAATATGGAAACATCATTGACATTTAGAGGGTAAATGGAACCCTTTACCCCACAACAAGGAATCAACAGGGATATAATTTTTTAGAATACACCAAGTAAGAATAGAATAAGAAGTAGGGTTATTGTTATTCCAAAGTTTGGAGAATACATAGGAGGAATCATGAGTATCTTTAATATGGAGCCACACATTTTTGAGGTTGAAATCACCATTATGAGAGAGCTTAAAGAGACTCTGATCTTGATTGTATGGAGTGATAGGAATAGTAATAACCATGTTCAAGAAATTAAAAGGGATAAAATTAGCAAGCTTACTATTGTTCCACTTATTGTTATGCCAGAAAGAGTTTACTCTAATAGCGGCAGTGGAATGGGTGGAGAGTAAGTCATCAATGGATCCACATCCACTCCAGTTATCTTGCTAGAAGAAAGAGGCGCCAGAGTTAATGCCCCAAACAATTAAGGATTCTGCATCCCATTTGACAGAATAAAGTCTTTTCCACACAGGAGAGTCACCCGGCATAAAGGGACAAATGAGGGGTGCTGCAAGCAATAGCATCATAAAATTACCCCAAAGACTATGATTACTCCTAAAATTCCACCAGAGTTTATAGGAAAAGGCATTGATAGCTTCTTTTATGGATTTACAACCAAGACCACCTTCATCAAAAGTGCCACAACTTTTAAACCAAGAGGTCCAGTGCATTTTTTTAGAAGAGGTAT
This sequence comes from Cymbidium sinense, assembly GCA_021442155.1. Lineage (NCBI taxonomy): Eukaryota > Viridiplantae > Streptophyta > Magnoliopsida > Asparagales > Orchidaceae > Cymbidium > Cymbidium sinense. The sequence continues at coordinate 73,954 of JAKCPB010000221.1, read as the reverse complement.
TGGAGCCCCAAAAAAATTTATTTAGGAGATGCTCATTTCTATTGATGCCAGAAATGGTTGGCACAATGGTTTGGATGAGATATAAAGGCATGGAATTAAGAGTGCTCTTAATCAAGGTTAGCCTACCACCAAAAGAGAGTAAATAAAATTCCCAAACCGAAATTTTATTAGAAATTTTTTTGAATAAGGTCATCAAAAGATGAGATCTTTTCCGGCCTTTAAAAGTGGAGCAGAGATAATTAATGGGAAGTTGACTTTGCTTAAAATTAGTAATTCTGGAGATTTGATTTAGTCTATTAGTAGGAATCTTAGCTGAGGGAATAAAATAGCATTTTCTTTCATTAAGGAAGAGACTACTAACTTTGCCAAAATCATTTAAGAGATTCTTAATAGTTTTAACATGTTGAAGAGGCATTGAAGATTATAAAATCATCAAAGCGGGAAGCCACCATGAGTTTTAAAAACCATGTTAGGTTTTTTAATGAAAAGATCATTGAGGTTCCTCGAAAGATATTCAACAGCAATGATAAAAAGAGAAGGAGAAAGAGGGTCACCTTGACACAAACCATGGCTCGAAGTAAAGAAACCAAGGGACTCACCATTTAAGATAGAAAAAACCGTTAGTGATACAACTTTTTATAAGCCAAATAAAATAATCAGAGAAACCAAACAAATGTAAGATTTGAAAGAGGAAATCCCACGAGAGGTTGTCAAAGGCTCTAGAGATGTCCAGTTTGAAAAGCATATTACCTCCTCTGGAAGAAACATCAATGTCATGAACCAACTCTTAAACGAGAAGAATATTATCAGATATGGCTCTATTTTTAACAAAACCAGTTTAGTTAGGGGAGATGATTTTATGGAGCAGGGGGCTAATCCTATTATTAATTAATTTAGCAATGAGGTTTTGGAAAAAGGTACAAAGACTAATAGGCCACCCCAAGATTGATTGATGGTTTTGGGAATAAGGATAATAGAAGTACTTGAAAATATGAATAGAGTTGCCATCAAAAAATCAATAACGGCATTAACAAGATCGATTTAATAAAAGGCCAACAATGCTGAAAGAAATGAGTCATAAAACCATCGGGCCGACAGAATCGTGTTCATGCTATTGAGTACTACTAATCTCCACTTGAGGGACGCATAGTGAGCAAATGGCTCTCATTCTCATAGAAGAGATTAGATGGGTGTTGGAGGCGTATCTAACGAAGGATTAGAATTTAAAAAATTTTGAAAGTGATGAATGATAGATTCCTTAATTTCATTGTTATCAGTTATCCAGCCATCATTAGGGTTCTTAATTTTCTTAATCAAGTTTAGAGCTTTCCGTTTATTGCAAATAGCATGGAAGTACCTAGTGTTTCTGTAGCCATCAGCAATATGTTTGCTAGCGGCTTTTTGATTCCAATAGGTTTCCTCCATATTTTGGTAATTAATCAAACTATCTTTGGCAATGCTCAACTCATCAAGCTTCTGGGGTGGTTAAACCTCTTCAAGAGAACAAACCACTTGTTCCATAGCTTTAAGATTGGTAAAAAGATTTTTAAAAATATGCTTGTTCCACCAATTGAGGTTTTGTTTAAGCCTCTTGAGCTTAAGCCAAAGCCGAATCATGCCTTTAACGAAATTATCCGGGTGAACAGGAGCCATCCAATTAGTGAAAACAACATTAGTGAAATTGCCATGTTGGGTCCACATATTTTGGAAACGAAAAGGTGAGGGAGTAGAAGGGTTAAGGGTGGGGAGTATTGATAGAGATCAAAAGAGGACATGATCAGACAAAGTTTTGCTCAAATGTTCAACAGAAGTAAGAGGCCATTGATTGATCCAAAGAGAATTAAAGAGGGTCCTATCAAGACGCTGCCAAAGTCTAGAGTTATGCCGTGTAATGGACCACGAAAATCTAATGTCAATCGATTGCAATCTAGGATCATATTAGAAGTCTTCCATGGAATGGAGGTTAGGAGAACATCCTCCCACTTTTAGAAGCAATGATAGTGTTGAAATCACCCCAACCAACCAGGGAAGGTTAGCGAGGCGAAGGTTCTTAAATGATTCCAAAGGATGTTCCTACCGCTTTATTACAAGAAGCATAGATAAAGGAAGCAAAACTCACCTAATGAGATTTTGAAATTAACCAATTGATCAAGATCATCAATGATGGAAATGGTGATTGAATTATTCCAAAACACCAAATTTTATTATTAAGATTGAAGAAGAAATTTTGATCTAGCTCTAGCAATCTTGGAAGAGTTAATGAAAGGCTCAATAATAACAAGAAGTTTGATGTTATGAGACACTCTAACACAATTGTGAGTGTCCCCCTTAAGAAAATTTATCATAATAAAAAATCCAAAAAAGAAAAGATAAAAAAGAAAATGTAAAAAAGAGGAGGACATAATTATTTGTGGCCGTTCTAGTGAAGTTATTATTCATCATTTTAGCTTTATAAGATTATTTTTTAATAACAGTTTGGAAAGGTCTATGAGAATCCAAAGTATCTCCATCAGAAAGGGATTGGTTTTTGGTATCCAGAATAGGAGCAGTATTAGTCAATGTTTTAGTAGTGGTGATTTCTCCTTCTTCTGTATCAGAGTTAGATTGAGAAATTTGGATAGCCTGAGTATCACTCTGTAGAGAAGTAGAAGCGGAGGTTCTTGCACCATTAATAGTACAAATAACATTTTCATTGCCATGATGCATATTCAAATTTTGGTCTAACACCAAAAGATCAACATTATTTTGCTCCAATATAAGATTTCCATTCAGATTGTCATTAAGATTCAAATGAAGCAAAGGTTTGTCATGAGAAGCCAAATTATTACAAGCGGAGTAGTGCTAGGTAAGTTATCATTAGTCTCCACACACCTCAATAGTACTATTTATACCAAGGAATGTTTTCATTAGACAAATCGGTAATAAAGGGGTAGGTGTAGGAGGATGAATTCCATTATGAGTAGCTTTAGGCACATAAGCTAACTTATTAGTTTTCCCAGTTCCAAGAGAGGTATTAGTGTCCTGTGATATATTCTTTTTAAGGTTAAGGTGTAACAAAAAGCATTCAGAGTGATCATGGCCATAGATCTTATAGTGAGAGCAGGAAATTTTCAAATTCAACTGTTATATCCAATTTTTTCAACCAATCCAAACTTCTTTAGGGTATTTTTGGTAATGTCAATCTCAACCAAGATCGTGCAACAGATGGTCAAGATCTAGCGGTGGCATCAATTTGAAGAGGTCTACCAAATAGAGCCCCAAAAAAAACTTGGTGAGTAACATGAATTCTCATGTTGGAAAAGCCATAAAGGAACAATAGGGATTCCTCTTTGACATCAAAAGGGGTGACCATTTCAAGAGCATTTGACAATTATACACAAAATAGGGCGGAGCAAAGACATGAGAATAATCTAAATCATTTGATAATTGAATGAGGATATGTCGAGGATCAATCAATAGTGAAGACTCAAAGCTTTAAGCTATGGAAGAAAGATGGGATATTATCTAGAGTAGGGAATGGTAAAGAGAATTTATCAACCAAAGAGAACTCAAAAGGCTTAGCTAATTTCTCCACATCCTAGTCAGAACACATGACAGCCAGCAATCGATGGAAAGATGTTAAAATTAAGTTAACCGAGGCATTAGAGCAAGGGATCTTACCGAAAAGAGCGTCCTTCAAAGACTTGACAGCAGGCGCAATAATGGTTGCAATCAGATCCAGAGTACCTTTAGGGTCGGCAGTTAAAGTCGGCGCATCCAGGAGCGACGAGTTCAGTTACGCGGAGAGTGATGCCTCTGCCATTGAACGATCCGGTGAAAATCACATAAGAAACCAGGGGAAGCGCAAATAAGTAATAAAATAGTGATCGCAATTGGGGAGGCCCGAAATGCTGCCAAACTACAGAGAATTGCACGGGAACACAAAATCACCACAAAATTGCCAGAGAGGGAGCGCGGGTTTAGGGTTTAGGGTTTAGGGTTTAAGTTTTAGAGTTTTAAGGTTTAGGGTTTTGGGTTTAAGGTTTTGGTTTTTTTTAATGGATTAAGGTTTAGGGTTTAGGGTTTATGGTTTAGGACTTAGGGTTTAGTGTTCAGGGTTTAGGGTTTTAGGGTTTAGGGTTTGGGGTTTATGGATTAGGGTTTTTGAGGTTTAGGGTTTAAGTTTTAGGTCTAGGGTTTAGGTTTTAGTTTATGGTTTAGGGTTTTTGGTATTTTTTTAATAGAGAATAAATTCCAATTCAACATTTCTCCTTTTTGATTTCATCAACTAAGTAACACACCTAGTTTTCTAAGACACAAGCGACGACATAGATAAAAAATGAGGATGCATAGAAAAAATCAAACTTTAAGTTTAGGTTTAGGGTTTAGGGTTTAGGGTAAGGGTTTAGGGTTTAGGATTTAGGGTTTACGATTTAGGGTTTACGGTTAGGGTTTAAATTATAGATTATAGGGTTTAGGGTTTAGGGTTTAGAATTTAGAATTTTTTAGGGTTTAGGGTTTAGGGTTTAGTGTTTAGGGTTGTAGGTTCAGTGTTGTAAGTTTAGGTTTAGGATTTAGAGTTTAGGGTTTAGGATTTTTAAAAAAAAAATTAAATAAACCAGTAGGTTTAGGTTTATTTAGTTTATTTAGTTTATTTTTATTTATATTAGTTTATTTAATTTTTAATTTTTATTTATGTTTATTTTTAATTTTTATTTAGTTTGCTTTATTTATTATAGGTTTATTTACTTTAGTTTAGCTTTTTTATTTTAGTTTATTTTTTAGGTTTAGTTTTATGTTTACTTTTTAGTTTAGTTTTATTTTTATTTTATATTTTAGGTTTTGGTTTTAGTGTATATTTTTAGGTTTAGGTTTTAAGTTTTTATTTTAGGTTTTTTTTTTTTTTAGTTTAGGTTTAGGTTTATTTTTAGATTTTTTTTTAATTTAGGATTTAGGTTTAGGTTTAGGTTTTATTTATTTTAGTTTAGGTTTAGGTTTATTTAATTTTATTTATTTTAGGTTTAGTTTATTTTTTTAGTTTAGGGTTTAGGTTTTATTTTTTTTACATATTTTAGTTTTTATTTTTAAGTTTATTTTTAAGGTTTAGGTTTTTTTAGTTATTGTTTGATTTTCTTTTAAGTTTATTTTATTTTATTTTCTAGTTATTTTTTATTTTATTTAGGTTTTTTATTTTTAGGGTATTTTGTTTTATTAGTTTAGTTTAGGTTTTTTTTTTATTTTATTTTAGTTCAGTTTTTTTTATTATTTTACTTTTAGGTTTATGTTTAGGTTTTTATTTCATTTTTTATTTTTATGTTATTTTGGTTTATTTTGTTTGGTTTAGGTTTATATTTTAGGGTTTAGTGTTTAGGTTTAGGGTTTAAAGCAGGGTTTAGGGTTTGGGTTTGGGTTTAGGTTTGATTTAGGGTTTAGGGTTAGGGTTAAGGTTAGGGCTTAGGGTTTAGGGTTTAGGGTTTAAGGTATAGGGTTTAGGGTTTAGGGTTAGTTTAGGGATTTATGATTTAAGGTAGGTTTAGGGTTTAGGGTTTAGGGTTTAGGGTTTAGGATTTAGGGTTTAGATTTAAGGTTTAGGGTTTTAAGATTTATGGGTTTACGATTTAGGGTTTAGGGTTAGGGTTTAGGGTTTAGGGTTTAGGGTTTAACGTTTAGGGTTTAACTTTTTTTAGGGTTTAGGGGTTGGGGTTTAGGGTTGTAGGTTTAGTGTTATATGTTTAGGGTTTAGGTTTAGGTTTATTTTATTTTTTATTTTAAGTTATGTTTTTATTTTTAGTTTATGGTTTGGGTTTTATTTTTTATTTATATTTAGGTTTTATTTAAGGTTTTATTTTAAGTTTTTTTAATTTTTATTTGACATTTAGTTTTTATTTTATTTAGGTTTTTTATTCTTAAGTTAATTTTGTTTATTTAGTTTAGTGTGGGTTTTCATTTTTTAAATTTTTAGTTTATTTTATTTTATTTTTAGGTTGAGGTTTAGGTTTTAATTTAGGTTTTTATTTTATTTTATTTTTTATTTTATTTAAATTTAAGTTTTTTTATTTATTTTATTTTTTATTTTTATTTCATTTTAGTTTAGGTTTTTAGGTTTTTAGGTTTTTAGGGTTTGGGGTTTAATGTTTAGGGTTAAGGGTTTAGGGTTTAGGGTTTTAGGGTTTATGGTTTAGAGTGCCTCTAGGTTTAGTTTAGGTTTAAGGTTTATTTTTAGGTTAGTTTAAGGTTTAGGTTTAGGTTTTAGGTTTGTTTAGGTTTAGGGTTTTAGGGCTTTAGGGTTTAGGTTAGTTTAGGGTATAGGTTTAGTGTTTTAGGTTCTGTTTAGGTTTAAGGTTTATAGTTAGGTTAGGTTTGGTTTTAGGTTTAGGTTTAGGTTTAAGTTTTAGGGTTTATGATTTAGGGTTGTTTAGGTTTTTTTGGTTTAGGTTTAGTTTAGTTTAGATTTAGGAATGGGTTTAGGGTTTAGGGTTATAGGGTTTAGGGTTTAGGTTTTACGGTTTAGTATTTAGGGTAGTAGTTTTAGGGTTTATAGTATTAGGTTTAGGGTTTAGGATTTGTTTAGTGTTTAGGGTTTAGGGTTTAGGTTTTTTTTTGGGAAAATGAGAGAATTTTTATTGCCATGAAGAAAAGGTACAAAGTCTTTAGAGGGCACAAATCTCTAAGCTAATGCTCAAAGTGTTGCAAAAGGTCCTAAAGAGATAAGTTCCCTAGCTAATACAATAGATAATGAAAGTAAGATAGTAAAAAAAGAAACTGAGATCCACAAAAAATAATCCTTTAAATCAGCACCAAACTTCCTTTGCTCCTTTTGAAACCAGCACAATCCAACAGCAAAAGTCTCCCAACCAATACTAGAGATTTGCAACAAGCTTAAATAGGGATGAGTATATATAATGAAATAGTTAATTAAGCATAAAATATAAGAGTAGATAGAAATAAAAAGATAAAGAAAAGGCTCAATCGATTATGATCATCTTAAGGTAGCACCATATATAAGCATCCGGACCTCAAATGAAGGGTTATTACAATAACTACTAAAAAAGGAGAAAACATCAAGGCCATCATTGTCAACATGCCTCTTGTAGCACCTTATCCAATGATGATCATGAAACCTACATAAAACTTCAAACGAATATAACCACAAAAAATCCGTGAGATATATAAAACTTCGGTGATGGGTAATCCATCAGGAAAGCATTAAACTAGAGGGAGCACCACGAAAGCCACCACTAAGAAATTCTAAAATAGTTGCTAGGAGAAAACCTCACAATATGGGAAAAAGGACTAATCAGAGACCAAACAATGGAAAAAGGAGGACCATAGTTGATAAGGTCTTTCATTAGCAGAACATGCAAAGAACCATAAACAATAATATCCAGAGTAACTATGAGACTAACATCAAGAATGTTAGGAAGCAAGGCAACCATCAAAATAGGCAAGGGGAGAGGTTCAGCCATAGTCCAGAAATGAAAAACCAAATAGGTAGAAACCATAAGAGAAGAACGTGAAAGTAAGCAGTCGATTCCAAACATAGATTCAAAAAGATCAAAAAAATTAGAACTCCCTAGACCAAACTAGCTAGCTAGAGCACCCAATCCAAACAACCAATAAGACAGTCCACCCTATGAGCCTTCAAGACAGCCAAGGATTCAAATTATTAGACATAGAACCATCAGGATGAAAGATAGAAAGAGTCATCCAGTCACAATTATTGAAAAAAATCCCAAGGGAAAGCCACATAAAGTAGCCACCAATCCCAATCGAAGGACAGGAGAATCCAATTTAAAGAGCTAGATACAACAGCCAAAAATAGAAAAGTAAATGCCCTTGAGGATCACAAATAATCCAACAACCAGAGATAGCTGCAAATGAGAACCCCAACAGAGTCATCATCAGCCAAGTCCAAAAAACATCCAACCAGTAGTTTGTATCCTTCCAATTCATAACACAAATTAAAACATAACCTCAGTATTACAGGAGGCACACTCAATATTTAGAAGATATAACAATCCAGAAACATCCAATCTAACACTCATCCAGAACAGCACTAAAGAAAGAATAATAGTCACAGGAAAATTGTCTTCCAAGCTACAGCCAAAAAATAGAGAGCCCTCAAGGTCACACAACACCTCTTAGGAGCAGGAGCAAAAACCACAAAAAAAATAATTGTCAATAGCCACCTTCCGATGAGTAATCCCCAACCAAGATACCCACACCCCAAACAACACAAGTAAAATCCACAAGGACAAAGACAAGTGGAAAGGATGAGACCCATGAGAGAAAGGACAACCAAAAACAACTGGAAAAACCATCCTAATCAGCAAACAACAAGGTGATAGAACAACCAACCACAACAGGAATGTCACAAAAATAACATGAGAAACACCCATAAAGGGAAAAAACCCTTTGCTAGGAAACACCAACAAACAACCAACCATAAAATCTAGAGAAAATAAAGAATGTTTTAGAGAGATCCAAGCAATAAAGAGAACCACACCAACCAGAAGACAAGCAAAACCAAATAGCCTCCACCTATTGTAAACACCTCTACTAGGTTGGGAGAGAAAACAAACCAAAAAAAAAAATTACCACAAAAATCTGATAAATGGAAAGACAACCCTAACCCATCCACATAATGGGAAGAAACCAAACTGGAAAATAAAAGTAGATTTAGGTGAAGAAAAAAATCAAGACCAAATCAGCATAAGAGAAAACCATAATTATTTAAAACCAATAATAAGGGGAAAGCCAAAACCCCACAAGAGGAAAAAAGGCTAAAAGTTTCTAACATAAGACAAACTAGTTTTGTCTAGATTCACAAGATCCCTTAAAAGGAAGGCTAAGTAATCATTAGAATGCATTTGCAAAGAAGAATACTTAGCACCCAAATTGGCAAGAAAGTCAGCACAAGAGTTGGCTTCTCTATAAATATGAGAAATTTGAAAATCTAGGTTAGCAAGAAGCCTCCTAGTACGATTAAGTAAATAATACACTTCAGCATTACCATGAGCATCGATTTGAGTAAATCTAAAGAAGGAGAGCATCAACTTCAAAATGATCTTATGAAAACCTTGTTGTAAACAAATAGAAATTCCATGATGAAAGCCTTTAAGCTCAGCAAATAACACAGAACAAGGCTCTAAAGGTGCAGCAAAAGCAGAGATAACCTTGCCACTATGATCTCTCAAAATCTCACCAAGCAATAATAAGCATTAGAAACTGAGCCATTAGTGTTAACCTTAATGTAGTAATAATTAGGTTTAATCTAGTATATAATTTTGTAGGTAGCAGAAACATTATAGGGGGAAGGTTAATCCCAAAATTCAAGGCCACAGACTTTCACTCTTTAAAACTAGAGTGAGTAAGAAGATTAGCTTTGAAAAGAGACAAAATTTTATATTTGACTTTAGCAATAATACGATGATAATTCATAGGAATATTACGATGCTTAGCATCATTTCTATCCATCCAAATATACCAAAGAATAGTAGTAGCTAAAACAATTTTAACATGACCCTTAGAAGTATGAGAGAAACATGCTTCTAAAAGTTGCATAATAGAAAATGATCCATTAAACAGGAAAGTATTAAAAATATTATCATACCAATTTCACATTTTAGATGCAATAGGTCCATTCACAAAAACTTGATCCACACTTTCAATGTGATAGCAATAATAACATTTAGAAGGGAGATAGAAACCTTTTATGAGAAGAGTAGCATCCACAGGGTATAATGCTTCAGAATGTGCCAAGTTAAAATCTAGAATGAATTAGGGACACTAATATTCTAGATTTTAGTAAAAACTAAAGACTATTGATATTTGAATCTGATGAAATGCCAAACATCCTTAAAAACAAAATCTCCAAAAGAAGAATTTTTGAAGAGAATTTGGTCAGGTTCATTAGTGAAAGGATAAATTTTAAGGATTTTGTCAACGATCACATTAGGGACAAGGGTATTCAATTAAGCCACATCCCACTTATTATGAGTAAATAACTGATTATTCTTAAGAAGCTCAATGAAATGTGTATTGAGTAGGGAATCAATAGAGCCCTACCCCAGCCAATTGTCTTGCCAAATGAAAGAGGAACTAGAATTGACACCCCAAGAAATTAAGTTCTTAGCATTCCATTTGATACTACAAAGTCTTCTCCACATTGGGGAATCCCCATATTTGAAGGCACAAATGAGGGACGTTTGCCCGACATTATTTGCATAAATTTTGACCATTAACTATTTTTATTTCACCACATTTTTATAGAAAAATAGTTAATAGAATCCTCTAATGTTTTGCAACCCAAGCCACCTTCATTATTAGGACCACAATAGTTATGCCAACTAGCCCAATGTAATCTTTTGATAGAAGAGTTAGATCCCCAAAAATTTATTAAAAGTCTATTGATCCTTTTACTTATATAATGGGTAGGGAACAATAGTAGACAGATATATAGAGCGGAGAAAGGATACTTTTATCGGGATAAGTCTAGCAAAAGTAAATGAAACTACTAAGAGGATGTTTTTCTATTTATTCTGAATAACTTCATCAAATAAAGAAGATCTTTTGTTCCTCTATAAGGAGTCCCAGATACTTGATTGGGAGAATTTGATGCAAAAAACCCATAATATTCTTGATAACATTGATCTTAGATAAAGAAATAGAATAGCTAGTATTAAAATAACTTTTATTAGGATTAATATTTAAGCGCCTCTCCCTACCAAAAAGAGATAAGAACTTACACAATTTTTTAATATCAAGAGTAGAGGCATTGCAAAATATAATGAAATCATTAGCAAAAGTAAGTTAAGAAATGGGAAACCCACTAATGGTTCTGTAGTTCATGTTAGGCATTCTACTAAACATCTACTCAATACATCTAGAAAGATATTCCACAGCAATATTGAAAAGGGCAGGAGAGAGAGGATCCCCTTGCCTTAGCCCATGAGAAGAAGAGAAGAAACCATGCACTTCCCCATTGAGAAGTAAAGAAAACAAAGAATTCTCAATCTCATTCTTAATTAAAGCAATAAATTGATTAGAGAATCCAAATAAAGCCAAAATTTTATATAGGAAAACCCAACCAATATTGTCATAAGCATTGGAAATGTCAAGCTTAAAAAGCAAGTTTCCACCGTTAACTTTGGCATTTAAATCATGGATCATCTCTAGGGCTAAAAAAACATTACCAGAAATGGATCTCTCTTTAATAAAAATGGTTTGATTAGGTGAGATAATTTTAGGAAGCAAGATACTCAACCTTTTAGCCAAAATCTTAGAAATAATTTTATTAAAAAGATAGTAAAGGCTAATCAGCCTAAAAGCACTACAAACTTCAGGATTGTCTTTTTTAGGAATTAAAATGATGGAGGTAGTATAACATTAAAAAAATCAAGAACATCTTTAATCAAATCCTCTTTGATGATAATCCAACATTTTTGGAAAAAAGAGTAGTATAACCATCACGACTAGCGATAGAGTCTTTATTCATACTCTGCAAAGTGTCAGTAATTTTAGTCTCAAAAGGTAAGGAAGAAAGCATATTGTTATCATCATCAGAAATAAGATTAGGAAAAACATCAGCCGAAGAAATATCATCATAAGAAACATTTTTATTCAAAAACTCTTTATAAAAAGAAATAGTAGAATCAGTAAGCTCTTTCTTATCCAAACACCAAACTCCATCATTAACTTTAATTATGTTAATATGAATTAAAGCCTTTCTCTTTTTAACCATGGCATGAAAATATTTAGTATTACGATCACCATCAGAGGTCCATTTCATAGATGCTTTTTGTAGCCAATAGGTCTCCTCCATGTCTTAAAAAAATGTTAACCTATTTTTAGCTTGAGCCAACAGATGAATTTTAGAAGGATCATTAACAACAACGTCTACCAAAACTATAACCTCAATGTCCATTTCTTTGATATTAACAAAAAGGTTCTTGAAATAATGTTTATTCCAACAATTAATGCATTGCTTAATTATTTTTAATTTGAACCACAATCTCATCATCCCAAAAATAGAATCATTAGGATGGAGAGGTTCACCCCAGTTACTAGCAACAACATCTAAAAATCTATCATCCATGAGCCAAATATTTTAGAAGCGAAAAGGGATATGGGAGGAGGATTTACTAGCAATAAAAATCAAAGTGGTAAGCAAGGGATAATGGTCTAAAAAGATTCTGCTTAAGTTCTCCATAGAAGTACTAGGGAGAAGATTAATCCACAAATGAGAAAACATAACCCGATCAAGCCTTTTCCAGAGTCTATAATTATTCCAAGTGAATTGAGACCCACTAAAGCCAATATCAGTAAGATGACAATCAAGGATCATGTTATTAAAATCTTCCATAGAAAATAGGTTTGGAGCATTACCACCAACCCATTTAGAGGAAGAAGTGATAGTATTAAAATCCCCACCCACAAACCAAGGAGCATCAAGTGAAGAAGAAAAACTAATAAGATCCTCCCAAAGAAGTCATCTGCTGTTCCTATTACAAGAAGCATAAAAAAATGAACCAAAACTACACCAATTATCTTAAGTAATCTTATCATTGACAACTTGGGATAAATCATTTAAAACCTGTAGAACATAGGGACTATTCCAAAAAATCCAAATTTTATTGCTCGAGTTAGCAAAAAATTACCAAAACTAATCATTCTAGTAACAAAAGAAATGTTAGAAGGAATAATAAAGGGTTCCAATATAGCCAAAAAGGAGATGTTATGAGAATGAACTAAATTTCTAATTCTAATTCTAACAGAGAGGATACCAATCCCTCTCACATTCTAATTTAAGAATGAAACAATTTATTTTTGGGCAGAAGAGCCAGATCTAGTAACTCTGTCAAAGTTAAGAAATTTAGTTTTAGGATTTTTATTTTTCTTTCTAAAAACCATTTGGAATTTATTAGTCATATCCACAACATCACCATCCAATAGATTTTGTTCAGGATATGTTTGGAATAAGGTTGCACATTTAAAAAACATTGCAGGATGCTTCACCTTCTTCCAAATCATTATTATGTTGAAGTATCGGATTAAAAATGAGTTCAACATTAGATGAAGAAGTGGTAGAAGGATTAGAACCATTTAAAGCCCAAGTGCCCAAATCATAATTAGAAACTTTATCATTAGTTTTCTCACCATTCAAACCCCCATCAAGGATCACATTTTCTTCAATTAAAGGTGGCAAAGAAGTAGGAATGGAATCATTTGAGATAGAATCATCATCCATAAGTTTCAAAAACATATTATTGTCCATATTATTACCAATATCAATTAGATTCAAATGTATAGGCCCATTACAAGGTAATGCATCCTTATTAACATGACTAACATCCAAAAGCTGATCAGGCTTAAGACCACAACATTGTCCAAAGGAGCAGTTGGAAGATCAAAGCAATGATCCTCGACTTCGGGTAAGAAGTTATCCATTGGAAAAACTTTCTGTAGTTTAACTGAGGGCACCTTAATATTGGGATACAATTTTTTAAAAATGGGTTTGGGTTTCTTAAGGTGAGGATGAACCACAAAGCTATCTGAAACTCCATGACCATGAATTTTGTAATGGGAACAAAAAATAGGAAAATTCTCAAAATCCACTTTTTGCAAATATCCATATTTCTCTGAACCTAGCCAAATTTCCTTTGGAAATTTTTTAGTTATATCCAACTTGACTAGAATCCGAGCAATAGATGGCGAGGTATTAGAAGTAGTCGCCTGATCAACTTGAAGAGGATGACCGAACAGTGCACCCATAGTTAGAAGAAACTCGTGATTAATAAAATGGACAGGCAAATAAGGAAGAGAGATCCAAACCATAATGATAGGAGATTCCTCCTTAATATCAAAATGAGGCATCTATTTTAATAATTGTATCTGAGAATTGAAAACAAAATACGATCGTCGCAAAAAAACTCGAGAATAATCTAAGTCATTTGAAAGCTGAATCTTGACATGACAGGAATCGATCAATCTGATAGAAAAAATACAAGAGAGTTTCAAGCTATGAAAAAATGACCGAATATTCACCAAAGTAAAATGACGCAAAGCAAATTTACCAATCAACATGAATTTAAAGGGTTTCACAAGCCTTTCCACAATTGAATTAGAACACATTATCGCGGGTACAACCTAAAAAGAGGTAGAAATACTCACCAGTGCAATTGGCCTTACCAGCAAGAACATCCTTGAAAGACTTCAAAGCCAGGGATGGATTTAATCTAGAGACCCCCAGGAGTTAGAAATCTTAACGGAAGAAGCAAAAATCTCAAGATTTCCCCACGGGGAAGCAGAAATCGAACCCATGATCAATAGCGGCACATGATAGGAGAAGTCGAAAGCCGAGAAAAGTTAATGAGAAGGAATCACAAACCGAAAAGTCCATAGGAAAAGCCACAAAGAAGATGCGCCTCCATAGAGGAAATGAAATTCGCCAAAGCACCAAAAAAATGGAGGAGGTTTAGGATTTAGGGTTTAGGGTTTAAAGTTTTGGTTTTTAGGGTTCAGGGTTTAGGGTATTGGCTATAGTTTTTTAGGGTTTAGGGTTTAGGGTAGTAGGTTTAAGATTTAAAGTTTAGGGTTTACGACTAGTTTTACGGTTTAGGGTTAGGGTTTTTTTAAAGTAATTAAACTAATAGGATTAGGTTTGTTTAGTTTATTTTTTATTTATTTTAGTTTATTTTATAGTTTATTTTGATTTAAGTTCATTTTTATTTTTATTTAGTATAGTTTTTTATTTTAGGTTTATTTATTTAAGCTTAGGTTTTTTATTTTAGTTTATTTTTTAGGTTTAGGTCTAGGTTTAGGTTTATTTTTTAGTTTAGTTTTATTTTTATTTTATTTTTTAGGTTTAGGTTTTAATTTTTATTTTTAGTTCTAGGTTTAGGTTTTTATTTTATTTTTATGTTTAGGTTTTAGGTTTTTATTTTAGGTTTATTTTTAGGTTTTATTTTTTTAGTTTAGGTTTAGGTTTATTTTTAGTTTATTTTATCTTAAGTTTAGCTTTAGGTTTTATTTATTTTAGTTTAGTTTATTTTAGTGTAGGTTTAGGTTCATTTTATTTTTATTTTAGGTTTATATTTTTTTTTTAGTTTAGGGTTTATGTTTTATTTTTTATTTATTTTTATGTTTTATTTTAAAGTTTATAGTTTAGGTTTAGCTTTTTATTTAGTTTTTATTTTATTTTATTTTAGGTTTATTTTATTTTTATTTTAGGTTTAGGTTTTATTTAATTTATGTTTTTTTAGTTTAGTTTAGATTAATATTTATTTTATTTTAATTTAGTTTTTATTTTTATTTTTTTATTTTTTTAAGTTTAGGTTTGGGTTTTAGTTTATGTTTTTATTTTATATTATTTTTTATTATATTTTTGTTTAGATTTTTTTATTTATTTTAATTTTAGGTTTTTTTTAGTTTTGGTTTGGTTTTTTAGCCTTTTAGGGTATAGGGTTTAGGGTTATTTTAGGGTTTAGGGTTTTTTTGGTTCTAGGGTTTAGATTTTAGGGTTTAGGATTTTATAGTATAGGGTTTAGGGTATGGGGTTTAGGTTTAAGTTTTTTATTTTAGTTTATTTTTTTATTTTAGGTTTAGGTTTATGTTAATTTTTTAGATTAGTTTTATTTTTATTTTATATTTTTAGGTTCAGGTTTTTTTAGGTATAAGTTTAAGTTTTATTTTATTTTTTATGTTTAAGTTTTAGGTTTTATTTAGGTTTAGGTTTTTCTTTTAGTTTAGTTTAGTTTATTTTTTTATATTTTATTTAATTTAGTTTTGGATTAGGTTTAGGTTTAGGTTTTATTTATTTTAGTTTAGTTTATTTTAGTTTAGGTTTAGATTTATTTTATTTTTTTATTTTAATTTTTTTTAAGTTTAGGTTTTTTCATAGTTTAGGGTTTAGGTTTTATTTATTATTTATTTTTAGGATTTATTTTTAGATTAATTTTTTAGGTTCAGGTTTTTATTTTTTTATTTTAGGTTTATTTTTTGTTTATTTTATTTTTATTTTACGTTTAGTTTTTATTTTATTTAGGATTTTTATTCTTATGTTTATTTTATTTTTTTTAGTTTAGTTTAGGTTTTTATTTGTTTTTTTATAATTTATTTTATTAGTTTATTTTATTTTATTTTTAGGTTTAGGTTTAGGTTTTAGTGTAGGTTTTCCTTTCTTTTATTATTTTATTTTATTTAGGTTTAGGTTTTCTTTATTTATGTTATTTTTAGGTTTTATTTAGTTTAGGTTTTAGTTTTTAGGTTTTTAGGGTTTAGGGATTAATGTTTAGGGTTTAGTGTTTAGTTTTTAAGGTTAGCTTAAGGTTTAAGGTTTAGGGTTTATACTTTAGGATTTAGGGTTTTTAGGGTTTAGGGTTTCCTTAGGGTTTAGGGTTAGTTTTAGGGTTTATAGTTAGTGTTTCTTTTATTAGTTATTTATTTTTTTAATTTTCTATTTTTTAAAATTAAATAAAATGGTGGGTTTAGGTTTATTTAGTTTATTTTTTTAGTTTTTTTTATTTTGATTTAGATTTTTAGTATAGTTTAGGTTTTACTTATTTTATTTTATTTTAGTTTTGATTTTTTATTTTATTTTATTTTTAGGTTTAGGTTTAAGTTTAGGTTTAGGTTTAGGTTTATATTTTTGTTTAGTTTTTTTTTTAATTTAATTTATTTAGGTTTATGTTTTTTATTTATTTTATTTTTAGGTTTTATTTAGTATAGGTTTAGGTTTTTAGGTTTTTAGGGTTTACGATTTAGGTTTTAGGGTTTAGGGTTTTAGGGTTTAGGGTTTAAGGTTAGGGTTTAGGGTTTAGGGTTTAGGGTTTAGAGTTTATGATTTAAGTTTGTAGGCTTTAGGCTTTAGGGTTTAGGGTTTAGGTTTTTAAATTTAGGTTTTATTTTTAGTTAGTTAATAGGGTTTAGGTTATTACATTCTTCTTCAATTTCATCAACCAAGTAACAAACTAAGGAAGTGGTAATCAAATGACCTCCTTGGGTTGCTTGTCAGATTCAAATTTTATAAATCAACACATGAATAGAGGAAGAGAACTCAACATTCGCTATAAGCACATGCATTTCTTATGTCTTTATAACTAGCATCGTAACACATATTATTATTCATTTATAAGTTTTTAAAAAATACGTTGGATTTAATAGTGATAATAGCCACACATATATTAAATTAAATTAACACATGCAAGCTTACATAAAGGAAATCCATTTTATTTTACTTGATTTTGAAAAGATGGATGCATGAATTCAAATGACATACCAAATTTAACATGATTGGAAAGAAGACAATCAAATATAAACTAAACTAGTTCTTAAGGACAATCAAATCAAATAAGATTATTTAAAGCAAACCCAAGCATCTTTATTAATTAAGTTTTGGATTTGATTTGACTTAAAGAGTATAAGAGAAATCATCACTTACTATTTTAAACCCAATCCCACATTAGTGATTTGATTTTATTTAAGAAAATGTAATTAGGTTGATTTTATGGGTTAATTAAGTTGAACCCTTAATTAGATGAATTAATTACCCTTACCAATGTCCCCTTAAAGTAATTAACTAAATAATTATGAGCCAACATGATATGCAAGGAAAATAAACTTGCAATGATTGTAGGAAATAAAAGGGGTCCTATGCAATTAGCACATGATTAATAGTTAATTAGATTAAGGGACTTAATTAATTACTCTTATGGTTTTCTCACACATGTGGACTAACCATAATTTCATTAAACTCCTTTAGGTTATTAAACACCTAAAGATCTACCCCATGATTTAATTAATTAAGGTCTGATGTGATTATGATTTCATTTTGATTAAGTGATTTAATTAATTAGTTAAATCTCAATTAATTTCATTCTCAACCCTATTCCTTAGTTCACTTATTATTGAACAATGATTAATAAACTTAATTAACTAATTTGTTACTATTCATGGGATTAATTAATCATTAATTTTAAAAGGGTAGTTAAAGTTTAATTAGTCAATTTTCTTAATTAAGTGAACAATAAATCCCAAGAAAACTATGGGAGGCAGACGCCATCCCATTAAATTAACCCCAAAATTTAAGATTAATTGCTCAAGTAATTAGAAAGTAATTAAGCTAATTAATTTTATAATTGAACATTAATTACTATTCAAAATTAGTTAAGCTCATTTTGAATTAATTCTCCTCTGAAATACCTTTAAAATGAGTATTTTTTGCATGTTTCATTTCTATATGATTTGTTTTATAATTTTTTGAAGTTTCAGTCATTAAGAATGATTAATTAAGCCAAATTAAAGCCTAATCCTAGTGGCGCCATGTGGCTCGCTGACACGATGCACTTTCCACATGGCACTGTAGGATTGGATACTTAAAATGTATCCGACTCAACACCTATGTGGCAGCTACAGACACACTTTCTCAGATCCCACAGCTTAATAGAATCAAATCAAATAAATCTGACAGATCTAATCACGATCATTCATTCCGATCACATGGAATGCATAGTGCGTGATCTAACGTCACTTGAGTAAGGGAGAATGGAGTTCATCCACCATTGCTCACTTGATTCGAGCTTACTCGAGCTCGGATAAACTCTAAAAGGATCCCACACCTTCACAACATCGATCAGAGGGGATCAAATGGTCAAGATCACACAAAATGCAAGTTTTCTTCAAAAAGCTCAATCCCATTTTTTCTTAAGGATCGGTTATGGAAGCATACATCATAAGGGCTCAAGACCAGTGGATCGGACGATTAAGGAAGCTTCATCAAGTGGAGACGAAGCGTTGTTGAGTAGCAATTGGTTCAATTCCTGAACGTTCGCTTGGAAGGCCATGAACTAATGATTTGGAGCTCGTCTTTGATCAAAGTCCCACCTCCGGTGCCTAGGAAGCTTGGGAGAAGATTTTTTCTTGCTCGATGAGGCGTAGGGAAAGTGCGTGCAAAGTTAATTTGATTTTGATGGAAAAATGGGGAAGTTAGGTCAGAAATGAGTGTATCTTATTTCAGGACAGACAGGAATGGCATTTTCTGATTGAGGAATGAGTTTGGTAGCTTAAGAAATGGCTCTAGTGGCTCATCTTGGGTAGCTAGGGCTTTGAGGAATGTTTTTTGTGTGTGTTTGAGTGGAAACGAGGGGATGTATACCCCCTTCATCTTGATCGAATGATGGGATCAGGTTTGGCTTCCAATGGTTGTCCGACCATCTCAGGGAGTCATGGGGTGGCAAGGAGGAGGTGAGTTGGCTCGGCTTGGTTGGTTGAAGGTATGGAGGTGGCTTCCAAGAAGAAATCATGAGTGTCCTATGGGTTTCAAGTCCTTCAATGGGGAGGGTGAGGTGATTTCACAACCCATGGGTCATGGCCAACCCAACCACCCCTTGGGTCAGGTTGGACAGTGGCCTAAGTGCCTAGGTGGACCATTAGGAGAGTACTAAGTGGCTAAGGAATGATAATGACCACTTATATGGTTGGTTTGTCTCATGTGATTCCCTTGACCCAAGGCTAGAATGATCATTTGGCTTTAGATTTGATTTGGGCAAATTTGAAATGAGTCAAAAGCGTGTTAGCCCAAATTTCAAGTCAATTGGAGTTGATTTGGTTAGGTTTGGCTCAATTTGACTCATTTAGGTCAAATTGGGTTAGGTTGGGTCAAGCTGACTAATTGTCAAATTAAGTCAAACCAACGGTTGGGTCAAGTTCATATGATTATCGGGATGTTTTGGTTCAATTTTTTTCATTTAGTTTGGCTAAGATTTATTTTGGCTCATTTGAATTTATTTGGGTCAAATGGGTTAAGTTGACCAATTTGACCAAATTGGCCAAATTGGCTTGGGTTGGGTGTTGGTTTGGGTTTAGTTGACCAATTGAAGTTGATTGTAGGCTTTTATTTCAATTAATTTGGATTTGGTTTTTATTTAGGCCAACTTGAACCATAGGTCAATTTAGGCTAAGTAGGTTAATTAGGTTCAATTGGGTCCAATGATAGCTTTAGTCAAGTTCAACAATCAATTTGGAATGAACTTGAGCCATTGGTTACAATCAATTTGGTCAATATTTCAATTTAACCCAATTTGGTCTTTTAGGTCAATTTGGGTCAACTTGGGTCAAGAGGGCCAATTGGATTTGGTTTGACTCAATTGAAGTTCAAGCCATATTCAAATATTTATTTTGATTTAGTATGAATCATTGGTTTTAAGGGATTTGGCATAGGTTGCAATTTGGCTAGTTTGTATTCATATGGGTTAAGGGGTTGACTTGATCAAATGACCAAGTTGACTTGGTCAAATGACTAAGTTGACTTGGTTTGACCCAATTTGTGACAATTGATCAACATGGTTTGATCAATAATCATGATGGGAGGTTTTGATGAGCTTGGTTCAATCCAATTTGGGTAGGATTAGAATATGGCACAAATAGGTCAAATTGGCCACTTTGGGTCAAGTGGGCCAATTGGAATTAGTTGGCTTGATTTTAGGTTGAGTTTATATATGGATTTGGGATTAAAATATAAATTCAATTATTTGGCTTGGGTTCAAATGGGTTTTAGTTCATTTGAATATTTCAAGTCAAAAGGGTTAAGTTGGGTTTGACTTGGGTTGATTTTGGTTTAGCTTGATGATTGTAGATTTAATTTATATTTGTGAAAATGATTGAAGGTACGATTGATTCATGAGAAAATCAATTGAATTTTGGTTTTTGAATGAAGGAATTTGGCTAAGTCCATGGAATTGGGTCATGTGGCTTAGGTTTGGATTTTGATTTGGTTTGATTTAGTTTTGATAATTTATATGCATATTTTATTTAAATTTGTGAAGATGATTGGAAATATGACTAAGTTGTGAGAAAATCAATTTAGTTTGACTTTATTTGGATTAAGATTTGGCTAAGTCCTAGGCATAGGTCATATGAAAAGGTTTTGATTCAATTTGATTTATTTTGATCATTTGAATGTAGATTTGATTTATATTTTGAAGATGATTGGAGATATAAATTTATTATGAGAAAATCAATTGAATTTGGATTGATTTGGATTAAGATTTGGCTAAGTCCATGGGATAGGTCATATGGCTTAGGAAGGGTTTCAAATTTTGATTTGATCAGGGGCTTCAATCAGTTGGTTTCAAAATTTGGGTTTGGATTTGGATTTGAATTTGATGTTTAAATTGAACTTGAGGTTTGGTTTGAGGAGGTGAACATGGATTTGATTTGGGTTGTAGGGTAGGTGGATTATCCTAATTTCTAAGGCATAACCTAATCCTATAGTTAACCCTTCTAAGTCTTTAGGCCTAGGTTAATTGTTTACCTAATTGTTAGAAGTGTCTTATATCTAGGGAAGTCTTAGTGTCTAGAAGACTCTTAAGTTTAAGATGGGAAGATTGAATCCACACTCCATAAGTAAGGTCAATAGACAGTAGGATCTATAGTGTTTCCCTTAGAGATAAATGATTAGAAGACCAAAGCCAAGTTTCACATTATAAGCTCAGATACATCTTTCAATGCTTTGCTTGGTAGACCATCGATACATGAGAACAACATAATTCCATCCTCTCTACCCCAATATATGAAGCTTGTGAGAGGTGGGATCTTCTATTGTGTCAAAGGAGATCCCAAGCCATTTATAGTTCACAAGATCAGCATATATGAGGAGACGACTTACTACCTCCCTTAAAATCAACAATTCTATTCTCGTGAACTTGTCCAAAGATTAAAAATAAAATAAAAATAAAAAGAAAAAGAAAGCGAAAAATAAAGAAAATAAAAGAGAAAATAAAAAGAAAATAAAAGGGATCGAAAATAGACTTGGAGAAAGAAGTGGAGCCTAACATTAGATTCCACCCACAGTTCGTTACTCTATTCTAACATATGGGTAGGATGACCTGACCTCCACCAGGTAGAGGAAGAGGCCAGTTTAGAGGTAGTCTTAGGGGTGGAAAACCACTTTATTGGCCACCTAATAGACGATATATCCCAGCTACCAAGAGTACACTTGCTATCCATATAGACTTAGAATCTAGTTCATAAGATCAGTCTTATATCGTTAGTACACTAGCCAGCTCTTCTCAGTAGTAGATTCCCTTGGAGGTGACACTTGAGCCAGATAGCGATGAATAGTGGGCTCCAAAGCAAAGCATAAGTGTATCCAAGTCTATATGTGAAATAATTAGGCATCAGTTGGAAACCTTAGCTCAAACCCCACTTTCCTCTAAAAAAGTTGAGGGTTTGTTAGTTAAGGAATCCAATAGGTCATCCATAGGTGTGAAGTCTTAGAGGTTCATCATCATCAAAACTTGAGGATGATTCATATAAAGTTTAATAGAATTACCCTTTGATTGGTACTTGCCTTGTGTTCATAATTTAGCAAAGAAAGGGTTAATCCCACATACTTGGTCAAAGCATAGGTCAAACTACTTCAAAAGAACATGGAAGAACAAATGCAAAAGCTCTCGATCAAGAGCATGACTAGGATTTGGTATTGTGGGTCCAGTCGAAGATGACAATTACTGCTTAGTCATCATCAATCATTTGGAATCTGATAGGTTAATTTCAAATCACATTAAATCATATGAGGAGCTATGCTTAAAAACTTGATGATCTAGATGATTTTAAAGTCAAAGGTGCACCCGAGTTGAAGAAGAGAACAACTCAACCATCGACGTGCTTAAGGAAATCAACTTAAGAATTGAAGAAGATCCACGCCCGACATACATCAATTTTTTATGGAATGAAATTGAAACCAATGACTTAGTTAGGCTATTGACTGAGTTTAAGGACTATTTTGCATGGAGTTATGAAGAGATGCCTGGATTGGCTCTTGATGTAGTGGTCCATAAACTAGCAATAGAGCCTTCTGCTAACCTTATCAATAAGTGCCTAGATGCATGTGATTAGACATAGAACAATAGGTCATTTCTAATGTCAAGAAATTGATCGATGTTGGCTTCATCTCAGAACAAAAATACCCTACCTGGTTAGCCAACGTCATCCTAGTTAAAAAAAAGAATGGCCAAATTCACATATACAGTGATTTTAGGGATTTAAATAAGGCATGTCCAAAAGATGAATTTCTACTACCAATCCCGGAGCTGATGGTGGACATTACCTCATCTCATGTAGCCTTTTCTTTCATGGATGGCTCATCTAGATATAACCAAATAATGATGGCCTCCGAAGATGAAAGAAACACTGCTTTTAGAACCCCGATCAGAATCTATTGCTATAAGGTCATGCCTTTCAGCTTCAAAAATGCCTGTGATACATATAAGTGAGCTATGACTCAAATCTTTGATAAACTCATTCATCATCAATTCGAGTGCTATGTCAATGATCTTGTGGTTAAAAGTTGAAAATAGAAATACCATCTCTTTGACTTGAGAGTACTTTTCAAACAGTTAAGATAATTTAACCTCAAAGTGACCCCTTGAACTGTTCATTCAGAGTAGCTTCAGAGTAATTCCTTGGATTTGTTGTCAGACACTAGGGAATCAAAATCGATCCAGAGAAGATCAAGGCGATATTAGAAATGTCCCCCCTTAAATTTTAACTCAACTTAGATCATTCCAAGGGTGGTTGGCATATCTAAAATGCATTATATCCATCCTATCAGGAAAATGTCAGCCATTCTCAGCACTTGCCAAAATGTATGCCAAGTTTAAGTGGGATGATAAGTGTGAGCATGCTTTCAAAGAGATCAACCATTACCTGATGATGTCGTTATTTCTAGCAGCCCCTATCTAGGGCAAGCCGCTCATACATTTCACTACTGCATTAGATGACTCCCTTGGTGCTTATTTTGCCCAAGCCAAGGATGAAGGGAAGGAAAATGCACTCTACTACCTTAGCTATCATCTAATCTCTACGGAGGCTAATTATCCACACATTAAGAAGCATTGCCTAGCTTTAATCTTTACATCCAAAAAGCTACAACATTACATGCTTCCTCATAAGGTGAACTTAATCTTTAGGATCAATCCACTATAGTATCTCATGACATGGCTAACACTATCTGGATGGTTGGCACAATGGTCCATAATCCTCTCACAGTTTGACATTACCTTCGTACCCCTCCGTGCGATGAAAGGACAAGTGCTAGCGGATTTCTTAGTAGCACACCAACTTTTTGCTGACTCTATGCTTAGTGATCTCCTCGATAAACTAATCATGAACTTAGGGGATACTAGAATTCACCACTCAGAGATTTACTTTGATGGTACGACTTCCTCTCAAAGAGGAGAAAAATCACAATCTAGTATTCTATGAAAGGCAGGGGTAGGAATAGTGCTCTTTACTCTAGACCGTGATGTGATAAGTTTCTCATATCATCTGTCCAATCATTGTACTAATAAAGAAGCTGAATATGAGACTCTAATTATCGGTCTAGAGTTAGCCATTACTCTAACCATCTAGAACATCAACAACTTTAGGGATTCTCAACTAGTTATCAACCAAATCATTGGGTCCTATAAGGTTATAAAGCCCAAGCTCCATCACTGCCACAAGTACACCATGGAGTTGTTGGTGCAAATCCCAAAGGTTACCATTTATAAGATTCTTGAGGAGAGAACATAAACATATGCTTTTAGCCAAGCTTGCCAAGGAGTTGGCCTGTCCGGAGCATGAGTCCATATAAATAAAGGTCCAAAATAGACAAGTTTTATCCCTTATTGATATTGAACTCATCAAAAAGTACTCTCTTGAAGGAGTGGCTACCATTACGAAGAAGGATGAGGAGTTAGATTGGAGACATTCATTCATGGATTATTTTAATAAAGCAAAGTACCTCAAGAGAAGTACCAAGCCCATCAGATGAAGTAGAGAGCACTTTTCTATGCTCTTGTAGATGGTGTCTTGTACCAACAATCTTTCGAACATATGTGGTTACATTATTTAGACAAGCATGTAGCCTGTAAGATCGTGACTGAGGTACACTCAAGATTATATGGAGCCAACCATTATGGTCTAAAGATGAAATCCAAAATTAAGAGACAAGGATACTACTGGCCGTTGATGATCAAAGATTGCATGGATACGGCTAGGCGATGCCACCAATGTCAAATACACTGTGTGGTCCTACACTAAGAACCTAACATTATACATCCTACATTGGCCTCATGGCCATTCGAGTGTTGGGGTATCGACATAGTGGGTCCGATTGATCCTCCATCTTACAAGGATCATCGGTTCATCTTAGCTACTACTGACTACTTTTCTAAATGGGAGAAGGTGATTCTGCTCAGAGAGGTCACATCTTAGCATGTGCTTAATTTTTTTAGGAACCATATCATATATAGGTTTGAAGTGTCTCGATGAATTATATTTGATAATAGTATTGCATTCAAGAGCACCGAGATCAACAACTTTTCCCGAAGACACAACATAGATTGAAGATATTCTACCATTAACTACTCGAGGGCAAACGGCTTAGTAGAAGCCTTCAACAAAACTATCATTCAAATACTGAAGAAGACACTCGACAATAATAAGCGATAGTGGCATGAGCATTTAGTTGAAGCCTTGTGGGCCTACCACACCACATATAGAACTCCAACTTAGTCTACTCCTTTCTTCTTAGTGTATGGGTCTGAAGCTTTTCTACCATTAGAAGTCCAACTCCCATCACTAAGGATAGTTGTGGGTAGCAAGATCACAATAGAGCAAAATGTTAAGTTGTGATTAGAAAAGCTCAAAGGTTTGGAGGAGAGATGCTTGTGGGCTTGCCAAAATGTCTATTTGTACAAAGCTCAAATGATTCAAGCTCACATTAAGTTGGTCCATCCTAGAGCTTTTCAAGTAGGAGAGCTTATTTTAGTTCTAAGGAGACCGATTATTGCCCGTCGTAAGATGGGAGGCATGTTTGAACTCACTTGGGAAGGTCCTTTTGCCATAAAAAGGCCTACCAAAAAGGATCTTAGCAACTTATTAATCATAAGGGAGAGCGTCCAATGCTTCTAATCAATGGGCTCTACTTAAAAAAATATTATAAATCATGTTTGAAAATAATTATCATCAATGAAAATTCCTTTTTGAATTCAATCTCTTCCATGTTGAGTATTTTTTGTTTGTGAATTCATGATGTGTTTAGGATAGGTGTAAGGAACCCAGTGGCATCCTATCCTTCATCGACACAAACATACACACAAACATATAAAATAAACACATATCATTTCTCTCGGGCTACTCTGACTTGATATAACACCCCCAGTAGCACACCCTCAATCACTGCTCTAGGTGAGGCTGACGTGCTACCCTGCTAGTGTGTCACCCCAATGGTTTTCTTACTTTGGATGATGTAAGTCTGCTACGCTTTCCTTCCTTACTTGGCCACTGCACACTGATGAGTGTCTTGTTAGTTTGGTAGGCCTTATTACATGGCTGGTAAGCTACCTCATGTTGGCTTCATTTAAGAGGATGTGAGTCTTCTATGCTTTCTTCTTAGATTAGCCTTCATGCACTGATTGGGTTGAGTATATTTGAAGTTTAGGATAAGTCCCTTAGTGGCTCCATCCCTCATGACTGCTTCAAGTATGGGTCTAGTCCTTCCGTGAGGCAACCCACTTAGCAGTTGCTCTAGGTCAGACAACATTTGTCCTACCAATGACAGACTATCTTGATGATTAGTTCAACTTGGAAAGTTGTAAGCCTACATGCTTTCTTTCTAGATTGATCATTGTACACCGACGGGCGCGTTAGGTTGGTTGGATCTTATTATGCTAATGGATACACCACTCATGCTAAAAGATACACATTAGGTTGGTTGGTTCTCGTGCCTTAGAATACACCATTCATGGTAGATGTAAGTCTACTACACTTTCTCCTTGATTTGGCCACCGTACACCTATAGGCTTTCTTTTCTGGGGCTCAGGATAACGCCCCTAGTAGCACCTCCCTTATGGGCACTATATTTGGATCATGTCCTTTCGACCCCATTTAGACACTACTCGGGTTACTATCAGAATGGACAGTTCCCCTTTCTGAGTAATGACCCTTGTGGTTGGAGAATCCATCCTGTAGATGTGCAGATTCTCCCTTGGTCCACTAAATCTGAGATAGGTCAAGGCTGACATAGCCCTTCTCAGTGTGGTCCCTCGCACACCAATAGGGTCCATGTAAACATATAAGCAAAATATATATTCACTTGTGGATTAGGAGGACACCCCTAATGGTACTTTTTTCTAAGCAGACATCATATCTTTAGGGCAGTGTCAACAAAACTCCTAATAGGAATCGCCTGAATACTCTTAGGTTGATATAAGTGCCTAGAGGCATTCACTCAGTAGTCAACCCTAAGTCAAGTTCAATTTGTTGTGCTAACAACAGGTCATCCTAGCGATTGTTCCCTACTTTAGAAGATGTAAGTCTGCTATACCTTCTTCTTAGCATAGTCATTACACACTAAAAGGAAACCCTTTAGGTTGGCTAGGTCTACCCCACGACTAGTAGACTATCCCTTTGGATTTGTAAATCTGAGGTAGGACAAGTCTGATATATCCCCTTCTTAGCCAGTCCATTGCACACCGACATAATCCATAAATTAAATCTATTAAATTTGATTGAGCCCACATCCCCAGCGAATATGCCCTCAATCCAAAATCAAACTAAACCAAACAAACCATATCAAATCACATGAAATTAAAATAAAATTAATCCTGACTACTTTTGAGTTGACATAAGTCCCCAGCGGCATTCACTCAGTAGTCACCCTAGGTCATGTTTAATTTATTGTGCATCCAACAGGTAACCCCATCGATTGTTCCTTGCTTTGGAAGATGTAAGTCTGCTATGCCTTCTTCCTAGCACAGCTGTTGCACATCGATAGAAAATCCCTTAGGTTGGCTAGCTCTACCGTGCAACCGGTAGACTATCCCTTCGGATTTGTAAACCTAAGGTAGGTCAAGGTTGATATAGCCCCTTCTCAGTGGGTCCATGGCACACCAACAGGTTTCATATATTAACTCAGATTAAATTAAACTCAATCTGATTTTCCCCAATGGAGTTAAATCATACCCTTCTCCCCAGTGGAGCCCTAATTCATATATAACAAATTCAAGCGAACAAATCAAATTCATAACCAACCTCATCAGTGGATTCAAATTAAACCAACTCCCCTAGTAGAGTCTAAATCATAGAAATCTAACCAAACTCTTATCCCCAGTGGATAAATCCCCAAACAATTCTATGAAATCAAACTCAAATCCCAATCCCCAGTGGATAGCCCGAACCTGCTTCCCGAGTGGAAGGCTCATATACCCGATCCCCAATGAACTCGAGCCCATATCTCTAGTAGATATGCTTCCACATTAATTAAAACAAAATAAATTAAAGTTGATTCAATCTTAATCCCTGATGGATTATAGATTCTTATCCCCAATGGATCTTCTTTCCATAAATCATATAATCAAATCAAATTCAAACCTTATACCTAGTAGATTTTCCTCTTTTAGGCCCTCGACATAGACCCCTCACATGTCATGTCCAATGCATGTGTGATCCCCTAGCGGATCTCCCTCCATGTCCTTGACATGGAATTCTCATCAAATCTTATTTCTTCCCTTATGCACACCTTTAATACTTTAACCAATAGCCTAACAATGTATTCGTTCAAATTACATCATCTTAATATTGCAATCAACATTTTATAATTTTTGATGGTGCAAGTTCAAACTAATTATACAATATCATGCTAAACATATTATAGTGTGAATTAACACACCATATTACATTATAATATATGATGTTATATTATAATTAATATAATATATTGTCCAACATTACACATCATTAGAATCACTTAAAAGGAACAAGTAATAAATTTTTCTCAAAATATGAATAATGTTCATTTTGAATGTAAATTTGTTATTTTTCTATTAGAAATGGTACAAAATAGCATAATTTTGGTGTTGCTTCTTGGTGTGTGTATGAATTTGGCCAAATTCTTCCATGTCAATCTTTAAATTTATATTTTATGAGTTTTGACCCAATGTATTATAACAAAAGTAAAACAGACTAAAATGTACAATAAAATTTAGTAACACACTACAA
Organism: Cymbidium sinense; assembly: GCA_021442155.1. Lineage (NCBI taxonomy): Eukaryota > Viridiplantae > Streptophyta > Magnoliopsida > Asparagales > Orchidaceae > Cymbidium > Cymbidium sinense. The sequence goes on along the minus strand of JAKCPB010000221.1, from coordinate 44,932 downwards.
CATTCATATATATGTGAAGTTATATTTTTATGTACATTATATTTTGATATGCTTTCATATAATATATTATCTTACATTACACCTTAAAATGAATCAATTCAAGCAAAATATCTATAAACTTTGGTTGAAAAATGAACATTTATTTTGTTTGCAAAATTCCATTCTTTTGATTAAATGACACACAATAGCACACCCCCAATGATGTTCCCCAAAGCTTACCTTAAATTTGGCCAAATCCCATCATCTCAGCCTACAAATCAATATTTTTAGTGTAGGTTTGACCGCATGATTTTAAAATACTAAAATAATTTAAATTGTGTAGAACAATATATTATGATATATGATGATATACTATGCTACACCATATAATATTTATTTTAAACATAAAATATTACTTTTCAGAGTACAAGTGGTGTAGCACACCTTTGGTACTACAACATAATTCCCACTTCAAATTTAACAAATTTCATCATCTGATTTATTAAATCAATATTTTCATGATTTATATTAATATAGACTATAGAGCACAATACCATAATATACTAAATAATTTCAAAACATCTTTTAACATTCAAAAACACATCTCTGCATGCTCAAATATATGATGCTACATTATACTATAATATATGGTATTATAATATGATTAGGGTATTCAAATCTCTAATAGTCAAGGAAAGTCTCTTGAATACATTTTCTTATACCATATATAATAGGTCATTCTTTAGATCTACCCTAATGACATCTTAATTCAAGGTTTAGTTTAATGTTTAGGGTTTTAGGTTAGTTTTAGGTAGGGTTTAGGGTTTAGGTAGTTAGGGTATAGTTTAGTTTTAGGTTTGTGGTTTTAGTTTAGTTTAGTAGTTTAGGTTAGGTTTTGTTTGGTCAGGGTTTAGATGTGGTTTAGTTTTAGGTTTAGTTTGTGGTAGGGTTTGGTAAGTAGGTTTAGTGTTTAGAGGTTTAGTTTAGGTTTTTATGGTCAGTTTTTTAGGTTTAAGTTTTGGGTTTAGTTTAGTTTGTGGTTTAGGTAGGGTTTATTTTTTTTAACAGAGAACAAATCTCTTATTCTAAACTAAATTAAGTCTAAACCTTAAATCTAAATCTAAACTAAATCTAAACTCTAAACCTAAATCTAAACTCTAAAATCTAAACTAAATCTAAAAATCTAAGCTAAAATCTGAATCTAAACTAATTCTAAACTAAATCTAAACTAAACTAAACTAAAATAAGTCTAAACTAAATCCAAATAGCTGAACAAAATCTAAAAAAAAAATCTAAACTAAACTAAAATCTAAACTAAATGTAAACTAAATCTAAAATAAAAAATCTAAACTAAACTAAACTAAATGTAAACTAAATATACTAAATAAAAAATCTAAACCAAATCTAAAAAAAAACTAAACTAAATCTAAAATGTAAAAACTAAATAAACTAAAAATCTAAACTCTAAAAATAAAAAAACTAAACTAAAGTCTAAATCTAAAATCTAAACTCTAAACTAAACTAAAATTTAAAATCTAAACTAAACTAAACTCTAAACTAAACTAAATCTAAAATCTAAGCCCTAAAAAATTTAAACTAAACTAAATCTAAAAAATAACTAAAATCTAAATCAAAACTAAACTAAATCAAAACTAAATGTGAAAACTAAATAAAAAATATAAATCTAAACTAAACTAAATCTAAAAATTTTAAAAATACTAAAACAATTTAAAATGCATAAAATAATATATTATGATATATGATGCTATACTATGCTACAACATATAAAATTTATTTTGAACATAAAATCTTACTTTTTAGACTATAAGTGGCATAGCACACCTTTGGTACTACAACATAATTCCCACTTCAAATTTAACAAATTTCATCATCTGATTTATTAAATCAATTTTTTATGATTTATATTAATATACTATAACACATACCATAATATACTAAAACATTTCAAAACATCTTATAACATCCAAAACACATCACTACATGCAAATATATGATGCTACATTATAGTATAATATATTGTATTATAATATGATTTAGGGTTTGGGTTTAGGTATTCACTAATAGTCAAGGAAAAGTCTCTGAAGACATTTTCTTTACCATAACTATGTTAGAATAGGTAATTTTTTAGATCTACTTCTAATGACATCTTTATTCAAGGTTTAGGTTTAGGGTTATGGTTAGGGTTTGTGGGTTAGTTTAAAGTTTAGGGTTGGTTTTAGTTTAGGATTGGATTTAGGTTTGGGTTTAGGGTTATTTGGGGTTTAGTTTGTGGTAGGTTTTTAGTTTGTTTTAGGTTTTACATTTAGGGTTTAGGATTTAGGGTTTTAGGGTTTAAGATATATGGTTTAAGGTTTTTTAGTGGTTTAGTGTTTAGGGTTTAAAGTTTTTTTGGTTTAGGGTTTTTATATGGTTTAGTTTTTGTTAGGTTTAAGTTTTAGTTTTTTGGTTTATTTTTTTTAAGGCTTATTTTTTTTAACATTTCTTCTTTTTAATTTCATCAACCAAGTAGCACCCCAAGTTTTCTAAGAGATAAACGATGACATAGATCAAAATAAGTACTCATAGAGTAAATCAAAACCCAAGATAAGTAGAACAGTTACTATAAAGACACTTCCATAAGTACAGATCGAGCTCTTCTTCAATTTCTCTATGTCCCATGAGAACCACTCTCGCCTCTCGAGTAGTGGGATCCTCCATCATATCCCAGATCTCTCCTTCAGCCACCTCCATGGCTATAACCTCTGTCATTCCTTTTGCCTCCATATCCACCATTACTCCAACCACTACCTCCATATCCACCAGCACCTTCAGATCCCCCATCACCACTACGATAACCGCCTCCTCCACCTTCTCCACCAGCAGATCTAGACTAAGCCTAGGTAATCATGTTCCCCGCCAAGGTTCAACCATTCTTAGTGTGGTTAGTGGGGCTTAGGTTTATGGTTAGTTTGGATTTGGGTATGGGTTTAGTTAGGTTGTGGTTTTAGGGTTTAGTGATTTAGGGTTTAGGGTTTTGGCTTGTGGTTTAGTTTAGGGTCATTTTGGTTTAGTTTTTGTTTAGTTTTAGGGTTTAGTTTAGATTTAGTTTGGTTAGGTTTTTTATTTGTTTAGGTTTAGTTTTAGTTTGTAGGTTTAGGTTTGTAGGCCTAGGTTATTTTAGGGTTTGTGGTTTAGGTTTTATTTAAACTAGGTTTAGTTTATTTATTATTTTTATTTATTCATTTATTTTATTTTTTTTATTTATGTTTATTTGTTATTTTATTTTAGTATTTATTTATCTTAGCTTAGGTTTTTATTTTGTTTATTTCATTATTTTATTTTAGGAGTTTTTATTTCCTTTATCTTTATTTTCATTTATTTTTTCTTTTATTTTCTTTAGGCTTCAGTTTATTTATTTGGTTTAGTTTTATTTTATTTAGGTTTAGGTTTTATTTAGATATTTAGGTTTATTTTAGTGAGGTTTTATTTTAGTTTATTTATAATTTTATTTAGCTTAGGTTAGTAGTTTTTAGGTTTAGATTATTTTATTTAGATTTTAGGTTTATTTTATTTTGTATTTTATCATTTTAGGTTTTAGTTTAGCCTAGGTTTTATTTTTATTTATTTTACATATTTTGTATGTTTTATTTAGTTTCATTTATTTTATTTTAGGTTTATTTTATTTCTTTAGTTTTATTTTATTTATGTTTTTTATTATTTATTTTAGTTTTAGGTTTTATTTATTTTATTTTATTTTATTTTATTTTTTTATTTCTTTTGTGCCTTTTAGGTTTTAGTGAGGTTTTATTTTATTTTATTTTATCTAGTAAGTTTAGTGTTTTATTTATTTTATTTGGTAATTAGTTTAGGTTTTAGTGATTCAGTGGTTTGGCCTAGGGTTTAGGGTTTATTTAAGTTTAAGTATTTTAGTTTATTTACTTTTGAGTTTAGGGTTTAGGTTTTATTTTAGTTTGGGCTTTGGGTTTGGGGTCCATGTTTTTATTTTATTTTAGGGTTTTTGGATTTTGGGTTTAGGATTTAGGGTTTGGGTTTGGGTTAAGTATTTAGGGTTTAGATTTTTTAGGGTTTAGGGATTTATGGTTTAGGTTTTAGATTTATGGTTTAAGTTTTAATTTAGGTTTTGAGTTTACGATTTAGGGTTTAGGTTTTAAAGCTTTTTTTAATACAGAATAACTTCATATTCAACATTTCTTTATTTTAATTTCATCAACCAAGTAGCACCCCATGTTTTCTAAGACACAAGTGATGACATATACCAAAAATGAGCACCCATAGGGCAAATCAATAACCAAGATAAGTAAAATCATCTCTATTATAAAGATATAGTTCCATAAGCGATTGATCCGTTTCTTCTCTTCTTCCAGTAACCACCCCGCCGAGTAGTGGGATCTTCCATCATATCCCTGATCTCTCTCTTCGTCACCACCATGGTTGTAACCTCCATCTCTCCTCTTGCCTATATAACCACCACTGCTCTGACCATAACCTTGATATCCACTAGCACCTCCAGATCCCTCACCACCACTGTGATAATCGTCGCATCCAACTTTGCCTCCAACGACAGATCTAGACCGAGCCTAGTTGACGGTGATGTTTCTACTATTAAGGTTATGCCCATTCTTAAGGTTTAGGGTTAAGCGATTTAGTGTTTAGTATTTTAGGTTTTAGGGTTTATGGTTTAGGGTTTAGGATTTAGGGTTAGGCTTAGGTTTTAGGGTTTAGGGTTAGTTTAATGTTTAGGGTCATTTTTTATGGTAGGGTTTATTTTGGTTTTAGGTTTGGGCCTAGGGCAGTAGTGGGTATAAGTTTTTGGTGGTTTAGTAGGTAAGATTAGGGTTTAGGGTTTTAAAAAAAAAAACTAAACCAGTTTAGTTATTTAGTTTATTTTATTTTTGTTTTGACTATTATATTTTTTATTTTATTTAGGTTTATTTATTTTATTTAGTTTAGGTTTTATTTTAGTTTATAATTTAGTTTTATTTTTTAGTTGAGTTTTATTTTATTTTATTTTAAGTAGGTTTATTTTTTTACTTTAGCAAAGTTTGTTTATGTATTTTTTATTTTTTATTTTTAGGTTTTAATTTTAATTAGGTTTAGTTTAATTTTTAGTTGAGTTTATATTTATTTTATTTTTAGGTTTAACTTTATTTTGTGGTTTTTATTTTATTTTTTAGATTTAGTTTATAGGTTTTATTTTACATTTATTTTATTTTATTTTAGGTTTAGGTCCATTTTTAGTTTATTTATTTTAGTTTAGTTTAGTTTAGGTTATTTTCTTTTAGTTTAGATTATTTATCAGTTTAGGTTTATTTTATTTCTTTTTATTTTTATTTTATTTATTTTTTTTTAGTTTAGGGTTTACGTTTTATTTTTTTATTTATTCTAGGGTTCTTTTTTTAAGTTTAGGATTTTATTTTGTTTTATTTTAGTTTTATTTTTTTAGTTTAGTTTAGGTTTTTATTTATTTTATTTTATTTTTATTTTTTTAGTTCTTATTTTATTTAGGATTTTTATTTTTTTAGTTTAGTTTAGGTTTTTTTTTATTTTATTTTAGTTTAGTTTATTTTTATTTTATTTTATTTTAGTTTAGGTTTATTTTAGTTTATTGTATTTATTTTTTCATATATTTATTCAATTTATACCAGGTTTTATCTTGGTCAGATCTTTATTTAATCTTAGTTTAGCTTTAGTTTTTGATCATCTTATCTTTGTTTTGGCCCAGGGTCTCAGTGGTGCCCATGGCCCAAAAGCTCAGGGTCTTGCAGGGCCTTGGCCTAGGGCTCAGTGGCCTTCTACTAGGGCCTCTCAGGAGTGGCCTCAGCCTGGGCCCAGGTAATGCTGGCTCAGTGGCTCATGGCCCAGGGTTGGATCAGTGGCTCCAGTAAGGCCCATGCCTTTAGGGCCTAGTGGCCCAGTGTGGCCAGTGGCCCAGCTCAGTTGGGCCTTAGGCCTGTGGCAGGATGATCTAGGGCCTAGGGTTTGGGCTCAGTGGTAGGGCTCAGGGCCTGGGCCTAGCCTCAGGGTCTTGTGTGGCCTAGGGCCTTGGTCAGGGTTAGCTAAGATCAGTGATCAGATTTTCTTAAAAAAAATTAACCAAATTAGTAGTCATTTAGTTTATTTTTATTTATTTAGTTATTTATTTAATTATATATATATATTTTTATTTATTTAGTTTATTTATTTAGGTCTTTAGTTTAGGTTTATCAATTTTAGTTTAGTCATTTTATTTTATTTATGGTTTAGTTTTATTTTATTTTAAGTATAGGTTTTATTTTATTTTAGGTGTTGGTTAGTTTTAATTTAGGTTTATTTTGTTGTTTATTTTTAGTAGTTTAGGTTATTTTTTAGGTTAATGTTTGGTTTTATTTATTTAGTTTCATTTATTTTATTTTATTTGTTTATTTTTATTTTTTTAAGTTTATTAATATTTTAGTATTTATCTGATTATTTTATTTTATTTTTAGGTTTAAATTAGTTTAGGTTTTATTTTATTTTATTATTAGTTAGTTTCTTTATTTTATATTATTAGAGAGGTCAGGTTAATCATAGGGCCCAGGGTAGTGATCAGTTCAGGGTTTAGGGCCCAGGGTTTAGCCTCAGCCTCAGGGTCATGGTCAGGGTTATAATCAGCTAGGGCCCAGGGTTTAGTCAGTAAAGCCCAGGGCCCAAGATCTTTCCTCAGTGGTCACCTGGCCTTGGGTACCAGTGCCCATTTAGTTTTTGGTTATGTTTCAGATCAGTGGCCCAGGGTAGTATAAGGCTTCAGCTCAGGTCATTCTCAGTCAAATTTAAGATGGCCCCAGGGTTTAGTGCTTCAGGGCCTAGTTTGTAGGGCTCTGCATTCAGTATCTCAGTCATAGGCCCAGTTCAGGTCTTTTTATTCAGCCCAGGGTTTAGATTAGTGGCTCAGTTCAGGGCCCAGGGCCCAGGGCCCAGGGCCCAGGATCTAGGTCTTAGGCTCTAGATCTTGGCCCAGTGCCCAGGCTCAGTTGGGCCCAGGTTTAGGGCTGGGCTCAGGGCCCAGGGTCTGGCCCTTCAGGCCTGGGCAGAGTATAGCTCATTCACTTTATCAGTTTTTTTGTTATTTTATCTTAAATCCAAACCCACAGCCTAGATTATTTTATTATCTTTATTATTATCTTGATCTAGGTTTATTTATCTAGTTTATTTATTTAAGCCTATTTATCTGTTTAGTTTTTTATCTTTAGATCTTTGTGGCTCAGTCAGTCAGCTCATCTTTAGTTTTTTATTTTATCTTATTTAAGCCTAGGTTATTTTATTTTTTTAGGTGTAGGTTTATTTTGTTTTAGGTTTAGGTTAGGTAGATTATTTAGGTTTATTTAGTATTAGGTATTTTTAGTTTAGTTTATTTATTTAGATTAGTATATAGTTTAGTTTTAGGTAAGTTTATTTTTGTAGTTTATTTAGTTTTTAGGTTTATTTATTTTGTTTATGTTTTATTTTAGTTTATTTATTTATTTTAGTTCTTTCTTTAGTTTAGGTTTTTTTTATCTTAGTTTATTTTTTTTTTTTAGTTTCATTTTATTTTATTTTTTTTAGTTTTTTATTTTTTATATTTTAAGTTTATATTTTAGGTTTTCTTTTATTTTTTTAGTGTTATTTTAGTTTTAATTTTAGGTTTATTTTATGTTTTATTTTTAGTTTAGTTTAGGTTTATTTTATTTTTAGTTAATGTTTTGGTTTTATTTATTTAGTTTTTCATTTTATTTTATTTTATTCTTATGTTTATTTTATTTTTATTTTATTTAAGTTTTTATTAATTTTATTTTAGTTTTATTTTATTTGATTATTTTATTTTATTTTAGGTTTAGTTTAGTTTAGGTTTTATTTTATTTTATTTTTTATTTGGTTTAGTTTTTTTTATTTTTTTTTATTTTTATCTAGCCCAGTCAGTTTTAATGGATCTAGGGCCCAGGGCCCAGGGATCTTTCAGGGTTATTAGAGTGTGCTTTTGGCTTAGGGTCATGGTCAGAGTCCCAGTCAGGGCCTGTGGCCCAGTGTCACTGGCCCAGGGCCCAAGATCTAGGGTAAGGTTCCTGGGCCTGGGTCAGCCTCAGTCTAGCCCAGAGCCTTCCTTTTAATGCCCAGGGTCCCATTCAGAGTGGCCCAGTCCAGGGTCTAGGCCCAGTCGTGGCAGTGCTCAGGGTCCTCAGTGGCCCAGAGTCAAACTTACTCAAGATCTTTAGGGTTCTGGCCTGTGTGGCAGGGTCTTGGCTCAGTTTAGGTTATTTAGGGTCAGTGGCTTAGGGTCTTAGGCCTAAGTTTAGTTTCTTTAGTGGCCTAGGGCCCAGGCCTGGGTTGTGTCAGGCCCAGGATCTGTTGGCTTAGAAGTGGCTCAGTGGGTGGGTTGGTGTGGCCCAGTGGGTCAGTTTAGGTTTGGCCTAGGGTTGGCTCAGTGCAAGAGGTCCCAGTGGTCACTAGGGACGTGGTAGGTTTATTTATTTATTAAATCAAACCACAGTGATTTATTTAGATTATCTTTATTTATTTGATTTAGGTTTTATTTTTATTTAGTTTATTTATTTTAAGTTTTATTTTTGTAGATGTTTATCTTAGTTTTTTTAGTTTAGTTTAGTTTATTTTTTTTAGTTTGTTTTATTTTATTTTATTTCTAAGTTTTAGGTTTTATTTTTATTTTAGGTTTGGTAGTTTTATTTGTTTTTTTAGGTTTTAGGTTTTAATTTTAGATTTATTTTAGGTTTTAATTTTTTAGGTTTAGTTTATTTTTTTTGTTTTAGTTTATTTTATTTTAGATTAGGTTTATATTAGTTTAGTTTATTTTAAGTTTAAGTTATTTATTTTTTGTTTAGTTTATTTAGTTTTAGGTTTATTTATTTATTTTATTTTATTTTTTATTTTAAGTTTTAATTTTTTTATTTTAGGGTTTAGGTTTTATTTTTTATTTTGCTTTATTTTTTTATGGTTTAGTTTTATTTTTAGTTTTTTCTTTATTTTATTTTTATTTTATGTTTCTTTATTTTATTTAGGTTTTAAATTATTAGGTTTTATTTATTTTAGTTAATCCAGGTTTATATTTTATTTTATTTTATAGTTTATCTTTATAGGTCAGTTAATATAGCCTGGTATTATTTTAAGTTTTATTTATTTTAGTTTACTCATTTAAGCTCAGTTTAGTCAGGGCTCAGTGGCCTTAGGGCAGGGTCTTGGTAAGAATGGGTCTTAGTATGGGTTAGTGTGGCTAGGGCCTGGGGTCAGGTTATGGCCTAGGATCAGAAGGCCCAGAGTTTAAGTAGGTCACTGGCTGGCTCAGTGGAGTCCGCTCAGCCCAGCCAGTGGCCTGTGGTCTTTTCAGCTGTGGCCTTCAGCTCAGTGGCCTCTCAGTATTCAGTGGCCTTTAGTTTCAGTGGCCCAGGATCCAGATCTCATGATCAGTGCCCAGGGCCCAGGTCAGATCAGTATTAGGCTCTAGTCTTGCTGGCCCAGTGGGCCGCCCATGGTCATTCAGGGCCTGTGGCCTGCCTGGACAGTGGCTCCAGGCCTGTGCATCTGGCCCAGAAATCAGTATCTGGCCCAGGCTGGCTGGCCTCAGTGGCCTGTATCTCAGTGATCAGACCCAGATCTCTTCAGATCTGTGGCTCTGGGCAGTTTAGAGCCTTATGCAGTTTGGATCTAGCAGTGCTCAGTTTAGCCTGGCCCAGTGCCTCAGTGGCACTGGGCCCAGGGCTCAGTATTCAGGGTCTCTTTGGGCTAGGGCTAGAGTGCCTGGGTTTAGGTCTGGGTTTCTTCATTTTACCCAGGTTTGTTATTAAGGTGTGGGTTAGTGTTTAGGGTTATTTTATATTTTATTATTTTATTATTTTAATTTTTAATTTTTTAATTAAGCAAACCAGTTGGTTTGTATATTAGTTTATTTTATTATTTTAATTTATTTTATTTTCTATTTTGATTTAGGTTATTTATTTTTATTTTATTTAATTTATTTATTTTAGTATTTATTTTAGTAGTTATTTATGTTTATATTTTTAGGTTAGGTTTTTATTTTTTAGTTTTGTTATTTTTTTATTTTATTTTTAATGTTTGTTTTATTTTTTTTAGGTTTATGTTTTAGATTTTATTTTAGTTTATTTTTATTTTGTTTAGTTTAGGTTTATTTTTAGTTTATTTTATTTTATTTAGTTTAGTTTAGTTTAGGTTTATTTATTCTAGTTTAGTTTATTTTAGTGTATGTTTACTTTTATTTTATCTTTATTTGAGGTTTAATTTTTTTTTACTTTAGGGTTCACATTTTGTTTTTTATTTATTTTAAAATTTTATTTTTAAGTTTATTATTTATGTTTAGGTTTTTATTTAATTTTTATTTTATTTTATTTTAGGTTTATTTACTTGATTTTATGTTTTTTTTAGTTTAGTTTAGATTTTATTTATTTTATTTAGTTTAGCTTCTTTTATTTAATTTATTTTCTTGAGGATTAGGTTTTTTTTAGTTTATGTTTTATTTTATTTTATTTTATTTTTTAATTATATTTTATTTAGATTTTATTTTATTCTATTTGTAAGTTTATTTAGTTTAGGTTTAGCTTTTAGCCTTTAGTTAGGTTTAGGTTTCAGCTTGCCTGATTTTTTTGGCCTAGAGCTCAGGTCCGTGCAGTGGTCTTAGGGTCAGTGGCTAGGCCTATGGCTCTGGGGTAGTGGCCTGGCCCATGGCCCAGGTCCCAGCCTGGGCTGTCCGTTGTAGCCCAGGGTAGGGCCTTGGCCTTAGCTCAGTGCCTAGGATCAGTCTTATTCTTTAGGCTCAGTCAGTCATTTATTTTGTCTTGTTTATTTATTTTATTATTTTAGGTTTCTTTATTTAGGTCAGTTAGTTTTATTTATTAGGCCTAGGTCTCAGCTTAATTTAGGTAAGGGCTATTAGTAGGTGTTAATTAATATTTATTTAATAGTTTAGTAGTTTAGTTATCTTTAGGTTTTATTTATTTTAATCAGGTTTAGGTTTATTTTATATTTTAATATTTTATTTTATTTTATATTTAGGTTTCTTCCTTAATTTATTTTAGGTTTTATTTTATTTATTAGGATTTTATTTTGTGGATTATTTTAGCTTTAGTTTTATTTAATTTTTATTTTATTTTATTTTATTTCTTTAGGTTTATTTTATTTTTATTTTAATTTTTGTTTCTTTTATTTAAGTTCCCCATTCCAGGTTTATTTTATTTTAGTTTAATTTAGATTTTATTTATCTTATTTTAGTTTTTATTAGTTTTTTTAGGCTCAGGTCTGTTTAGGTAGGGTTTTCTTTTTAATTTTATATTCAGTGCCTTTTTTTATTTATGTTATTTTTGTCTTTATTTAGTTTAGATTTTACTTAAGTTTTAGGGTTTGTATTCAGGGTTTGCTTTTAGGGTGGGCCTAGGCCTGTATTTGTGGCCCAGGCTCAGGGCCCAGGGTCAGATGGCCGTGATCAGCCCAGGGCCCAGTGGCCCCCCAGGGCCCAGGGCCCAGGACTCAGTGGCCTGTGGCCTGGATCCAGCCAGGGTCCTGGGCCCAGCCTGTGGCCCAGCATCAAGCCCAGCCTGTGAGTCAAGGTCAGTAGGCCTGTATTCGATCTTTGTGGCCCAGGGCCCAGGGCCCAGGATCTTGGATTGGGCCCAGGGCCCAGTGGCCTCAGCCCAGGTCTGTGGCCCAGAGCCTAGGCTCAGGGTCAGGTTTAGCCTGAGCTCAGTTTAGGTCAGCTTCTGATCTGTCGGATTATTATACACACACATCTCAAAGCCCAGGGCCAGGGCTCAGGTCTTTAGCCTTATCTTAGCCTATCTTTTATTTTGATCCAGGTCTTAGCCTAGTTTATGTTTATCTATCTTTATCTTAGTGTACATTATTTATTTTATCTTATAGGTAGCTAGGCTCAGGTTTATCTTATCTTATTTTATTTATTTATATTTAGGTTTATTTTTTATCTTAGGTTTTATAAGATTTAGGAGGTTTTGTGGAGGTTTAGGGAGGTGGGGATGGAAGTGGGTTAGTTAGGGTGTTTTGGGTGGGTGGGTTTTTAGGGTTTATGATTTAGGGAGGGTTTAGCTTTTAGGTTTAGTGGTTTAGGGTTTAGGGTTTAGGGTTCAGGTTTTAGTTTAAGGTTTAGGGTTTTTAGTTTTTTTTTTTAACAGAGAGCAAATTTAGATTCAACATTTCTTCTTTTCAATCTCATCAACCAAGTAACAAACCAGGGAAGTGAGGTAATCAAATGACCTCTTTCGGGCTAGCTACAGCCTCATGTTCTCGGGATGTCCAGACTATATACAAATTACCATGCAATCTTATATAATTCAACACATGAATAGAGGAAAGTGAACTCAACATTCATACACTTAAGCTATAAGCACATGCATTTCTTATGTATTTATAACTAGCATCATAATACATATTATTAATCATTTATAAGCTTTTGAAAAATACATTTGGATTTAATACTAATATTAGTCATGCATATATTAAATTAAATCAACACATGCAAGCTTACATAAAGGAAATCCCTTTTATTTTACTTGATTTTGAAAAGATGGATGCATGAATTCAAATGACATACCAAATTTAACTTGATTGGAAAGAGGACAACCAAATATAAGCATGTGATTCAATAAACCAAACTAGTTCTTAAAGACAATCAAATCAAATAAGATTATTTAAAGCAAACCAAAGCGTCTTTATTAATTAAGTTTTGGATTTTATTTGATTTAAAGAGGAGAAGAGAAATCATCACTTGCTGTTTTAAACCCATTTCGACATTAGTGATTTGATTTTACTTTTGGGAATATAATTAAGTTGATTTTATGGGAAAATTAAGTTGAACCCTTAGTTAGATGAATTAATTACCCTTACTAATGTCACCTTAAAGTAATAAACTAAGTAATTATGAGCCAACTTGATATGTATGGAAAATAAACTTGTAATGATCGTAGGAAATAAAAGGGGCCTAATGCAATTGGCTCAAGATTAATAGTTAATTAGATTAAGGGACTTAATTAATTACTCTTATGGTTTTCTCACACATGTGAACTAACCATAATTTCATTAAACTCCTTTAAGTTATTAAATAACTAAAGATCTGCCCCATGATTTAATTAATTAATGTCTGATGTGATTATGATTTCAATTTGATTTAATTAATTAGTTAAATCTTAATTACTTTCATTTTAAGAAAAGGTGAAATGAACTTAGGAAAGGGTCCCAACCCTATTCCTTAGTTCACTTATTGAACAATGATTAAAAAAATTAATTAAGCAATTTGTTATTATTCATGGGATTAATTAATCATTAATTAACTTAAAAGAGTAAATAAGGTTTAATTAGTCAATTTTTTTAATTAAGTGAGCAATAAATCCCAAGAAAATCCTAGGAGGCAAAGGTCAACCCATTAAATTAACCCACAAAATTTGGGATTAATTACTCAAGTAATTAAAAGTAATTAAGCTAATTAATTTTGTAATTAAACTTTAATTATTATTCAAAATTAGTTAAGATCATTTTTAATTAATTCTCTTATGAAATGCCTTTTACATGAGTATTTATTTACATTTCTTTTATTTTTTATAATTTTTTTATAATATTTAGAAGTTTCAATCATTAAAAATGATTAACTAAGCCTAATTAAAGCCTAATCATGTTGGCACCAGTGGCACGAAGCGATGCTTTCCACGCGTGGAGCGATTGGCTACTTAAAACTTAGGCTTCGGCCTACAGCGGTGGTGGAAGCTTTCTCATCACAGCCACGATCTAAGATCGGATAGCTACGATTAATCCCACAGCTTAATAGAGTTAAATCAAATCGATCTAGCATATCTAATCATTACCATCCATTCTGATCATGTAAAATGGATGGTGCGTGATCGAACGTCACTCGAGCGAGGGAGAATGGAGTCTGTCCACCATTGCTCACTTGATCGAGCTTACACGCAACTCCAAAAACACCTTCGACATCGATGGAGGGATCAAGCGATTAAGATTACGAGATGCAAGCTTTCTTCAAAATCTCCAACCCATTTTGCTAAGGATCGGTTATGGAAGCATACCTTGTCGACTTAAGATTGGGCTCGAGCGATTGAGGAAGCTTCATCTAGTGGAGAATGAAGCCTGTCGGCAATTGGATCAATTCTCGATGTTCACTTGGAAGGCCAAAATCGATGATTTGGAGCTCGCTTTGATCAAAGTCCACCTCGATTCTTGGGATGCTTGGAGATGATTCGTTCTTCTTCGATGAGGCTAGGGAAGGTGTGTCCAAAGTTAATTTGAGTTTGATGGAGAAATGGGAAGTTAGGTCAAAATGGGAGTGTCTTGGGGGAGATGGGAGTAGCATTTTGATGAGGAATGAGCTTGAGATATTAGGGAATAGCTCTAATAACTGGTATTGGGTAGCTCTCGGAATGATTTTTGTGTGTGTTTGAGTGGAAATAAGGGGTGTATACCCCCCCATCATGTGACGGTGGGATTGGGTTTGACTTCCGGTGGTCATCGACCATCTCAAGTAGTGTGGGTGGGAGGGAGGAGGTGAGTTAGCTTCGGCTTGGTTGAAGGTGTGGAAGTGGGCAAGGAGGAATCATGGGTGTCTTATGGGTTTAAAATGCTCCAATGTGGAGGGTGAGGTGATTTTTCACCATGGGTCAGCCAACCACCCCAAGGTGGGTTGGGAAGTGTCTAAACCTAGGTGGACCATTGGAAAGTGGCCAAGGAATTGTAATGCCTTACATGGTGATTTGTCTCATGTGATGTCCTTGACCTAAGGGTAGAATGATCATTTAGCATTGATTTGATTTGGGCAGATTTGAAAATGAGCCAAAAGTGGGTTAGCCCAAGTTTCAAGTCAATTGGAGTTGATTTGGTTAGGTTTGGCTCAATTTGACTCATTTAGGCAAAATTAGGTTATGTTGGGTCAAATTGACCAATTGTCAAGAAGGAAAATTAGGTCAAACCAATTGGTCAAGTTCATATGATCATTTGGGTTGTTTTGGTTTCAATTTGTTTTGTTTTAGTTTGATTAGATTTTGGCTCATTTGAATTCATTTGGGTCAAATGGGTTAAGTTGACCAATTTGGCCAAATTGGCCAAATTGGCTTAGGTTGGGTGTTGGTTTGGGTTTAGTTGACCAATAGAAGATAATTATTGTCTTTGGTTACAATTAATTTGGATTTGAATTTGATTTAGGCCAACTTGAACCTTTAGGTCAATTTAGACTAAGTAGGTCAATTGGGACCATTCATAGCTTTGGTCAAGTTCAATCAATTTGGAATGAACTTGAGCCATTTGGTTGTAATCAATTTGGTTTATATTTTAATTTGACCCAATTTGGTCTTTTAGGTCAATTTGGGTCAACTTGGGTCAAGAGGCCAATTGGGTTTGGTTTGACTCAATTGAAGGTCAAGTCATATTCAATATTTATTTTGATTTGTTATGAATCATTAGTTTCAAGCGATTTGGCATAGGTTGCAATTTGGCTAGTTTGGATTCATATGGGTTAAGGGGTTCACATGGTCAAATGACCAAGTTGACTTGGTTTGACCCAATTTGTGATAATTGATCAACTTAGGGTAATCAATAATCATGATGGAAGGTTTAGATGGGCTTGGTTCACTCCAATTTGGGTAGGATTAGAACTTGGCTCAAATAGGTTAAATTGGCCACTTTGGGTCAAGTGGGCCAATTAGGTTTAGTTGGCTTGATTTTAGGTTGAGTTTGACTTAGTTGAGTTTTATTTGGATTTGGGATTGATATATAATTTCAATTACAATTGGTTTGGGTTCAAATGGGTTTTGTTTCATTTGAACATTTCAAGTCAAAAGGGTTAAGATGGGTTTGAGTTAGGTTGATTTTGTTTTGGCTTGATGAATGTAGATTTCATTTATATTTGTGAATATGATTGAAGGTATGATTGATTCATGAGAAAATCAATTGAATTTGGGTTTTGTAATGAAGGAATTTGGCTAAGTCCATGGAGTTGGGTCATGTGGCTTAGGTTTGGATTTTGATTTGGTTTGATTTAGTTTTGATGATTTAAATGTATATTTCATTTAAATTTATGAAGATGATTGAAAATATGATTAATTTGTAAGAAAATCAATTGAGTTTGACTTGATTTGGATTTAGCTAAGTCCACGAATGATAGTCATATGGCTTAGGAAGGGATTTGATTTAATTTGATTTATTTTGATTTAGTTTTGATCATTTGAATGTAGATTTGATTTATATTTAGGAATATGATTGAAGAGATAAATTTATTATGAGAAAATCAATTGATTTTGGATTGATTTAGATTACGATTTGGCTAAGTCCAAGGGATAGGTCATATAGCTTTGGAAGGGTTTTAAATTTGGATTTGATCACGGGCTTCAATCATTTGGTTTTGGAATTCGGGTTTGGAATTGGATTGGAATTTGATGTTTGAATTGAACTTGAGGTTTGGTTTGAGAAGGTGAACATGGATTGGGTTTGAGTTGTAGAGTAGGTGGATTATCCTAATCCCTAAAGCAAAATGTAATCCTATGGTTAACCCTTCTAAGTCTTTAGGCATAGGTTAAGCGTTTACCTAATTATTAGAAGTGTCTTATGACTAGGGATGAATTAGTGTCTGCAAGACTCATAAGTCTAAGATGGGAAGATTGAATCGGCACTCTAGAAGTAAGGTCAATAGGCTTTAGGCTCCATAGTGTTTCCCTTAGAGATAAATGATTGGAAGACTAAATCCAAGTTTCACATTATAGACTATGATACATCTTTCAATGCTTTGCTTGGGAGACCATGGATACATGAGAACAACATAGTTCCATCCTCTCTACATCAATTTATGAAGTTTGTGAAAGGTGGGATCATCTACTGTGTCAAAGGAGATATCAAGCCATTTACAGTTCATGAGGTAAGCATATATGATGACACTACCTCCCTCAAAATAACAAGTCTATTCTCATGAACTTGGCCAAAGTTTAAAATAAATGAAAAAAAAAAAAAAAGAAAAAAGAAAAGAGGAAAAAAAGAAAAAAAGAAAATGAAAAAGAAAATATAAGGGAGGCGAAATAGACTTGGAATGGAAATTGACATTAGATTCCACCCTTCATTATTCCATTCAAACATATGGGTAGGATGACTAACCTCCACCGGGTGAGGAAGAGGCGGTTGTCGGTCGGGGTGGAAAACCTCTTATTGGCCACCCAATAAAAGATATGTCCTAGTTACCAGTACACACTATCCATATATACTTAGAATCTAGTTCATAGGATGAGTCTTATATGGTTAGCGCAACTCTTCTCAGTAGTAGATTCCCTTGGAGGTGACACTTGAACCAGATAGCGATGAAGATCGGTATCCAAAGCAAAGCATTAATGTATCCAAGTCTATATGTAAACAGTTAGGCATCAGTTGGGAACCTTAGCTCTTGCCCTACTTTCCTTTCTAAAAGCTGAGGGTTTGGTACTTAAGAAATCCCCTAAGTAATTCACAAGTGTGAAGACTCAGAGGTTCTTTTGGGAGTATCATCCTCAAGTCAAGAAGTTGATGTAAAATTGGCAGATGATTCATATAAAAATTCAATAGAATTATCTTTTGATTGGTGTGCTTATGTTTATAAAGAAAGGGTTAATCCCACATACTTGGTCAAAGCATAGGTCAAAACTTTGAAAGAATATGGAAGAACAAATGCAAAGTTGTCAATCAAAATTTACTAGGATTTGGGTGAGTCCGTCGATGATATTACTTACTTAGTCATCACCATTCATTTGGAATCGATAGGTTATTTTCAAATCACATTAAATCATATGAGGTGCTTAGAAACTTAGATGATCTAGATGATTTTGAAGTCAAAGATGCACCGCCAGAGTTCGAAGAAGAGATCAAGTCAACCATCGATGAGCTCAAGGAAATCAACTTAAGAATTGATGGAGATCTATGCCTGACATACATCAGTTCTTTGTTGAATGAAATTGAAACCAATGACTTAGTTAAGCTATTAACTAAGTTTAAAGACTGCTTTGCATGGAGTTATGAAGAGATGCCTAGATTGGCTTCTGACGTAGTGGTACATAAACTAGCAATAGAGCTTACTGCTAATCCTATCAAATAAGCTCCTAGATTCATGCAATTAGGCATAGAACAATAGGTCATTTTCGAAGTCAAGAAACTAATCGATGTTGGCTTCATTTGAGAAAAAATACCTACACAGTTGCTTGACATCATCAATTAAGAAAAGAATGGCCAAATTCACATATACATTGATTTTAGGGATTTAAATAATGCATGTCCAAAGATGAATTTCCACTTATTCAATTGATGGTGGACATTACCTCATCTCATCTGTCTCTCTTTCATGGGCTCATGGATATTCAAATAAAGATGGCCCCTGTAGATGAAAGAATCATTACTTTTAGAACCCCGATCGTAATCTATTGCTATAAGGTCATGCCTTTCAGCCATAAAAATACCAATATTACATACTAGTGGACTATGACTTGAATCTTTGACAAACTCATTCATCATCAAGTCAAGTGCTATGTCAATGAACTTGTGGTCAAAAGTAGAGAAAAGGAGGACCATCACTTTGGTTTGAGAGTTGTTTTGAGCAGTTAAGATAATTTAACCTCAAAATGAACCGTTGAAGTGCATTTGCGTAGTAGCTTGGAAATTCCTTAGATTTGTTGTCTAACACCAGAATCAAAATTGATCGGAGATTAAGAAGATATTAGAAATGCCACCCCTAAAAGTTTAACTCAACTTCGGATCATTCAAGGTGATTGGTGTATCTAAGATGCTTTATATCCAACCTTTCAGGAAGATGTCAGCCATTCTCAATACTTGTCAAAAAGGATGCCAAGTTCAAGTGGCTTGATAAGTGTGAGCATGCCTTTGAAGACATCAACCATTACAATGGTCCTAGTTCTAACTATCGGCAAGCTCATACTTTATCTTATTGCATTAAGCAACTCCCTTGGTGCTTTCTTGGCCCATGTCAATGGCAAAGGGAACAAAAATGCACTCTACTACCTCAGTTGTTGTCTAATCTCTACTGAGGCTAATTATCCACCCATTGAGAAGCATTGCTTATTCTTAATCTTTGCATCCCAAAAGATACAACACTACATGCTTCCTCATAAGGTGAAATTAATCTTTAGGATTAATTCACTATAGTATCTCATGACATGGATGATGCTATCTTGATGGTAGGAATGATGGTCTATGATCCTCTCATAGTTTTACATTATATTCATACCCCTCCATGTGGTGAAAAGATAAGTGCTAGTGGATTTCTTAGCAGCACACCCACTTCCTCGACTCTACGCTTGATGATCTCCCGATGAACAAATCATGAACTTAGGGATACTAGCATTCACGGTGGGAGATGTACTTTAATGGTGCGGCTTCCTCTCAAAGAGGAGAAAAACCATAATTTACTATTCAAGAAAAGGTAGGGGAAGGAATAGTTCTCTTAACTACGGACTGCAATGTGATGAGATTCTCATATCATCTATCCAATCCTTGTACAAACAACAAACCAAAATATGAGCCTCTGATTGCCAATCTAGAGTTAGTCATTTCTCTAAGCATCCAGAACATCAATATCTTTGGGGATTCTCAGCTAGTTATCAACCAAATCGTTGGGTCCTATATGGTTATAAAGCCCAAGCTCCATCACTACCATAAGTACACCATGGAGTTGTTGGCCCAAATCCCAGCGGTTACCATTTATAAGATTCCTCGAGTTGATAACACCATAGTGTATGCATTAACTAATCTTGCCAAGGAGTTAGCATGTTCGGAGGATGAGTTCATATCAATAAAGATCCAAAATAGATAAGTCTTATCCCTTATTGATATTGAACTCATCAAAAAGTACTCTCTTGAAGGGGAGGTTTCCATTGCTATGAAGGATGAGGAGTTACATTGGAGGTAACCATTCATGGATTACCTAAATAAAAGAAAACTATCTCAAGAGAAGTCTCAAGCCCATCAGATGAAATAGAAAACACTTTTTTACACTCTTGTGGATGGTGTCTTATAATGGAGGTCTTTCGATCATATGTTATTACGTTGTTTAGACAAGCACAAAGCCCATAAGATCATGATTGAGGTACACTCAGGATTATGTGGAGCCAACCATTTTGGTCTGAAGGTGAAAGCCAAAATCAAGAGACTAGGATACTACTGGCCGTCAATGATCAAAGATTGCATGGATATGGCTAGGCGGTACCACCCAACATTCTACATCCTACATTGGCCTCATGGCCATTCGAGTGTTAGGGTACCAGTGCATCCAATTGATCCTCCTTCTTCCAAGGCTCATCGGTTTACTTACTACTACTTTTCCAAATGGCGGTTGATTTACCTTGAGGTCACGCATGTATGTATTTTTAGGAACCATATATATAGGTTGGTGTCTCTCGAATTATATCGATAATGGTATTGCATTCAAGACTAAGTTAAGAGACATATATATAGGGTGGAGATACTCTACCATCAACTACCCGAGGGCAAACATCTTATCAGAAGCCTTCAATAAAACTCTCATCCAAATACTAAAGAAAACACTTGAAAATAATAAGCGATAATGGCATAAGAATTTAGTTGAAGCCTTGTGGGCTTACTGCACCACATATAGAGCTCCAACTCAGTCTACTCCTTTCTTCATTAGTGTATGGTTCCAAAGATGTTCTATCATTAGAAGTTCAACTCCCATCACTAAGGATAAGTGTGGGTAGAAAGATCACAATGATAAGCGAGTCAAGTTAGAAGAGCTCGAAGGATTGGAGGAAAGAAACTTGGGCATGACAAAACCTCTTGATGTACAAAGCTAAAATGATTCAAAACTCACAATAAGTTGGTCTATCCTAGAACTTTTCTAGGGAGGATTTTAGTTTCAAGGAGATTGATTGTTGCCCATGTAAGATGGGAGGCATGTTTGAACCCACTTGGGAAGGCCTTTTGCAATAGAGAAGGCTTACCAAGGAGGATCTTATCAGCTTATTAATCATAATGGATAGCACCGAATGCTTCCAATCAATAGGCTCTACTTAAAAAATATTATAAATCATATTTGAAAAAAATTATCATCAATGAAAATTCCTTATCTAATTCAATCTCTTCCATATTGAAAGTATTCTTGTTTGTGAATTAACCATGATGTGTTTAGGGTAGGTGTAAGGAACCCGAATGGCATCCAATCTTTCATTAACACAGTACAAATATGAACTACACACAAACATATAAAATAAATACATATCTTTTGTCTCGGACTACTCTGAGTTGAGATAATGCCCCCAATGGCACTCACTCAGTAGCTGCTCTAGGTTGGGCTGATGTGCTACCCTACTAGTATGTCACTCAGGTTCTTTTCTTACTTCAGAGGATGTAAGTATGCTACACTTTTCTTTCTTACTTTGCCACTGCACAGTGATGAGTGCCTTGTTAGTTTGGTAGGCCTTACTGCATGGCCGGTAACCTACCTCATGTTTGCTTCATTTAAGAGGATGTGAGTTTACTACGCTTTCTTGTTAGATTAACCTTCATGCACTGATTGGGTCAAGTATATTTGAAGTTTAGGATAATTCCCCTAGCGGCATCTTTCCTCTTGACTGCTTCAAGTTTGGGTCTAGTCCTTCCATGGGGCAACCCACTTAGTAGTTGCTCTAGGTCAGATAGCATCTGTCCTACCGATGATAGACTATCCTGATGATCAGTTTTGCTTAAAAAGTTGTAAGACTATATGCTTTCTTTCCAGATTGATCATTTTACATCGACAATCACCTTAGATTAGTTGGTTCTCACTATGTTGATTAATACACTACTCATGTTGATGGATACACATTTGGTTGGTTGGTTCTCGCGCCTTAGGGTACACCACTCATGGCAGATGTAAGTCTGTTATGCTTTCATCTTAAGTTGGCTCCCGTACACCTATAGGCTTTCTTTTTTTGAGGCTGGATAATGCGCCCTTAGCTGCACCTCCCCTATGAGCACTATATTCGGATCACATCCTTTGTGACCCCATTTAGACAGTACCCAAGTTACTATCAGAATGGACAGTTCCCCTTTCCTAGTAACCACCCATGTGGTTAGAGAATTCATCATGTGGATGTGTAGATTCTCCCTTGGTCTAGTAAATTTGAGATAGGTTAAGGCTAATATAGTCCCTTCTTTGTGTGGTCCCTCGTACACCAACAGGGTCCACGTAAACATATAAACTAAATATATATTCACTTGCTGATTAGGAGAACACCCCTAGTGGTATCTTTTCTTAAGCAAGCATCCTATCTTTAGGGCATTATTAACAAAACTCCCCATAGGAATTGCCTGACTACTCTTGAATTGATATAAGTCCCCATCGACATTCACTCAGTAGTCACCCCTAAGTGGGGTTCAATTTATTGTGCAACCAACAAGTCACCCTAGCAGCTGTTCCCTGCTTTAGAAGATGTAAGTATGATAAACCCTCTTCGTAGGATAGTCGTTGCACACCGAGAGGCAACCCCTTAGGTTGGCTAGCTCTACCTGAGAGCCAGTAGACTATCTCTTTGGATTTGTAAATCTAATGTAGGACAAGTTTGATATAACCTCTTCTAAATTGGTCCATCACACACCAACATGGTTCATAAATTAAATCTATCAAATTTGATCGAGGTCACATCCCTAGTGGATATGCCCTCAATTCGAAATAAAACTAATCTAAATAAACCATATCAAATCACATGAAATTGATAAAATTAATCACAGTACTTTTGAGTTGAATAAGTCCCCAGGAATCACTCTAATAGCCTAGGTCAAGTTGATTGGTTGTGCATCCAAGTCACTTGATTGTTCCTCACTTTGGAATGTAAATTCTTATGCCATCTTCTCACATCTTACCAAACCCCTTGGTTAAAGCTTATACTATCCTTTGGATTTATAAACAGTAGGTCAGGCTAATATCCCTTCTTAATGGGTCTACATCATGATAGTCATACATTAACTCAAATTAAATTAAACCCAATTAATTTTCCTATGGAGTTAAATCACACTCTTCTCCTAGTAGAAATCATATTTAAACAAATTCAACAAATCAAATTCAAAACTAACCTCCAGGTGGAGCAAAATTAAACCAACTCCCTAGTAGAGTATAAATCAAAATCCAACCAACTCTTATCCTAGAATACATCCCCAAACAAATCTGAAATCAAACTCAAATCAATCCTAATAGCTGAACCTAAGTGGAAGGTTCATATACTTGATCCCCATGGACTCGAGCCCATATCTCTCTTTATATGCTTCCACATCAATTAAAATAAAAATAAATTAAAGTTGATTTGAGCTTAATCCCGATGGATTATAGATTCTTATCTGAAATCTTCCTTCAATCATATAATCAAATCAAATTCAAACCTTATCCCCATAGATTTTTTCTTTTATGCCCTTAACATAGATGTCCATATGTGATCCCTAGCGGATCTCCCTCCATGCCCTTGACATGGAATTCTCATCAAATCTTCTTTCTTCTCTTATGCACACCTTTAATACTTCAACCAAAAACATGTATTTGTTCAAATTACATCATCTTAACATGTAATCAATATTTATGATTTTGATGGTGCAAAAACTAACTATACAATATCATGCTAAACATATTATAGTGTGAATTAACACACTATATTATATTATAATATATGATGTTATATTATAATTTGCTATAATATAATATATTGTCTAACATTACACCTCATTAGAATCACTTAAAGGAATAAATAAAAAAATTTTCTCAAAATTTGAATAATGTTCATTTTGGATGTAAAATTGTTATTTTCTATAGAAATGGTACAAAATAGCATAATTTTGGTGTTGCTTCATTTGTGTCATCAATTTGGCCAAATTCTTCCATCTCAACCTTAGTAACATTTTTATGAGTTTTGACCCAATGTATTATAACAAAATTAAAACATATTAAAATGTACAATAATGTTTAATAACACACCACCACATTCATATATATGTGAAGTCATATTGTTATGTACATTATATTTTAATATGCTTTCATATAATATATTATCTTAGATTACACCTTAAAATGAATCACTTTAAGCAAAAAAATTTAAAATTTGGTTGAATGTGCATTTATTTTGGATGCAAAATTCATTCTTTTGATTAAATGACACCATAGCACAATGATGTTCTAAAGTTTACCTTAAATTTGGCCAAATCCCATCATCTTAGCCTATAAATTAGTATTTTTATGAATTATACTACTACAAACTCTACTACATCATATTATAACAAACTAAAATAAGCTAAAAACAAGTAGTAATACATAATGGTATGCTATAATGCATGATGCCACACTATGTTATGGCATCCTATATTATAAATTATGACATATTATATTATATTATATTATGTATATCACATCATAAGGTTGCTTAAGATAAAAAATCATAAAATTAGTCTAAACAAAAAAAATCTATATATTTTAATTGTATTACTTACCTATTTTAAATTGAAATAATATTATGATATCATGCTCTACCTATTATGAATTGGCCAAATTCCACCATTTTAAAGTCTAAATCAACATTTTTTATAAATAATAATAGTGTATTAGGCATGATTCTAAAATACTAGAATAATTTAAAATGGATAGAACAATATATTATGATATATGATGTTATACAACGCTAAAACATATAATATTTATTTTGAACATAAAATCTTACTTTATTTAGACTGTGTAGTTTACACCTTTGGTACTACAACATAATTCCCAATTTAACAAATTTCATCATCGATTTATTAAATTAATATTTTTATGATTTTAATATAGACTATAGGGTACCATAATATACTACAAAATTTCAATACATCTTACAACATCCAAAAACACATCACTACATGCTAAATATATGATGCTTTTTATACTATAATATATGGTATTATAATATGATTTAATTAGGGTTTAGGTACTTAAATCTCTAATAATCAAGGGTCTCTTAAAGACATTTTCTTTTACCATAACTATTAGGCCATTCTTTATCTACTCAATGACATCTTTATTTTTAGTTTAGGTTTATTAGTTTAGGTTAGTTTAGGGTTTAGTTTAGGGTTTAGGTTTAGTTTAGAGTTTAGGGTTTTTTAGGGTTTAGTTTTAGGGTTTAAGTTTAGTTTTGGTTTAGGGTTTAGGGTTTAGGTTTAGATTAGTGTTTAGGGTTTAGAGTTTAGTTTTAGGTTTAGAGTTTAGGGTTTAGGGTTTAGCTTAGAGTTTAATTTATTTTAGGGTTTAGTTTTAGATTAGGTTTAGGTTTTATTATTTATAGTTTAGAGTTTAGTTTTAGGTTTAGGGTTTATTTAGGTGTAGTTTTATTTAGGGTTTAAGGTTAGTTTTAGTTTAGGTTTTTTTTACAATTTAGTAGGTTTAGGTTTATTTAGTTTATTTTTATTTATTTTAGTTTAATTTATTTTTTTATTTTTTATTTAGGTTTATTTTTATTTTTTTATTTAATTTAGTTTATTTATTTAGGTTTATTTATTTTAGTTTAGGTTTTGATTTTTGTTTATTTTTTTTTAGGTTTAGGTTAATTTTTTTTTGACTTTTATTTTTATTTTATTTTTTTGGGTTTAGGTTTTATTTTTTATTTTTAGGTTTAGGTTTAGGTTTTTACTTTATTTTTTTTGGTTTAGGTTTTAGGTTTTTTTTTTAGTTATACTTTTAGGTTTTATTTTTTAGTTGAGGTTTAGGTTTATTTTTAGTTTATTTTATTTTATTTAGTTTAGGTTTAGGTTTAGGTTTAATTTATTTTAGGTTTAGTTTATTTTAGTTTATTTTATTATTTTATTTTAATTTTATTTTTGGTTTAGGTTTTTTTTTTTAGTTTAGGGTTTAGGTTTTATTTATTATTTATTTTTTTACATTTATTTTTTAGGTTTAGGTTTTATTTAGTTTATTTTTTTATTTTTTATTTTATTTAGGTTTTATTTTTTTAGTTTAGTTTAGGTTTTTATTTATTTTAATTTTAGTTTTTCTTTCATTTTATTTTTAGGTTTAGGTTTAGGTTTTAGTTCATGTTTTTATTTTATTTAGGTTTAGGTTTTTTTTATTTATTTTATTTTTAGATTTTATTTAGTTTAGGTTTAGGTTTTAGGTTTTTAGGGTTTAGGGTTTAGGATTAGTTTAGGTTTTAGGGTTTAGGGTTTATGGTTGTAGATTTTATGTTTCAGAGTTTAGGGTTTAGGGTTTTTAAGGTTTAGGGTTTAGGGCTTAGGGTTTAGGGTTTATGGTTTAGGGATTAGGGTTTAGGGTTTAGGGCTTAGTGTTTAGGGTATAAGGTTTTTTTGGTTTAGAGTTTAGGGTTTAGGATTTATGGTTTAGGTTTTAGATTTAGGGTTTAAGTTTAATTTTAAGGTTTAGAGTTTAGGGTTTAGGGTTTAAGGTATTTCTTTTTTTAATAGAGAATAAATTGAGATTACATATTTCTTCTTTTTAATTTTATAAACTAGGTAGCACCCTAAGTTTTTTAAGACACAAGAGATGACAGATCAAAATTGAGCACCTATAGAGCAAATCAAAAACCTAAGATTAGTAGAATTGTCTTTATTTTAAAGACATAATTTCATAAGCAGCAAATCAAACTGACCATTCTTCAGTTTCTCTAGTTCCCATCAGAACCACCCCTGCCTCTCGAGTAGCATGATATGCCATCATATCCCTGATCTCTCCCTCCACTACCACAACTGATGTAACCTCCATCACTCCTCCCACCTCCATTACCACTACTATTCTGACAACCACCTCCATATCCACCACCACTGATAAGCAGCCTCCTTCCTCCCATCTAGGGCTTAGTTGATGGTGATGTTTTTGCCATCAAGGTTATACCCATTCTTAGGATTTATGGTTAGTTTAGGGTTTAGGGTTTAGGGTTTAAGGTTTAGAGTTTAGGGTTTAGGGTTAGGGTTAGGGTTTATGGTTTAGGATTTTTGGTTTAGGGTTAGTTTAATGTTTAGAGCTTAGGGTTTAGGGTTTAGGGGTTTAGAGTTTTGGGTTTAGGGTTTAGAGTAGTAAGTTTAGGGTTTACTGTTAGTTTATGGTTTAGGATTTTTGGGTTTAGTGTTTAGGATTTAGGGTTTATTTTTTTTTAATTAAAGTATTGGTTTAGGTTTATTAAGTTTATTTTTTATTTATTTGACTTTATTTTGTTTTTTTATTTAGGTTTATTTTTTTTTTTTATTTCATTTAGTTTATTTATTTTAGGTTTTTTACTTTTGTTTCTCTATTAGGTTTAGGTTTATTTTTTTTAGTTGATTTTTATTTTAAATTTATTTTTTATGCTTAGGTTTTATTTTTATATTATTTTTTAGGTTTAGGTTTAGGTTTTTATTCTATTTTTTAGCTTTATGTTTTAGGTTTTATTTTAGGTTTATTTTAGATTTATTTTTTTTAGTTTAGGTTTAGGTTTATTTTAGTTTATTTTATTTTATTTAGTTTCGGTTAAGGTTTAGGTTTTGGTTTATTTTCTAGTTGAGTTTTATATTTATTTTATTTTTTAGGTTTAGGTTTTATCTTTTATTTCTAGGTTTTTATTTCATTTTTTTAGGTTTTGGTTTTACGTTTTTATTTTACATTCACTTTTTGGTTTTATTTTTTAGTTTAGGTTTAGGTTTATTTTTAGTTTATTTTATTTTATTTAGTTTAGGTTTAGGTTTAGGTTTTATTTATTTTAGTTTATTTTATTTTAGTTTATTTTATTTTAGTTTAGGCTTAGGTATATTTTATTTTGTTTATTTTATTTTTATTTTAGGTTTAAGTTTTTTTAGTTTTGGGTTTAAGTTTTATTTTTTATTTTTTTAGGTTTTATTAGGTTTATTTTTAGGTTTAGGTTTTTTATTTATTTTTATTTTTTTATTTTAGTTTTAGTTTATTTTTAGTTTTTATTTTATTTAAGTTTATTTTTTAGTTTAGTTTATTTTTTTATTTATTTTATTTTAGTTTATTTTTATTTTTTATTTTATTTTATTTTTAGGTTTAGGTTTAGGTTTTAGTTTATTTTATTTTATTTAGGTTTAGATTTATTTATTTATTTTATTTTATTTAGGTTTAGGTATTTTAATTTGTTTTTTTAGCTTTATTTTTATTTTATTTTATTTTGTTTAGTTTCAATTTAGGTTTAAATTTAGTTTATTTTAGTTTAAGTTTAAGTTTAATTTTTCTTTTCTTTTAGGTATAGGTTTTTATTTAGTTTAGGGTTTAGGTTTTAGTTTTTATTTATTTTTATGTTTTATTTTTAGGTTTATTTTTTAGGTTTAGATTTTTATTTAGTTTTTATTTTATTTTATTTTAGGTTTATTTTATTTTATTTTTTAGGGTTTTATTTTAGTTTAGTTTAAGTATTAATTTATTTTATTTAATTTATTTTAGTTTTATTTTATTTTATTTTATTTTAGGTTTAGGTTTAGGTTTAGTTTATTTTATTTTATTTTATCATTTATATTATGTTTTTTTATTTTTTTTTATTTTTAGG
Organism: Cymbidium sinense; assembly: GCA_021442155.1. Taxonomy (NCBI): domain Eukaryota; kingdom Viridiplantae; phylum Streptophyta; class Magnoliopsida; order Asparagales; family Orchidaceae; genus Cymbidium; species Cymbidium sinense. The sequence continues at coordinate 16,448 of JAKCPB010000221.1, read as the reverse complement.
TTTTATTTAGTTTAGGTTTAGGCTTTTAGTTTTAGGGTGTAGGTTTAGTTTAGTTTAGGTTTAGTTTAGGGTTTATAGTTTAGGTTAGGTTTAGGTTTAGTTTATTTGTTTTTTAGGGTTTTAGGATTTTATTTTAGGTTTAGGCTTTAGGTTAGTTTAGGGTTTATAGTTTAGGGTTTTAGGTTTAGGTTTAGGTTTAGGTTTAGAGTTTAGGGTTTTTATTTAGGGTTTAGTTTATTTTGTTTAGTGTTTAGGGTTTATAGTTTAGGTTTAGGTTTTAGTTTAGTGTTTATTTAGGTTTAGTTTAGGTTTTAGTTTTTTTTAGGTTTAGGTTTAGTTTTTTAGGGTTTAGTTTAGGTTTTAGTTTAGTTTTTTATTTAAGGTTTATGGTTTAGGGTTGAGATTTTTGGTCTAGGGTTTAGGTTTTAGTTTTGGGTTTAGGGTTTTTGTTTTTTTTAACAGAGAACAAATTCAGATTTAACATTTCTTATTTTCGATTTTATCATCCAAGTAACACACCAAGTTTTCTAAGACACAAGCGATGACATAGATAAAAATTATGCATAGTGAATTAAAACCTACATAACTAGGATCATCTTCTTAGACAGTTCCATAGTAGTCAGTTCGTTCATCAATTTCTCAGTTCCCATCTAAACCACCTTGGCCTCTTAAGTAGTAGAATCCACCATCATATCCTCGATCTCTCCCTCATCACCACATGTAATCTGTTTCTCCACCACCTCCATAAGCCACTACTCCACCACCTCCATATCCAGACCTCAGATCCCCACCACCAAGATAGCGTAGGTTCCTCCATAGATCTTGATCGAGCTTTGTTGACAGTGATGTCCTACCGTCAAGGTTCTTTCCATTCTTAGGGTTTAGTGTTTAGGGTTTAGGGTTTATGGTTTAGGGTATATGGTTAGAGTTTAGGGTTTAGGGTTTAGGGTTTAGGGTGTAGGGTTTAAGGTTTTAAGTTTTATGCTTTTAGGGTTTAGGTTTTAGGGTTTAGGGTTAGTTTTAAATTAGGATTAGTTTTAAGGTTTAGGGTTTAGGGTTTAGGGTTTAGGTTTTAGGGTTTAGAATTTAGGGTTTTCGGTTTTTTTTAAAAAAAAATAAGTAAACCAATAGGTTTAGGTTTATTAAGTTTATTTAGTTTAATTTTTATTTATTTTAATCTATTTTATTTTTATTCTGGTTTATTTTTTATTTTTATTTAGTTTAGTTTACTTATTTTAGGGTTTATTTATTTTAGTTTAGGTTTTTTATTTTAGTTTATTTTTTAGGTTTAGGTTTAGGTTTAGGTTTATTTTTTAGTTAGTTTTATTTTTATTTTATTTTTTAGGTTTTGGTTTTATTTTTTATTTTTAGGTTTAGGTTTAAGTTTTATTTTATTTTTTTTTAGGTTTAGGTTTTAGGTTTTTATTTTAGGTTTATTTTTAAGTTTTCTTTTTTAATTTAAGTTTAGGTTTATTTTTTGTTTATTTTATTTTATTTAGTTTAGGTTTAGGTTGAAGTTTAATTTATTTTAGGTTTAGGTTTAGGTTTTGTTTATTTTAGTTTAGTTTATTTTAGTTTAGGTTTAGATTTATTTTATTTTTATTTTAGTTTTAGGTTTTTTTTAATTTTTATTTTAGGTTTTTTTTATTTTTAGGTTTATTTATTAGGTTTAGGTTTTATTAAGTTTTTAATTTAATTTAATTTAATTTTTAGTTTAGGCTTAGTTTTTATTTTATTTAGTTTTCATTTCTCATTTTATTTTCTTTTTTAGGTTTAGGTTTAGGTTTAGGTTTTATTTTATTTATTTATTTATTTTTATTTTTTTATTTTTTTTGGTTTAGGTTTTTTTAATTATTTTTTTTAGATTTTATTTAGTTTAGGATTAGGTTTTAAGCTTTTTAGGGTTTAGGGTTTGGATTTTAGGGTTTATGGTTTAAGGTGTTTTTTGGGTTTAGTGTTTAAGGTTTAGTGTTTAGGGTTTAGGGTTTGAGGTTTAGGGTTTAGGGTTTAAGGTTTAGGTTTTACGATTTAGGGTTTAGGGTTTAGGGTTTAGGGTTTAGGGTTTAGGGTTTTTAGGGTTTAAGGTTTAGGCTTTAGGGTTTAGGTTTTAGGTTTAGGGTTTAGGTTTTAGTTTAGAGTTTAGGTTTTAGTTTAGGGTTTAGGGTTTTTGGTTATTTTTTTTAACAGAGAACAAATTCATATTCAATATTTCTTCTTTTTGATTTTATTAACCAACTAACACACCAAGTTTTCTTAGATACAAGCAATGACATAGAAAAAAAATGAGCACGCATAGAGCAAATCAAAAACCCTAGATAACTAGATTCGTCTCTAGTGTAAAGTCACAATTTCATAAGCAGTAGATCGGATCGATCATTCTTGAGTTTCTCTAGTCCCATTAGAACCCCTCAGGCTCTCGTGTAGTGAGATCTACCATCATATCCCTGATCTCTCCATTTCACCAGTTGTAACCTCATATACTTATTTAACCACACCCCAGCCTTCACCTCTCTTGCCATATAGAGCAGCTTGGTTGTGAAGTTCATGCCATCAAGGTTCTGCCCATTCTTAGGGTTTACGTTTAGGTTTAGGTTTATTAGGTTTTATGATTTAGGTTAATTTTTTAATTTATTTTGTTAAGGTTTAGGTTTATGGTTTGGGGTTTAGGGCTTAGGGTTTAGGGTTTAGGGTTTAGGGTTTAGGGTTTTAAGATTTATGCTTTTAAGGCTTAGGGTTTAGGGCTTAGGATTTTTTTAGGGTTTAGAGTTTAGGGTTGTAGGTGTAGGGATTAGGGTTTAGGGTTTATAGTTTTTTTTTTAAATTAAGTAAACTAGTAGGTTTAGGTTTATTTAGTTTTTTTTACTTTAGTTTATTTTATTTTCTATTTTATTTAGGTTTATTTTTTTTCTATTTAGTTTAGTTTATTTATTTTAGTTTATTTTAGTTTAGGTTTACGCTTATTTTATTATGTTTATTTTATTATTATTTTATGTTTATGTTTAATTTTTTACTTTAGGGTTTATGTTTTATTTTTTATTTACTTTTTGTTTTATTTTTTAAGTTGAGGTTATTATTTAGTTTTTATTTTATTTTATTCTAGGTTTATTTCATTTTTATTTTACATTTAGTTATTATTTTATTTAGGTTTTTATTCTTAGTTTTATTTTATTTTTTAGTTTAGTTTAAGTTTTTTTTATTTTATTATAGTTTATTTTTATTAGTTTATTTTATTTTATTTTTAGGTTTAGGTTTAGGTTTTAGTTTATGTTTTTATTTTATTTTATTTTTTTATTGTATTTAGGTTTAAGTTCTTTTATATATTTTATTTTTAGTTTTTATTTATTTTTGATTTAGGTTTTTAGGTTTTTAGGATTTTAAGATTTATGGTTTAAGGTTTAGGGTTTAGGGTTAGGGTTTAGGGTTTAGGGTTTAAAGTTTAGGCTTTAAGATTTAGGGTTTAGGGTTGTTTAGGGTTTAGGATTTAGGGTTTGGGGTTTAATGTTTAGGGTTTTTTAGGGTTTAGAGTTTTTTTTTGAAAAATTAAGTAAACTGATAGATTTAGGTTTATTTAGTTTATTTTTTACTTATTGTAGCTTATTATATTATTTATTTTTATTTATTTTTATTTATGTTTATTTTTTTTATTTTTATTTAGTTTAGTTTATTTATTTTAGCTTAGGTTTTTTATTTAACTTTATTTTCTAGGTTTAGCTTTAGGTTTATTTTTTAGTTGAGTTTTATTTTTATTTTATTTTTAAGGTTTAGGTTTTATTTATTTATTTCTAGGATTAGGATTTTATTTTATTTTTTTAAATTTAGGTTTTAGGTTTTTATTTTAGGTTTACTTTTTATTTTATTTTTTAGTTTAGGTTTAGGTTTATTTTTTGTTTAGTTTATTTTATTTTATTTAGTTTAAGTTTAGGTTTAGGTTTTATTTATTATAGTTTAGTTTATTTTAGTTTAGGTTTAGGTTTATTTTATTTTGTTTATTGTATTTTTATTTTAGGTTAAGGTTTTTTACTTTAAGTTTTGCATATTTTTAATTTATTTTTTGGTTTTATTTTAGGTTTATTTTTAAGGTTTAGGTTTTCTTTTCAGTTTAAATTTTATTTTATTTTATTTTTATTTTATGTTCATTTTTTAATTTTACGTTTAGTTTTTATTTTATTTAGGTTTTTTATTTTTAGGTTCATTTTATTTTTTTAGTTTATTTTATGTTTTTATTTATTTTATTTTGTTTATTTTTATTAGTTTATTTTTTTATTTTTTGGTTTAAGTTTAGGTTTTAGTTTAGGTTTTTATTTTATTTTATTTTATTATTTTATTTAGGTTTAGGTTTAGATTTCTATGGTTTAGAGTTTAGGGTTTATGGTAAAGAGTTTTAGGTATTAAGGTTTAGGGTTAGGGTTTAAGGTTTAGGGTTTATGGTTTAGTGTTTATGCTTTATGGTTTAAGATTTTTAGTGTTTATGGTTTAGGGGTTAGGGTTTAGGGTTAGCTTAGGGTTTAGGTTTTTATAGGGTTTAAGTTTAGGGTTTCTTTAGGTTTAGGGTATATGGTTAGTTTAGGTTTAGTTTAGTTTAGGTTTTAGCTTAGTTTATGGTTTAGGTTAAGGTTAGGTTAGGGTTAGGTTAGTTTAGGTTTAAGTTTAGAGTTTATTTTTTGAGGTTTAGGGTTTAGGTTTAAGTTTAGTTTAGTTTAGGTTATTTTAGGGTTTAGTTTAGGTTTTTTTTAATTTATTAATGATAGGTTTATGTTTACATTTATTTATTTTATTTATTTTATTATTTTTTATTTTAATGTAGGTTTATTTTATATTTATTATTTTATTTATTTATTTTAGTTTATTTTTAGGTATAGTTTATATATTTTTATTTTAGTTATTTTTATTTTAATTTTAGGTTTATTTTATTTTATTTTTTATATTTTATTTAGTTTAGTTTTAGGGTTTAGGTTTAGTGTTTAGGTTTTAGGTTTAGGGTTTAGGTTAGGGTTTTAGGGTTTAGTGTTTTAAACTTTAGGGCTTAGGGTTTAGTTTAGGGTTTAGGTTTAGGTTTAAGGTTTAGGTTTAGGCTTTAGGGTTTAGGGTTTTAGGGTTTAGGGTTAATTTATGGTTTAAGGTTTAGGTTTAGTTTTGTTTAGGTTTAATATTTAGGTTAGTTAGAGTTTAGGGTTTAGGTTTAAGGTTTAAATTTTAGGGTTTAGGGTTTAGTTTAGAGTTTATTTTTAGGTTTAGGTTTAGGTTTAGTTTTAGAATTATTTTATTTATTTATTTTAGTTTATTTAGTTTATTTTAGTTTATTTATATTTTTTTTAGTTTATTTATAGTTTTATTTATTTAGTTTATTTTTTTTTAGTTTAGTTTTATTTTTATTTATTTTATGTTTAGGTTTATTTTTTTATTTTTTATATTTTTTTATTTTATTTTATTTATTTATTATTTTTATTTAGTTTAGTTTTATTTTATTTAGGTTTTTTTATTTAGGTTTATTTATTTATTAGTTTATTAGGTTTTTTTTATTTTATTTTTAGTTTAGTTTTATTTTTTATTTTATTTTATAGGTTTAGGTTTATTTTAAGTTTAGTTTTATTTAGTTTTATTTTCTTTATTTATTTTATTTTATTTAGGTTTAGGTTTATTTATTTATTTTAGTTTAGGTTTAATTTAGTTTAGTTTAAGTTTAGGTTTTTTTAGGTTTAGGTTTAGGTTTTTTATTTGGGGTTTATGTTTTGGTTTAGGGTTTAAGTTTTAAGGTTGTAGGTGTAGGGTTTTGGGTTAGGGTTTAGGGTTTTAGGGTTTGTTGGGTTTAGTTTTGGGTTTAGGGTTTAGGGTTAATTTTAGGGTTTAGGGTTACTTTAGGGTTTAAGGTTTAGGTGAGCCTGAAAGATTGGGATTTATAAAACTAAAACATACCACTAAGCAAAAATCTACTAATAGAGATAGAGATTCGGGATGATTGGGATTATAACAAGTTATTACATGGTTGAAATGAAATTGTTGTTAAAAATATACTTATCTTTATCTTATTAAGATCAATTATTTAGAGCTTAACTCACTAAAGAATAAAACCAAAATTATAAATGAGTACATGAGCAAATTTCAAGTATTACTGTTATCTTATAAAATTAGGGAAAGATTAAACTAATGTTGTTTAGGTTTAGATCGACTTGAGCCTTAAACTTAAAAGCGACACTACATAAAATGAATTTGCATGTGGCTTTTGAACAAACTTTAGATTTCAAATAACATCAAAAATTCTTTATAATAGAATGTCATCAAATGTAAGAATTATTCTTTCCACCATTAAATCATATTCAAATGAATATATCTAAATGAAGTAACACTACTACCAATAAAAGAAAATAAAAAATGATAGATACTATGTTGGGATCAAAATCTCTCTTAAATCATATTTTAGATGTCGCAAAAAAAATCTGAGTGTCATAAATCTCACAACACTATGGCAGCTATTTCTAAGCATTGACTTAGGAGTTTTACTTGAGCTTTCTTTCTTTTTTGTTGAAGTGAATTATTTATTACATTATGTTGCAGCATTGAGTCTCAATGTAGGAGAGCTATAGTTTTGAAAATCCCTGTGCAGAGATATTGAGTTTGGATTATTCCTGTTACACACTACTTATCATGAGATTTTATCAGATACAATCACTATTATAAAAATCTCATTCAATAATACTTTGCATCAAGTCTCCCTAATTGGCCAAGATCTTGAGTATTGTCTCAAAGCATTGAAATCCTACTAGAGATTTTAAAGCACAAATTTAGCTCTTAGGACATATCTAAATTGAAGGTGTTGTAGTTAAGAAGACAATATGATTAAAGAGGAGTTATGATGATAGGTATCACATAAGAAGATTACTCTAGATGGACACTTAGGTGTAAATTAAGTAGATTCTTTCTTCATTTGTCCAGGAATAGGAAGCTACCCTTCAGCATCTCTATGAAACTTGAGAGAGTGTCTTATGGCATATAAAGCTCATACATTTTTTGTCTATATAAAAAATTTAATCATTTGTAGGAAATCTTTTAGTTAGTTTAGGTTTAGGTTTTAGGTTTTTTTTATACTTTAGGGGTTTTATTTAGGGTTTAGGGTTTAGGGTTTAAGGTTTAGGTTTTAGGTTTTAGGGTTTATGGTTTAGGGTTTTAGGGTTTAGGGCTTAGGGTTTAGGGTTCTAGGCTTAGGGTTTAGGTTTAGGGTTTAGAGTTTAGTGATTAGGTTGTAGGTTTATGGTTGAGGTTTAGGGTTAGAGTTTTTTTATTTTTTTATTTAATTTTTTTAAATTAAATAGTTTAGTTTATTTAGTTTATTTATTTATTTTATTTTTTATTTAGGTTTATTTTTATTTTTATTTAGTTTACTTTATTTATTTTAGTTTAGGTTTTTATTTTAGTTTATTTTTTAGGTTTAAGTTTAGGTTTAGGTTTATTTTTTGGTTTAGTATTATTTTTAATTTTATTTTTTAGGTTTAGGTTTATTTTTTATTTTTAGGTTTAGGTTTAAGTTTTTATTTTATTTTTTTAGGTTTAGGTTTTAGGTTTTATTTTAGTTTTTTTAGGTTTTTTTAGTTTAGGTTTAGGTTTATTTTTAGTTTATTTTATTTTATTTAGTTTATATTTAGGTTTAGGTTTAGTTTATTTTAGGTTTAGTTTTTTATTATTTTAGGTTAGTTTATTTTAATTTAGGTTTAGTTTTATTTTATTTTTATTTTAGGTTTAGGTTTTTTTATAGTTAAGGGTTTAGGTTTTATTTTATATTTACTTTTAAGTTTATTTTATAAGTTTAGGTTTTTATTTAGTTTTTATTTTATTTTAGGTTTATTTTATTTTTATTTTAGGTTTAGTTATTATTTTATTTATTTTTTTATTTTCTTAGTTTAGTTTAGGTTTTTATTTATTTTATTATAGTTTAGTTTTTATTTTTTATTTTATATTTCTTTAGGTTTAGGTTCTGATTTAGGTTTATATTTTAGTTTTAATTTATTTTATTTTTTTATTTTATTTTGGCTCAGGTTTTTAATTTATTTTATTTTTAAAATTTATTTAGTTTAGGTTTTGGTTTTTAGCTTTTTAGGGTTTATGGTTAATTTAGAGTTTAGGTTTAGGGTTTTGGGTTTAGGTTTGTAGGTTTAGTTTTATGGTTTAGTGGGTAAGGTTTAGGGTTTAGGATTTAGGGTTTGGTTTAGGGTTTAGGATTTGGTTTAGGTTTTTTAGGGTTTAGGGTTTGGTTAGGTTTTTTAGGGTTTAGTGTTTATTTAGGGTTTAGGTTTTAGTTTAGGTTGGTTTTAGTTTAGGGTTTGTTTTATTTTTATTTTTTAAATAGAGAACAAATTCATTCAACATTTCTTCTTTTTGATTTCATCAACCAAGTAAGTTTTTTCTACACAAGTGACAAAGATAAAAATGAGCATAGAAATTAAAACCTAGATTCTAGAACTCTCTTGTAAAGACATTCCATAACCAGCAGATAGGATTGATCATTCTTATTTCTCCTCCCCATCGAACCACGGCCTCTCAAGTAGTGGGATCCACCATCATCACGATTCCCTCCCACCATGGCGTAACCTCCTCACTCCTCCCCTCCATAACCACTACTTTGACCACCACCTCCATATCCACTAGCACCTCAGATCCACCACCCATTATTCGATCTTAGCTGATCTAGGTGATGTTCCTCAGGTTCGCCCATTCTTTAGGTTTAGGTTTAGGTTTAGGTTTATTAGGTTTTATGGTTTAGGTTTATTTTTTTCATTTATTTAGTTAGTTTAGGTTTAAGTTTAGGGTTTGGGGTTTAGGGTTAGGGTTTAAGGTTTAGGGTTTTGGGTTTTGGGTTTTAGGCTTTATGCTTTTAGCATTTTGGTTTTAGGGTTTTGGGGTTTAGGGTTTAGGGTTTAGTGTTATGGTTTTAGAGTTTAGGGTTTATGATTTAGGATTCAGGGTTTAAGGATTTTTTTAATTTTTAAAATTAAGTTAACCTATAGGTTTATGTTTTATTAGTATATTTAGTTTATTTTTTATTTTTATTTAGGTTTATTTTTATTTTTATTTAGTTTAGTTTATTTATTTTAGATTTATTTATTTCAGTTTAGATTTTTTATTTTAGTTTACTTTTTTTTTTGGTTTAGGTTTATTTTTTAGTTGAGTTTTAGTTTTATTTTATTTTTAGGTTTATTTTATTTTTTAGGTTTAGGTTTAGTTTTTTATTTTATTTTTTTATGTTTAGGTTTTTGGTTTTTATTTCGGTTTATTTTAGGTTTTATTTTTTAGTTTAGGTTTAGGTTTACTTTTAGTTTATTTTATTTTATTTTGTTTAGGTTTATGTTTAGGTTTAGTTTATTTTGGGTTTAGGTTTAGTTTTTATTTATTTTAGTTTAGTTTATTTTAGTTTAGGTTTAGATTTGTTTTTTATTTATTTTAAGTTTATGTTTTTTTTTAGTTTAAGGTTTAGGTTTTTTTTATTTATTTTGATGTTTTATTTTTCGATTTATTTTTTTGGTTTAGGTTTTTATTTAGTTTTTATTTTATTTTGTTTTAGTTTTAGTTTTATTTATTTAGGTTTTATTTTTTATTTTAGTTTAAGTTTTATTTATTTAGTTTTAATTTAGTTTTTTTATTTTCTTTTTAGCTTTAGCTTTAGGTTTCAGTTTTAGTTTTATTTTATTTTATTTTTGATTAGGTTTATTTATTTATTTTATTTTAGCTTAGGTTTTTTTAATTTATTTTATTTTTAGGTTTTATTTAGTTTAGGTTTAGGTTTTTTTTTTTTATGGTTTAGGTTTAAGGTTAGTTTAGTTTAGGTTTAGGTTTAGGGTTTTAATTTTGGGTTTAGGGTTTAGGGTTTAGGTTTAGGTTTATTTGGGGTTTAGGTTTTTTTAGGGTTTAGGGTAGGGTTTAGGTTTTAGGGATTAGGGCTTAGGGTTTAGTTTATGGTTTAGGTTTTAGGGTTTAGGGTTTAGGTTTAGTTTTAGTTTAGGTTTTAGTTTAGAGTTTAAGGTTTTTTTAATAGAAAAATTGATTCAACATTTCTTCTTTTGATTTCATCAACCAAGTAACACACCAAGTTTTCTAAAACATAGCGATGAGATAAAAATGAGCACATAGATAAAATAAAAAAAAACTAGATAGAACTGTCTAATGTAACATTTCCATAAGCGGTAGATCGGATCGACCATTCTTTAATTTCTTGGTTCCCATTAGGACCACCGGCCTCTCGGCGGATCCATCATCATATCCCGATCTCCCTCGCCACCACCATGGTTGTAACCTCATCGCTCCTCCTCTTCCATAACCACCTGACCACCACCTCATATCCAGCACCTCTAGATCCCCACAACCTTTGATAATGTTGCCTCCTCCTCCACCTCCATATCTAACTTCGGCTTAGTTGAAGGTGATGTTCTTGTCAAGGTTCTTCCATTCTTAGGTTTTGTTTAGGTTTATTAGGTTTTAGGTTTAGGTTTATTTTAAATTTTTTTAGTTACTTTAGTTTTAGGTTTAGGGTTAGTTTAGGTTTAGGGTTTGGGGTTTAGGGATTAGGGTTTAGGGTTTAGGTTTAGGTTTAGGTTTAGGTTTAGGGTTTAGGGTTTAGGGTTAGGTTTAGGGTTTAGGCTTTAGGGTTTAGGGTTTAAGGTATATTAAGTTTAGATTTAGGTTTAGGTTTAAGTTTAGGGTTTAGGTTTAGGGTTTAGGTTTTAGGGTTTATGGTTTTAGGGTTTAGGGTTTTTATTTAGGGTTAGTTTTAGGGTTAGTTAGGTTTTTATTATTTATTTATTATTTTTAAATTGTTTTTATTTTAGTTTATTATTTTATTTTATTTTTATTTATGTTTATTTTTATTTTTATTTATTTTATTTTATTTATTTTATGTTTATTTATTTTAGTTAAGGTTTTTTATATTAGTTTATTTTTTAGGTTTAGGTTTAGGTTTTGGTTTATTTTTTTAATTTAGTTTTATTTTTTTATTTTATTTTTTTAGGTTTAGGTTTTATTTTATTTTTTAGGTTTAGGTTTATTTATTTTTTAGATTAGTTTAGGTTTATTTTAATTTTGTTTTTTAGGTTTAGGTTTTATTAGGTTTTATTTAATTTTATTTTAGGTTTATTTTTTTTATTTTAGTTTAGGTTTTTTATTTTATTTAGGTTTTATTTTTTTTTAGTTTAGTTTTTTTTTTATTTATTTTATTATAGTTTAGATTTTATTTTATATTTTATATTTTTTTTTAGGTTTAGGTTTTTTTTAGATTTAGGTTTTTTTTTTAATTTAATTTATTTATTTATTTTTTTAAAGATTTTTTATTTTATTTTAGGTTTTATTTAGTTTAGGTTTTGTTTTAGCTTTTTTAGGGTTTAGGGTTTAGGTTTAGGGGAATTAAGGAAATTTTATTGTCAGAAAAAGTACAAAAGTCCTTAGAGGTAAATCTCTAAACTAATTCTTAAAAGTACAATAAGTCCTAAAGAGATAAACCCTAACATTACAATAATATAAGAAAAAAAAGAAAAAAGCAAAGAAAAGCAAAACCAAATCAACAACAAGTGATCCATGTGCATGCAACATCCATTAGGTCCTTTTGATACTAGCAAGATCCACAAGATTCTCCCAACCTATAAAAGAAATGCAACATACTAATGAAAGAATGAGTACAATTAAGCAAACATAAAGAGTATGAGCAAAGAAAGGGCAGAAGTAAAGAAAAGGTCGGGGCTGATTACAATCATCTCAGGAGCAACATATGTAAGCATCAAACTTCGAAGAAGGGTTACAATTACATATAGTGCTACCAAATAAAAGAAGATAAGAGGAAACATCAAGGACATCATTGCCGACATACCTCTTGTAGCCCATCATCAAAGTCCATCATCTTGCAATACAAACTCCTCAAGCGGAGACATAATAGCCAACCATAAAGCCACCAAAATAAATAAGCCCAATAAGGTAGAAAATCAACCAACCATCAGGGATAGCAGCAGTACAGTAGGAACACCACCAAAGCCACCACTAAAGAGGAATAGCAACATCAAAGGGAGCAAGCATCATGACCTTAACAAAAACCAGAAAAAACCAAGACCAAAAATAAAAAAACACAAGAACTCATGTCCTCCACAAACAAGAAATCTTTAGGCTATCACCCAAAAGAAAGAGCGAGAACAACCAGAGGAGAACCATAGCAGTAGGCCAACCATGTCACCAATAGAGTAGGAAAGAAAGGCCAAAATAGCCACCCATCCAACCCAACCCGCCAAAATAGCCAAACTAGCCATCCAACATAGCCTCCCAACCACCAGAGAAAATCCAAATCAATGAAAAGACCAACATCCATCATGCCAAAACCACCCAAGACAACCAGAAAGTGTAGAACAATAGCATCCACCAAACCCAACCAAAGTAGCATAAATTATGATCCAAGTGAGGTAAGTAGCCAGCCAAAAATAAAATGGAGCAAAGAATGCTAAGACTGACTAAAATCCATCCATCAGGAGCAGCAGTAATACAATAGGAACACCACCAAAGCTAACAGCAAAAAATAGGAGCAATATCAATGAGTGTGAGCATCATAACCACAACCAAGTTAGGCAGCAATACACCAAACCATGTCACCAAATCCCAAAGAAAAATAATAACCACTAAACAACTATCAACCAGCCAACCCAAAATAACAACAAAATGAAAGCTAGAGAGGAAGACCATTATAGGAAGAGGCGAAACCACAACCAAAAGAAATAAACCAAACTAAAAAATTAACTATCAAATCCACAAAGAAGAAATAATAGTCAACAAATAACCTCCACCTTGCCAAATCAATCAAAGTAGACCACCAACATGCCTCAATCGCCACCAATCGGATAAACCGACCACATCCAGTAACCAACCAACCTAGCCATAGCCACCACCCAACCATGGCAAAATCCAACACATTAAGGAAGCAACCCTAGAGATATGGAAAACCCCCACAAAAAATAGTAGGCAAAGCAACCACCCAAATAAAGGTCACCAAAATATCAAGCAATAATAATCACTTGACCAGCAAATAAACCACCGGGCCAAAAAAAACAAAATAACCAGGCAAAAAGGAACCATCAATTAACCACCAGCCAACCCAAGCAAGAGCTCAAAACAAAACCTAGCATAGGCCTAAGTGAAAATAAGCAAATGGCCACAACCAAAAGGGTTTAACAATGGAAACTAAAAGTAATGGCTCATCAAAACTAATAGAAAAACCAAACCAAAAAAATTATAATCAGATAAGGTAATCGGTGTTATCAGATTGACCAAACCCCTTAAAAGTTTAGGCAAATTTTGATTGTCAAATAAAGTAAAATCAGTTAAGTTGGCACCTAAAGTAGCCAAGAAATTAGCATAAGCATTATCTTCATGAAGGATATGGGAAATTTTATAACAAACTTGAGAAAGAAGAATTTTAGTATGATTGAGAAGATAAAATAAATCAACATTTCTATTAAATTTAGTATGTCAAGAAGCAAGAGTGCATCAACTTCAATTTGAAGTTGAGGAAACCTTTATTCAAACAAATTTCAATAGCTTTATTAATAGCCATAAGCTTAGCATAGATAACATAATAGGCTTTGAGAAGATAGGCAAAAGCACAAATGAGTACCTTTAGAATCCTAAGATTACCACCATATTTATTGGAAGCAACAAAACCATCATATTCACTTTAATCAAATTATATTTGGGTTTGATCCAATGGATAATCTAGCTCTCTTTTATAAGAGTCGACATCAAGCAATGATAATAAAATTTTTAGCCACAAATTTATAGCCTCTAAAATGAATGTTACTAATAAGATTGACATTAAATAGAGCATGAATTTTTTCTTTAATTCTAGCCAAGATCCTTTTATGGCTCAGAGGAATACCATGATATTTAGCATCATTTATGTCCATCCAGATGAACAAGAAAAGGGTAATAGCAACTAGAACTTTGATATGACCTTTCATAATTTTTTTGGAAAGCACTTCAGAAGTTGATATATAGAAAGAGAGCCATGAAAGTAGTTGGTATTAAATAAATCATCTTACCATAACCATAATTTAGAAACAATAGCACCATTGACAAAAACATGATTAACATTTTCAATATGAAAGCAACAATAACACTTTGAAGGAAAATAAAACCCTTTATTCGAGCAAAAGTCCACGAAATAAAGTTATTCAAAATCCTCCAAGTTAAAACTGAATAGAAAATGGGAATGATATTGTTCTAAAGTTTAATGAAAACATTAGAGGGATTTTTCTTATCTCTAATAAAATTCCAAACCTCTTTAAGAAAAAAATCACCATTGTAAGAAAGCATAAGGAGAATTTGGTCAGTTTGTTAGAGAAAATAAGGATATTTTAAAGTTATCTAAAGAGAAATAGGGATATAATTCTCAAGTTTGTTTTCATTCCAAGTGTTATTATTGCAAAAAGAGTTAACTTTAATAGCTATAGTAGAGTGGGTAGACAAAAGGGAGTTAATAGAGCCATTGCCAATCAATTGTCTTGTCAAAAGAAGAAGAACTGATGAATACCCCATGATATTAAGGGTTCAACCCATTTAATGGAGCAAAGCCTTTTCCAAACCGGAGAGTCACCAACTTTATAAGCACATAAGAGGGTGTTTACCATGGCAATATTTTTCATCATAAAATTAGCCCAAAGGATATCATTTTTCTAAAATTCCAGTGCTTATGAGAGAAGGCAATAATAGCTTCACGAATCAGTTTGCAATGACCTTCACCCAAGAGACCACAACATTTATGCCGGAAGTCCAATGCATTCTTTTAGTAGAATTATTGGATCCCCGAAAAAATTTATTAAGAAAGCGATCAATTTTGATAAGAGTAGCATTAGTAGGGATAATAGATTGAATCAAATAATGAGGCATTGAATTGAGAGTTCTTTTAAGAATAGTGAGCCTACCATCAAAGGAAACAAAATGAAATTCCTAAACAAAATTTTATTTAAAATTTTTTGAATTAACTCATAAAAAAATGGGATCATTTTGGACCTTTAAAAAGAGGAGCACCCAAGTACTAAAGAGGAAGGTGTTGATGTTTAAAGTTAGGGATATATAAGATTTGATTAATTTTATTATTGGAGTTGCTTGAAGAAGTAATAGAATAGCTTTTGTTATCATTGATAGATAGACAACTTTCTCTACCAAATTTATTTATAAAAATCTTGTGATTCTTGATATGATGAACAGAAGCATTGCCTAAAATAATGAAATCATTTGAAAAGCTTAAATGAGAAACAAGAACACCACCAAAGGTTCTATAATACATGCTAGGATTGTTTAACAATAGATCATTGATGCTCCTAGAT
The DNA here is from genome assembly GCA_021442155.1 of Cymbidium sinense. Taxonomy (NCBI): domain Eukaryota; kingdom Viridiplantae; phylum Streptophyta; class Magnoliopsida; order Asparagales; family Orchidaceae; genus Cymbidium; species Cymbidium sinense. The sequence goes on along the minus strand of JAKCPB010000221.1, from coordinate 1,110 downwards.
AAGTACTCAACAACAATAATAAATAAGGCAGGAGATAAAGGATCCCCTTGTCTTAGGCCATGGGAAGAAGGAAAGAAGCCCAAGGCTTCCCCCATTAAGAAAAATAGAAAACCAGGCATTATTAATATAATTTTAATAAAGAAAGATAAATTTATCAAAAAATCCAAATAAATTCAAAATATGGATAAGGAAATCACAAGAGATATTGTCAAAAGCTTTGGTAATATCTAATTTGAAATAATGTTGCCACCTCTAGTCTTAGAATCTAAATCATGAATTAATTCTGAGCAAGAAATATTATTAGAAATAGATCTACCTCTAACAAAAAAATAGTTTGGTTTAGAGATAATCCTATGAAGTAAAGAACTGTTGGTTAGAATTTTGGAAATCAGCTCATTGAAGAAGGTGCAAAGACTAATAGGTCTAAAATCACTCTAATAGTCTGGATTATCTTTCTTAGGTATGAGAACAATAGAAGTGCTAGAAAAATATCTAGGAAAAGGATTACCATTTAAAAAATCAACCACAACCTCAACCAAATCATTTTTAATAATAAACTAGTATTTTTGAAAAAATTGGGTAGTGAAACCCTCCGGACCAATAATAGAATCTATGTTCATGCTATTAAGAACTTTAAAAATTTCCTCTTCATTAGCTTCAATAGTAAGCAAATCATTATCATTATTGTTTATAATAGAAGGAATCAAGTGTGATTTAGAAATAGCTTCATAAGAGCAACTCTTATTAAGCATATTTCTAAAGTAATTAATGGTCGAATCCTTAATATAATTATTCTCATCCATTCTCCATTATCATCTTTAATTTTTTGAATATTATTTAAAGCTCTATTTTTATTAATTAAATCATGGATATATCTAGTATTTCTGTCACCATCCATAATATGTTTGTTAGTAGTTTTTTGGCGCTAATAATTCTCTTCCATATTTTGAAAATTAACAAGTTTATCTTTTGCCTTAGTCAAGTCCTTAATCTTAGTAGGATCAGACATAATAGAGACTTCAAGATCACAAACCAGTTTTTCCATTTCTTTGATATTAGCAAAAAGGTTTTTAAAATAATGCTTTTTCCACCAACCTAGATTTTTGTTTA